>PVLA01000926.1:0-132629 GCA_004027455.1 Hydrochoerus hydrochaeris
CAAAAGCTACTGGACTACATTTGTGGATTTATAAGGACAGAGCTTTATTTCTGATAGGCAGTTTTGAGGCTGAGTTGAGACAGCATGTGATTGTGTCAAGTTCAGTAGTATAATCTGGACATCTGGTTCTCCCTAATCAGACATGGATGAACATTCAAAAGTGGTCAGAGTTATATTGGAGTGTATTGGAGGGTTCCGGGACAGGATTCCCAAAGAACAACATCATTTAGTGGCTGTTTGTGAATTGGTGGATGATCCATCCCAAAGTAAGTATCATCCAGTCCACTCTGGGACTGAATAGAATTAAAATGGAGAGTAAAGTTGAATTTATCTTCACTATCTTTGACTCAAGTATCTTCTACCCTCAGTGCTTCTGGTTCTTGGGCCTTCAAACTCAAGTTAGGATCTAACGCATTGTCTCATTGACTCTCAGATCTTTGAATTATACAACTAGTTTCTGGCATCTCAAGTTTGTAGATGGCAAATCATGAGACTCACCATGAGCCAGTACAGATCTCTGAGCTGAGTGCAGGGAAATCAGTCCTCCTGTGGGAGTGAGTGATTGACTGGGTAACATTTTGGAGTCTGGCAGGATAATCCTAGAACCAGAACTGCAGTGGCTTTAGTCAGCCACTCCTAGTGTAGAGCAGATTGGTGAGAACTGCTTGGATGGAGTCCTGCCCCGGGCATGATCAATAGCCAAGGACAAGGTCTCCCTGAAGCTATACCTAACTGGCCCAGTCCATGCAGCACACACTATTGTGGTGAAGACTCCCAGTGCTTGGCCAGCTCAGAAGGGAGGGGCCAGCCTGCCCCACTCAGGCTTTGTACTTCAGTGGACAACAGCAGACTGGTGAGGGCAGCAATCCCTAGCCAGAATGCTTCAGAGTAATTGTAGTCAATACATGTATTTCTGGGGACCCCCATTATCCACTCATCTGGAAGAAACCAGAAACATGACAAGAGGAAGAAACAAAAGGAGGTCTCTAGTCCTCAATTCAAACAGTACTGGTAAACACAGAAGAGATCAGGAGTTGCACACCTACAGTGCCTGAAAAAGCAGCATCTAACATAATGAATTATTTTCATGACATTATAAAAGAACTAAAAACAGAAATTCTAATACATGTAAAGGAAGATATGTGAAAATAATAAAAGAAATGCTAAATACCTCTCAAGAAGACACAGAAGAAAGAATGCAGGGGCATAGAAAAAAGAGAGAAACCCTTATGAAACAGATTCAAAGAGATTACCAGGAAATTAAAAACTCAATTGAAATCTGGAAAAAACTGCTTGAAAGAAACTAAAGATAGACTATCAAACCTTGAAGACAGGTTTACAATATGTGATGGTGAAAGGAAAGATCTCTTAAAAATAACAACGAACCAGGAAGTAACAATATAAAGGCTAGAAGGTGACAAGAGGATCTATAACTTCAGAATAAAAAATGTGAGTGAAGAAGCAAGGGTAAACACAAATGAAATACAAAGGCTATGTACAGAAATAATTAAAGGAACTTCCCAAGCATAAGAAAAGGAAATGATATCCAGATATATGAGGCATACAGAACTCCAGCCGGCTATAACCAAAGTAGATTGACACCCAGACATATAATAAAGATCCCAGAAATCTAACACAAGAAAAAAATATTATTAAAAGCTGTCAGAGAAAAGAAATGGATCATCTATAAAGGAAAACCCATCAGAATCACAACAGACTTCTTGACACAAATCATCAAATCAAGAAGAACTTGGAGTGAAGTATTCCAAGCCCTGAAAGAAAATAACCTCCAACCCAGACTGATGTACCCTGAAAAACTGTCTCTCAAAATTAGTGGAGAAACAAGATGCTTCCATGACAAAGAGGAACTGGGGGAGTTTGTGACCACCAATCCAACCCTACCAAAAATACTGAAGGATGAGAGAGAGAGAGAGAGAGAGAGAGAGAGAGACCATGGTTTCAAGAACAGCAACAGAAGAGGCTTACTGAATGGAGCAGACAGTGGAAGGAAGGGGAAAAGTAGACAACCAACAGCAGAAAAATGGCATGGCAGAGATGAGGCAGAGAAGATTGGCTATAATCGCTAACATGGATGGCCTCAATACTCTAATAAAAACAAACACAGGCAGAGTGGATAAGGAGATAGGGTCCAGCAAGATGTGCTATATAAGAAATATGTTTAAACTTAAAAAAGGTTTATGGATTGAAAGTCAAAGATGAGAAAATAATGCTCTATGTGACAGGGAACCAGAAAAAATTGGGAATAGCTCGCCCATCAGCTGCAGATTGGTTAGAAAGACATAACGCTATTATACAATGGAGAACTATTCAGCTATAAGGAAGGAAAACCTTGAGACTCTTGTAAGTAAATGGATACAACTTGAGACCAAGCTCAGGGATAAAAAGGTTCAGAATCACTTAGGGAAATAGTGGGTTGCTTTCCTAACCTAAAAACTGAAGGAGTTAGTGGGATGCAAAATGTACAATGCACCCTGGGAAAGTGAAAGGGGAGGAGAGGAATTGTCTAAATAGGGAAGGAAGAGGACATTGGTAATCTTGCACCATGATTTGACACCCATATTGTTTTCATTGCTCTATTTAGTTTGGTTATATTCTTTTCCAGTTTGTCTACTTGTACTAGATTTGAAGGCATAGACAGCTAGTCCAAAGATAGCAGGATATACTATGGTAAACATTTCCAATCTCCTATTAACTTAGTCTGAAACCCCTGTATTGCTTTCACTGCCTTATTTGACTGATTTTATTTTAATCTGTCATGTTTGATAGCCATCTTATCTTCACTGATTTTATTTGAATCTGTTATGTTTGACAGTATCAAGTCTGAGAGTATAGGCAAGTACTCTGAAGACAGTAAGATTCACTATGATACCCATTCTGGTTTGACTACTACCTGCTTTTGAAATCCTATACTGTCTCCAATGTTTTGTTTTTATTGATTTTATTCCATACTTCTATGTTCAATTTTATTGTTCCTGATGATATGGGCAATTCTATTGAAGAAAACAAGAGACATTATGGTAACCATTGTAGATCACCTTGTATTGTGGTTTTAAATTATGTACTATGTCCATCCTTTCGTTTTGAATGACCTTACTTTTTTTTTCTTCTCTCATTTGGTTTTATTCTTTTCAAAATAAAAATTTAAAAAATTAAAATAAAGTGGTGTTTTAAAATTACTTTTAAGATTCATATAAACTATCTTACAAGGCCTTGTTCATTCTGTGCCAGTGTTTATCATTTGAGCAAAAATGTTTAACTTTAGCTTATACCTGATATTGACTTCAGCTTGATGCTTTAGTCACCACTTTTTGAATCTTGTTTTTGTTATAAAACATAGTGAGAACCTTTCCTGGCTTTGTGCCATTATTGGATTTGATAACAAGTCTTATCTTTATCAAATAGTTGATAAAAATATTAAACAGAGTAAATGAAAATAGAGTTCTACAGCATACTGTTAGAACATTCACTGTTAAGCTTGTCTGTTAGAAACATTATTTGACAGTTCACAATTTGCCATCATTTCTGAAGGATAAAATTTTGTGTATTATTTTACTAAAATCCAGGTCACATATGGAATCCCACTGATTTAATAGCCTAGAGCCATGTTACAATGGAAAGGTAATTTGTTACTTTCTAGACTTAACTAATCTTTCTTTTCTACTTGTTCACAAATCAACTGTTTGTTACTTTGTGCCTTCATTTTTAACTCAAAGAGATGTTAATTTGTGAATTTTTAGTGTCTATTATAGAACTCAACATGGAAGACATGATTCTTGTCTGCAAAAGGTTTACAGTTAAGAGCAGGAAAAAGATATATAATTATAATGTTCTTGATAATATATACAAATGTGTGTTTCTGTTGCTTATATAATAAAGATTATATTTATAAATATAATATTATAAATAATAACACTTAGAAAATATCTATCTGGACAATTGCCTAGTAAGCTCAGGGACAAGAGAAGTAAAATTGGATCTGGGTTTTAAAAAATTAAAGAGTTCACCATTTGTTTTAGAAAAAGTGGAAGAGCATTTGAAGAGAGGAATGACCCTTCCCATTGGTCACTGCCTGGAATCTAGCCCTGGCATGCAGGCTGGCACATCACCGTAACCCCTTTAGTTTGCATCTAGTCATTGGCTTTCTTGCCTTTCCCTCAAATATTTGACTCACAGACTTCTAAACTACATCTGATCTTTTAAATTGGTAAGGCATTCAGGTTAAGCAGGGATCAATAGGTAGTTCACAGGATCTGTCTGATGGCCACCTACATCCTAATGTGACAGTCACCTCATGGATTTTATAAAAAGTAATAGGATAATGACTCTCAAGAAACTCACATCTAGTGATAAAGATTGCAAAACCAAAAAACTTTAAAAATTGGAATAGCACTTTAGTTTTAAATCAGCAATAACTCTACTTAAAAGATGGCTTCCTTAAAACACAAAATCACCCAGTACTCCAAGTCATCTAACCATCCTCACTTTGAAGTATCTCATCTACTTTCATTCTTAGTTGAATTGTTTGTGAAATTTCAGGTGGATCAATTCAGCTGTGCTTGCATTTTATACTGCATGAAAAATGGTGTTTCTGTTATTACAAGTAGAGAACTGAATGTTCAGCCTGCTGTGTTAGATTGTCGGTGGAATTGTCAGAATTTGGAGAAATGACCTCCAAAGCATGTGACCTGAATAAATGTGATCAGTGTCATACAGAGAGAATAAACCTGGAATACTCCATTACCATTTTCTTCCAATGCATTTCCAACTTCAGAGGGAAATGCTTTTTTTTGACTGTTGGGTCTCTATTTCTATCAAATATGTAGCCAGTTGGTATTAACTCATGAAGCTGACTAGGATTCTGTTTTTACTGTCTAGCAGTAAAGAAAGATGTTTATTATATTTGGTTACCTTAGCTCTTCTTCCATCTGGCCTTTTCCTCCTATCTCTTATTCTCCATTCACTTTGTTTCTGTGGAGCCAGGAATGTTGCTTTTTGTAAAGAAAATGGATGTTAATTACTAGTGATATTGAAACAAATCATGCATTGCTTTTTGGCTCAGAGGGCAGACGTTTTGGGAGTCAACAGCAGTATACTTTGCCATGGGATCTGCAAGTGATGGGAAGGGATGGCTCATGCTCTGTGAGCAAATCTCATGCCTGCCAGGCGCTTGCTTCATTATGCATTCCCTGGGATGAGCAGCTTCAGCAGGCGGCTGTGCAGAGCCTTTCACAGCACTGATGGTGGCTCAGCTAAATCTGCCACCTGAATAACAAGAAACCTCAGACCGTGTCATCTTCTTACACAGCCTGGCACTCTCTCACTGCCACCAGAGTTCCTTTTCTATACTTGAAAGTGAAAAACGTAAAAAGGAGCTAACATTTATTGAGCACTTACTATATGACAGGCACTGTGAAAAATGTTTTAGCATTAATTTGTTGGATTCTCGTTGTTTCTTTTCATTTACATTTGACCTTATCTCTGATATTTAACTGTTGTTATCCTGATCCAGAGATGAGGAAAACGAGACTATAAGAAGTTGCGGATTTGCTGAGGCTAAGCAGTTACTAATAGTTCCTAAGTGATAATCAGACCCTCAATTCAGGATCTGAACAAGGTGTTCCAATTAAATCCAAGATGCTTAAGAAAACTTCTTGTCTTCCATTAGGCTAAAGATTTAATACTAAGGCTGAGAAGCAATTACACTTCTGCACAGTCTTTTAATTGCATCATACAATGGTTCATTGTTCTTTCCTCTATTGCTGTCCAATAATGTCAAAGCTTTAATTTTTACTTTTGGTCTTTTGAGAATCTAAGATATTATGAAGACAATGCCTTGTCCCTACTGCGATTTAGAGGGCAGTGCAAAATGAACTGAAAACCAATTTTCTGTCACTTTACTCCTCCCTCGCCCTTCATGAGACTGAATATCTACCCGAATGTCTGTCCTTTCAGTCCCAAGAGATTAAAAAAAAAGTGACCAAGACGCTGTAGTATGGCTCCTTTTGCAAAGCATGTTGGGCCTTATTAAAGAACTTGCTTCTCCAGTAATTCCAGACACTGGTAGCTAACTCACCTTGCTTTGGAAATTTTATTTTCTGTTAAAGTTAAGAAATGCTTTTAATGTCTTTCATCCTATACTAATACATTGCCAGTGGATCTTCTAAGCCTGATGACTGTTTTATGAGCTCCTGGAAACCTGTTGTGTGGTATATATCCTTTCTTTCTCCACTGTGATGCAAAATTCCAGTTCACAAAATAAAGTAGGAAATCTTTCAACCGAAGTTAAAACATACACAATTACTTTTTCTGTGGAAACTTTCTACAAAATTCCATCATTTTTATTTATTATTCCTGACAATAAGAAGCAGAAAGAAAATACCATAACTGGAGAGTCTGTTTCTCTAAAGCTGGCAAGAAGGTGGGTTCTGGTTTGCCTAATTTTCCTCCAAAAGATTTAATCAGTGTTTGCTGTCAAAAAAGAGAAATGATCTAGCTTCCACAAAGATGCTTTGTCTGTCTTGATAAACACAGTTCAGGTGAAGGTAGGCTCTGTGTGCGAAAGTGAGGGGAACACTTTTTTATGACTGGAATACAAAAAGACAGATTTACTAGGGGCTCTGCTGCATTTTTTTCTCCCTAAACTTCCTGAATCAGTGGGCAGTGCAATAGCTGGTACAATGTTATATGCTGTTACACAAGTGAAACCAGCCAGATTTAATGATTCCCTGCTTTTAGGCCATAATTCTTGATAACTGCGCATTCCAAACCAGCTTCACTTATTGTTTCACCCTTGCACATACACAGTCCTGCAGTCCTGTTCTTAAGGTGGTTTTGGTGTTGCTGTTTTCTGGTTCTCTTTTGACCTTAGTCTTAGTGTCCAAAAGGAGACTACCATGGAGGGGAGGCATAAGCAAATGTGAAACTTGAATGAGTTTCTAGAAAGTGGGAAACAGAGCCTTTTCTTGTTAGAAGCATGCTGGACAGGAGGAGCAGGCAGAAGGCTCAGTCCTGGGATAGGCTCTAGGTGTAGACTGTACTATGTGCTCCGAGGCTCACCCGCTAAGTGTGTCCAGGAACAGTTTCTCCATCCTTAGGCCAGACCACCGTGCTGGCCTAGCAGAGTAGCTGGAGATGAATTATACCTAAGGCACAGTAAGGGGCCTACAGGGAATCTTGGTCCTGGGACTTCAAGTTCATGGCATGATTATTGCTTTCTGAGTTCTCAGTTGACCAATTTAATGTAGCTGAAAAGGCACTTCAGTTTACCTTGTCCACCTTGGTCCAAGCCCTGCAGCTCTCTTTTCCTGCTTTCTTGTCTGTCTAAGGTTGAGCTAGGTCAACAGCTTTTCAAGTGTTTTAATATTATGGAACACTTTACCTAAATAAAATATATTAGAAAGAAGTAATTTTCATTCTCACTTATGTGAAGGTAAAGGGCCCAGAATACTCCCGTCCTGCTCCAGTTTCCTTCATCTCCACAGACCTGTGCAGCTACGTGGGTTCTAGCCTGATATCAGGCTGGCCAGGTGCAAAGGAAATCACATTCAGCTAAGGCCTGAAAATTCAAGTAATTTTACCTTTGTCAATCTTGAATCCTGGAGGCAGAGTTTCAAGTTTTAGCCAACCTAAAATGGCTTAATCCGCCTGAAGTTTGTAAACATCAATCATTCTTCTCTTTTATAAGCCTTGCTCTTTATAATCATCTGAGACTTTTACCTTTGTTGTTGTTGTCCAAGAAAATCAATGAGAAAATGCTTCCTGGTTTGGGGTTCTGGTAGTGCATTTACCTCAACTTCTCACGGCTGCATCAACTCCTCAGTGCTGCCTGGAGTCCAGAGCCCAGAGTTCTTGGCCTCACCTCTGACCTCCTCCCTCCTTGTTAAAGGAATGAAAACCACATCAGCTTCCTGAATCTGTGTTGATCACAACAGTCTACTTTGCAAAAAGAGTCTTGTTGCCTGAAAAACCACTCAACTTCTGACTTTCTGAATCCTCCATGATAATTTAGTTTTCTTATCAATCCCTACCTTCCAACTCCTTGTGATAGCATCTTAATTAAGTCCTTGTTCTCTGATTATAGGCCTGTGGTCATGCTCTTGGTCCTCTCATACTGCCATATATAAATATGCATATATGTTTGTTTTAATGTATAATAATTATTTGTATTTATGGGTACTGTGTGACATTTCAATGTGTATATACAATGTGTGATGATAGATCAGGGTAATTGGCTGTACATCACTTTAAACATTTACTATTTATTTACATTGGGGACATTAAAAATCCTCAGTGAACAATTTTGAAATATACAGTTGATTGTTGTCAACCATGATTACTCTACTGTGCTGTTGAGAACACTTATTTTTCCTCCGCAGCTCCACCAAGTTCTCATTAACCATCATGTTTCTGTCCCCCATCAGCTACCTTGCCCACTTTCTGCTAACCATGATTCTACTGTCTACTTCTATGAGGTAAAATTTTTTCACAAAATTTTAAAAACTGACATATGTATATGGTACCATGTAACATCTTGATACATACATACATTGTAAGCCTATGTCTGCTCAAACATTGGTTCTTGTGATGAAACCATTCAAAATCCTTTCTTCTAGTTGCTTTGAAATATATAGTATCTTATCATTACTATATATATATTGATAACCACTCTATCGCCCAATGAGGACTACTCCTCTTATCTAATGTAACTTAGCAGCTGTTGACCAGCTTTTCCTCACTGTTCATTAAAGATTACTCATTTTTTTAGTTTGTGAAACCATGAACAATTTGCCTTTTCCTGTCTGGCTTATTTTACTTATCAGTGTCTTTTGATCTCATCCATGTTGCCACAAATGACAGGACTTCATTTTTTATGGCTGACATTATTTCACATGCTTTCTCCTATTGATCTGGTGATGGACCCCTAAACTCAGTTCTTATTTTTGCTATTGTGAACAGTGCTTCTTTGCTTATTTTGCTATTTGCCTTTCTCCAGAAAGACTGCACATTCTTTTTTTTCTCTCACCAGTATACTTTACAGCTCATGCTTTAAGCCATGTTGTGTATCTCTCCTTTCATCAAACAGGAACAAACAGGCACCATAGGATTACAACAGCCATGCACAGAAGGAAGGCAAGTGTAAGACTACCATCCTTGAATTCTGGTATCTGCAGAACGCAGCTCTTTGACCTCTTTGGATCACAATTTTTTCTCTGGGATATGGCATTAACACAATATTTAACACAATATTTCTCTTATTGGTTTTAAGATTCTGAAGACATATTATCCAAGAATATACTTTTATCTGTTTTAAGCACTCATCATTTTGTTTTTGTTTTTAAGTAATAAGATGTTATTATGAGGGATTATCATTACTTATTGTACCCCCTAGCACTTGTTTTAATTCTTAAATCACACTATGCCTTATACTTCTCATCATTTCATGTGTTCTGTTTTTTAAGTCAAAGATTTTTCTTATATTTTAAGACTCCACGGTAATTTTCACTGTGTTATCCACATTTTAGGTACTTTATATGAATTTGCTTAACAGAAATTTGAGTTCTAATATACTATCTACTATTTTAGGTGCTTTGGCAATAGAGGTCATTGAGTCATCAGAAGGTTACTTTAAATGCTGGCATCCTCCTAAAGCAAGATTGAAATTCTAAGAATAGGGAGAACTTCATGAAATAGGGTGAATAACTCATTTGAGTGAAATGCTGTTTTGATAATTAACTCAAGGTAGAGTTCACTTCTAGGACCAGTTAGAATGAGTCTAGCAGTCTACCTGAATCATGGTAGCCTTTCTAAAACTCTGCAAATACTTGCAACCCACAGGGAGAAAGTCCTTTGATTAAGGCTGCTACTCAGGCTATCAGAACTATGCTGAGACACAATTTGTAATAGCTAAATCTTGGAAACAACTCAAATGCCCATCCACTGAGGAATGGATAAAAATGATGTGGTATTTTTATACAATGGAGTATTACTCATCTGTAAAGAAGAATAAACTTGTGACTTTTATAGGTAAATGGATGCAACTTGAGACCATACTCATAGGTGAAATAAGTCAAACTTATATGTGTAAATACCATATTGTCTCCCTAGTGTAAAAAAATCTGAAAAAGTAATAAGATCCAAAATATACAAAAGATATTGTGAACATGAAAGGGAAAGAAGTGTTTAAAGGGAAAAAACAAATGGGATTGGGGAAAGGAGAGAAGGAAGAAGGGAAAAGATTTTATGTATATAGGCATACATATATATGTGTATATGTATATGTATAAGATAGATAACTCTACTACCAATCTCTGTAAGTTCATCAAAAAGAGCAGTTTTTGTTCTCATTGTTTGATTGATTGATCATTTTTCCCATTCGTAAACCTTATAACCTGAACAACTGCTTCTAAGAGAGCAATATGCAATATATTAACTATTGTTAGTTTCCTACTAAAAAAACTGCTGAGGGGGCTGCTGCTCCAAAAATACAAAAGCCACCCTTTGATGGCTTTAAGAGATTACAGTATGTATTTTAACAGTCTGTATGACTATGCATTCAACTTTCGTTAGTCAAATATATTCCCTGTAAAAATTTCTTGTATTAAATTATACCCACTGTAATAGTGATGGTTCTTAACACTTTGATACATGGATAGAAAATACTTCACATGTGAAAATTACTTCATTTTGGAACATGGGGAATATATCAGTTTAAAAGATAACTGGAATATTTTGAGAAAAAAATAAGGTGAATGTATTGCGATAGTTTCTTTAGGGAAACAGGACATGCTGGGTACACTTAACGTGATGAAGATTTAATTTGCAAATGGTAAGCTGATGACCAGTAAAATTTGATGTTTCACCCCTCTGAGCTTGACATATGTAGTGTACCTTGAAGAATTTAATTTTGTTGGAAGTGTGAAATTTCTGAACCAAGAGTGAGAAAGTAAGAGCTATGGAGTTTGGTAAAAATTTTGAAAGGCATGTGGTTGTCCAATTCTGAGTTTAGGATGAACAGACTGAGCCTTGACAAGGTACATGGTCAGTGCTGCCAATCTAAATGCTTTCCAGCAGTTGTTCATGTCTTATCATATCTGTGGAAAATGTCAACCAACATGCATTCTTTTATGTGAATAAAAATTTTTAAAAAATCTTTCTTCTGATTGAGTCTCTAATGTGTATAGATTGTTCTTTGCAGATTTGATATTTCTAGGAATATTCTCATATGATTTTAGCATAACTAATATGCTTTCCTACCTACAGCAAGCCACAAAATTGCCAACATTTTAGAAGTTCCAGTGTAGCAGAGTTAGTAATGGCCCATAGTCCGTTGTCCTTGTGGCAATTGTCACACATCTATTATTTTACATGGTCTTCATCATTATATTCAAATCATTTTAGATCATGACTGTGCCTTACTTTACTTTTTACCTTTAGTAACTTCTGCAGTGCTTAGTAAATATGTTTATTAAAAGAATAAATGAGAGAGCTATACATATTTTTTATGTTTATAAATATATATACATATATTTTCAACTTTAAAAGTTTACTTGATTAACACCTTTTCTACCAAGAAAAAAAACTCCAAAGATAGATTTGGTCAAGGATGCCAAACATGACCCTTCTAATCGAATGTGCAACATTACTGCCCACACAGAAAGAAGCCAGTTTCGTGCGTTGCACTGAGCAATGTGTAGCCATGGAGCAGCTGCCACACTTTGCCAAGTCTTCTTAGATCTCTCTTCTGGGGTCCTAGGGAACTCAGACGCATAAAGGAACTCTTGAAACAGTTCCCAACTTCCATTCATGCATGATTATAGCCAAAATGTGTGGAAAGTGCATTGAAAGATAAGCGGGGTAGCAATATTTTTATATCCAACAGCTTAGCAGGCCTCCTTACATTATTAAGTTTGTGAGGGTCTGGAATTTTCCTTGAGGGATTCTGTAACCAAATCTAGTTGTTAGAACATTGATGGTTGCTGCAGCTGCTGTTTTCTTGATTTGATGCCAGCTTAGTGCTTTTCTTCTGCACTTCAGTCTCTCTCTTTCTTTTGCTTATGCAGCCTTGCAACTTCAAACTGTTTTGAGGTCATGATAAGAAAGCAGATAATCATTGCTATAAAGTGTGGGCAGAGCACTGCCATGTGACTTAGCACCTTCACTGGCCCCATCTTCTCAGTGTTCTCATTCAAAAGTGTTGTGTGTGCTGTGCATGTCTGACATTTAGGCCTTTTTTTATTATTTAATCCATTGTCCTGTAAAGTGCTTCTTAAAAGAAAATATGACTAACTTTCACATCCTCTTCTTCATGCTGCAGTATTCAGCAAACATGGGGCCTCTGCTCTGTACCTGGCCTGAGGTTGGGGATAAAGAATTTCTGGCATAAGAGGCTTGAATATGGTGTGACAGGGAGATGGGCAGGTCCTCTTGCTCACGTATTCTCCTTCCCATTGCGCAATCTGCTCAGTGCTCTGCAACTGCAGCATGGGTTTTTGAGGCATTCTGAAACTAAATGTGAGATTTTTTTTTCCAGTGGGTCCATTAATTAAATCATCAAGGGGAATAATGAGGGCCTGAAGCCTCAAACTAGAATAAAGCAGCAGCGATGATTGCTACTTGGATACATTACCCAAGCGTTGGAAGCCAGAGTTCTGGGCTTGTAGGCCCCCTGTGAACTGAGAATGTACCCTCCTTCTCAGCAATAAGAGTGACTACCTGAGCCCATTCAGAATTTGCTTAATCATGCTCAATTCACTGAACTATGGTTTTGACAGGAAATTTTAGGGAGAACAAAAATAATAAAATACAAAGTAAGGAGTTGGGGAGAGGTAACGCAAAGTGATTCTTTCTTAGACAGTTTGGGGCCAGGAGAGAAGGTAAATGCTGTCAGTGACCAGATGTGAGTATAAGGAAGTTAATTTGGAAAATAGGTTCCCTGAGTTCTGTTTGGGTGAGAATTGTTGAGATCACAAAAGGAAGCAGCTGTTAAGTTCTGGAAGCCTTTTTAGATAAGCCCAGAATTTGAATAAGGTACTAAATGAAGTGTATTGTATACATTTAAATATTTATGTGCAAATGGCTGTCATTTCTTAGCCTGCTGTGCTGTGGCCTCATGGCTTCATACAGTTGTTTTTAAATTATCATTGTCTAGATTCTAGGATCTTGCATTGTGCAGAAAGGAGATTCACACAGTAAAACAAACAAGGAAAATGTGGAACAGACTATTACAACTCCGATATGTCTGTCATAGCAAGCTCTGTTTCAAAAGTTTTGAAGGCAGTTTTGTGTGGGAATTAAAAGGGATGAGATTGCAATTAGACCTGAATTTAAAATTTCTCCTTGATTCACTAGGTTTGTATCCTGTGGTTCCTTATCCTTTCTTTGAACTTAAGGTTCCTCATCTCTAAAGTGGGGTTAGTAATGCAAGAATTTTGTGAATTAATGGTGTTAGGTGCTTGACTGTTAGCAGCCCTCAATAAACACTAACTTAAAGGAAAGCTGTTCCTCATGAGGGTGCAGTGTAGGAGACCATTTAGCAAAATACCAAATGGTAAAAGTCACCTGGCACTTTGATTTAGGAACTAGGAACTAAAGCTACGATAGTGAAAAAAATAGTGCCTGGGAAATAGTAGTTGCTCCCTGAATATTATTTATGTGATGAAATATGTCATATATACAGAGTGTATAATTTGGATTATTTAATGGAATTCATTAAAATATGCATTTCATGTAAGGAGAAGAAATAATGAGTGAAGATTTTGAGTGTGCCAAATGCATATTTTTTCAAATTTTTTAGCAAAAAAATTTGAGTACTCTTATTTCCCATCAGCAGTACAGAATTTGTTTCCATTTTTCCCTCTAAAATCAGATGATTTGAGGAATGCTTCTGTAGTATTTTAGTCTCTTCTTAGGACAACATGGACAATCCTTGTGCTCTTCTGATTTTTTGAGGTAGGGTTCATTATTTTTTATTATTGTGTAATGTTTATAATGAGGAAACAGGCACAGGAGGTTCACTAACTTGTCCAGTAAAGCAGAGACTTGATAGGAGGCAGACAAGCAAACATAGAAGCTGCTTACTATAATCACTGTGTTTTTCTTGTTTACTTCTACAGTCTGAATTTAGTTTCTCCCATGTGACAGAAGATAGAGGCTCAGAGGTGCCAGATTGTAGAATCTAACTGGAGTCACTGTTTCTTCATTTGGAAATAGAACCCACCCTGGATCTCTTCAAAACTCTCTTGTCCAGCTGTGGGCTGGTTGGTTCTGCCCTTATCTATGAGTCATGCCTTGTATTTCTCTGCTGTCCATATTCCAAGCCCTTGCACTTAGAATAGGAAAAGGATTGACATTCTCTGCCTAACCCTAGCCCAAAGTCATTACACAGACAAGATGTGATGAACAAATAATGCCTTTGATAGAAGACACAAATTTGCCAGAGAAAGAAGTGCAATTCTGGGACCTCCTAGCTACAGGATTATGTAAATCACTTAATACTGCTAGAGTTGAAGTTATGAAAATAAATAATTTCCATTTGTACCCTAGCTAATTAGTTCAAGGAAAATCATGACAGAGGATGTATTCTGCAACTTCTCAGGAGGCAGCCCTGTTAGGCGACCTCCAGAGATGTAATTCTAAACATACTCATATCTAAGGTGTATGTTATAGCTAATATTTATTGAGCTCTTCCTGTCTTCCAGGCTTAAAATGAAATAAGTAGGGTCCATTATTTTTTAAAATTATGATGTCATATTTACAGGGAGGAAACTGAGGCACAGGAGGTGCATTAACTTGTCCAATTTTATGAATTAACTTTTAAAAATTGATTTTACGGGGGAGAAGCTAAAGATGGCAGATCAGTGAGCAACAAAATACAAAGCCTCCCAGGAGAAACAACTCATATGCCAGAATAAAACATCCTGGAGAGATCCAGACAGAGGGAGGTGGATCCTCTTGACACAGGAAGAAATTAAAATGAAAAAAAGCTCATCAAACACAAAGTCTCGGGGTTGCAATTGGAACAGCTAAAATTACTGGGCAAGGCATTTTCACTGCAACCCACCAAGTTTGCACCGGTCTGAATTTGCAAATTCATGCCAGCCAGCAGAGCCACCCAAACTTGTTCTCCCTGCCACTCACAGGAGCCACAACCATGCTGAAGTCGGGGGTTGGTGAACCCAACAGAGAGTGAAGCCAGTGAAATGGGCCTTCAGTAATTCATGGTCAGTGCTGGGAATGAGACTCCCCCAAGGGAAGGGCATGACTAGATGGGCGATATGTTGGAATTGGGGAGGAGGAGCCTGAACTGGGAGTGACAGTGACTTCAGTTGGTTGCTCCCTCCCCAGAGCAGATTTGTGGGATTTGCTTGGACTGGGTCCCCAGGCCAGGACCCAATGAGCTGTCCCAAATCAATTCCCTGTGCCTACCATGCACTAACCTGGTGAAGGCCCTTGAAGTTTTTCTGGCCTGGTGGGGAGGGGCCGGCACATGAAGCCCCTGCTTACACCTCAGTGACAAGAGCAGGCAGGAGAGGGCAGAGGTCCCTCACCAGCCTGATTCAGAGGAACCGTGGCCAATGGGGAAGGGGGCTGGGAACCCCACTGTACACCTGTGTGGAGGAGGCTGGGACTATGACAGGAGAGAGAGGCAAGAGGAGGCTCCCAGCCCAGAACCCTGAGAGCACTGATCCAAGAGAGGGAAAAACAAGGGAGGCAGAGGGTGGCAAACATGCAACAACAGACATGGCTTCAATAGACATTAAGAGATATCTTCAGGACCTTGTAGAAGAGCTCAAAACTGAAATATTAAATCAGGTAAAGCAACATATGAGTAGAGTAATAAAAGAAATGCTAAGCATCTCTCAGGAAGACATAGATGGAAGAAACGAAGGAACACAAAAAAAGGAGAGAAACATTTGATAAAGAATATTAAGAAAATATAGAATACATGAAGCAGATTCAAAGAGACTACCAGGAAATTAAAAATTCCATTGAAAGCTGGCAAAACGCCTTACAAGAAACTAAGGATAAAAGACAAGCTTGCAATGTGTGATCATGAAAGGTAAGATCTCTTAAAAACAACAAGGAAACAGGCAGTAGCAATACAAAGGCTAGAAGATGACATGAGAATCTATAATTTAAGAATAAATGTGAATGAAAAAGCAGGAATACAAACAGGCAAATTACAAAGGCTATTCATGGAAATAATTAAGGAAAACTTCCTAAGCATGGGAAAAGAAAACGACATTCAGTTATGTGTGGCATATAGAACTCCAGCCACCTACAACCAAAACAGAGC
Source organism: Hydrochoerus hydrochaeris (assembly GCA_004027455.1). NCBI lineage: Eukaryota > Metazoa > Chordata > Mammalia > Rodentia > Hydrochaeridae > Hydrochoerus > Hydrochoerus hydrochaeris. Next base: position 16,316 of record PVLA01000926.1, read on the forward strand.
TACACCCAGACATATAATAATCAAGATACCAGAAATTCAATATGAAAACAGAATATTAAAAGCCATCAGAGAAAAGAAACAGATTACCTATAAAGGTAAGCCCATCAGAATCATGGCTGACTTCTCAACACAGACCATTAGATCAAGAAGAGCTTGGAGCGAAGTATTCCAAGCCCTGAAAGAAAATAACCTCCAGCCCAGATTGATGTACCCTGAAAAACTGTCACTAGAAATTAATGGAGAAACAAGATGCTTCCATGACAAAGAGGAACTGGGCGAGTTTGTGACCACCAATTCAATCCTACAGAGAATACTGAAGGACATTCCAGAGAGAGAAAAAAAATACCAGGATTTTAGGAACAGTGGCAGAAAGGCCTCAATGAGTGGGGCAGGTAGTAGAATGAAGGAGAAAAGTAGACAAACAAAGGCAGAAAAATAGCATAGCATAAATGAGGCAGAGAAGGATGGCTAGAATCTCTAACATAGATGGCCTTGATACACTATATTGTTAGTAGTGTACCAGGATTTAAAACCCACATTACTCACACTATTCTGCTTAGATGTATTATATTCTGTTCCAGTCATTCTATCTGTACTAGATTTGAGGGCACAGACAATAATCCCGAAAATATCAGGATGTAGTATGGTAATCATCCCTAATTTCCTATTAACTTAATCTAAAGCTCTGTATAACCTACACTGTTTAACCATGACTGATCGTAATAGAATCTGGTTTGTTAGATTGCTGTTTTATATTGATAGATTTTATTCAAAAGTGTTATGATTGATAGTGTCAAGTCTGAGAGTATAGGCAACTGCACTTAAGATGACAAGATTCACTAGAATATCTACTTTAGTTTGATTATTACCTGTTTTTGAAGTTTTATACTGTCTACAATGTTTTATTTTTACTAATATTGTTATGTATTGCTATATTCACTTATACAGCTATATTCAATTATGCCTACTGATATAGACAGTTCTATTGAAGATAATAAGAAACAACACAGTAACCATTGTAGATCACCTTGTACTGTGGTTTTATACGACTTTTTGGTTTCATGTTTTTATAGGAATTTGTTTTGTTTTGTCTTACTAAGTTTTGTTTTTCCCTCTAATACAGAAAGGATTGAAATACATGTAGAGACTCATGCATGTATAGCTGTTTGCAGTCTCACTGTTTGACTATCTACATTGTATGCTTTAATTTTGTAACTTGAACAACTATTTCTAAGAGGACAATATGTAATTTATCAACTAGTCATTTCTTACTGTTTATTTTTTTGAAATTCTGTATTACCTGTACCCTGTACATGTTTTTTTCTCTTTAAATAAAAAAAAATTGATTTTACATATAAGCCTAGTCATGAAAAAATATTTAGCTTGTTTGCAAAGATGAATAACAAGAATTTTGCCCTTTGTGTTTAAGTTCTAGGAACCATGGCATTCTTTGCTTTGAGAGTGGGTGGTATCCCCCTATGGTGTCTTACCTATGGAGTTTTTGTGCAGGGGCCTCAGGTGAGGCACCTTCCGACTCTACCTCTCATTTTCTAGAAAGCCTGAAATCTGGGATTTCAGATCCTCAAATGTATTCCCAGGAGATGTGAATATATTTCTAATTTTTCAAAAAACCTAACATAAGTTGTATATTTAGAGCCGTTAAAATAACATGTGCCCTTAAACCCCCAAACAAATAAATAAAAACTCCAATATGTACAAATAAGTATATAAAAACAATTTTTTTGCATTTGTACAAATAATTTAATGTAATGATTTAATTATTTTGAGTGATCAGACATTTTTCATGACAATTATACATTTCTAATCTTAAAAGTGGGTAGCTATTATCTTTCATATAAAGCTTAGGTAAATCCTTTTAGTACAAAATCTGGGGTTTAAAGTAGGGAAAAAAGAGAGATGAACCTTGGGGACAAAAAGAATTAGTACCTATTAGCCTGATGAGTGTGAAAGAAGTACTAATTGCTGACAAATCACAACACATTGGAATGGATATAGACTTTTTATTCTGAAAGAACAAGGTATTTCCTGACTGTTTTCTTTTGTCTGCTTTCTTAATCTGCTCTTATTTTTACATAACTATGACTGGTTCTTAAAAAGACCTGAGGGAATTTTACCAATGGAATTTGAAAAATATAATTAGGGTCGTGAACTGTTGCATATCCCTGTACCCCCTACCAAATGATGTATTTCAAAGCGAAACAGAAATACTATTTTGTAGTACCTGCTGTTTGGGTTTTCTTCCACTAGACTATATCCAATCTTGTTTTTTTCTTCACCACCCAAGTGCCTAACTTAAGTTTTTACAATCTGTTTTTTGGAAAGCCGTCTTTACCATGTAACAAATTCTCCTGTGTATTTGAATCAGTTTCTAGACTTCTTATTTCGTTGTACAGATCTGTCTACTCAGATACTAGTACTATACAGTTTGAGCTATTGGACTGTTAAGAGTATTTTAATGTCTATGATGACTATCATGTCTCAAGTGAAATAATGTTATCTACTCAACTCAGGCTCTATAAAGATGGCAGAAAACTGTAGTTTGCATTCCAGCCTCTCAGATCAGGCAGAAGTCTGATGATTTAGAAACTGATAACATAGGAATGGCAGTTGAATGTGTAAGAGTCAATGCAGTCCCTAAGGAAAGTAGCATAATGTACAGCATAGTATGGGAAAGTAAATATTAATTGTATAAAAGCCTAAAACTTGAAGCAGGTGGGAGGAAGAAGAGAAACCAACAAAGAACAAGGGGCATGATCTTTGTGGTTAAAGGTTGCTTTTGCCTTGCACATTGCTAATCTTAGTTCTTGGTCAGTACAATGAGAAAAGTCGGCAGCGGGGAAGGTGAAGTATTTGCTGCGTTTCTTACTGTAGGAAATTAATCAAAGAGAGGAAATGTGCTGCTAAGTGGTGGGGGCCTGGTCAAGTGTGTCAAGGAGGCCATGCCATCGTATTTGTCTCTGAGCAGATCACAAGTCCGGGCGTGTAGTGATCTTGAGCCCTGCCCCTGCCTGTGCATGGGCATGTGCTTTTGAAGACACAAGAGCAACCCTCACTATGTGATTCCTAGGAAGAAAGAGAAAGGAAGATGCCTTATTCTTAGTCTTCTCTCTAGGAGACTACTACATCTATCTAACAACACATCTTTACTGGCAAAGATCTGAGAGAGTTGACTTCTGGTACTAAGTTATAGTAAGAAAGATATCCAAAGTGTTCAGCAAGGGCCAATCGTAATACTTTTTTTTCTTTGAAATGCTTCTATTTCCCAGATTCTGCCTATACCATAATTAAGACCAGAGAATGATAATCTGGACAATACATAGTAAATAGGCTTGGATTTCAGAGTGGGTGGAGAAAGCACACCTGGAATTATTGTTTGATGACTTCATACCCCTTGCAGACATCCTTAATAACCTTTGGCACAACCTGTAACCTCCCCATCCCCAATTTCCTCTTGCACCCTGGAGATGATTGCACTGCATTTACCTCACAGCCCTGTGAAGAGGGCTAATCAGCTTCGGATGGGAAAGTTCTTTGAAGATGAATCATAGGGTAAGGTGAATGTGCTAATTTGAGGCTTCACAGCCTTCGGATTGAAAAAACTGCCTGCCCAAGCCTAGACAATAAAGGGAAATGGAAACTGGTCTGCTTCAGAGGAAGGGGAATGGGCTTTGAAAACTGAGGAGAGGGTAAAGTTAACCTTATTCAAAATTTATTCCACAGTTCCTTAACAAGCGTCCTGCACAAAGTGTAACGGGCAGCTGTGCAGCATCGAGGAGCCCTGAGGTGCAGGCATTGCACTTGCGGCTGCAGTGATTATTACCGGTGTTAGAAAACAGTTACCCAGCATTGTGACTCTATGGCTAGAAGTCATTTGCCATCAATGGCTGTGAATGCAGCAGCAATGTCAGTGTATTCTGCAAATAAGCAGGTCACAGGTGTATCATCAGTTCTCTCACTTTTCAGATGCTTCGTTCACCAGATCCCACAGCCAGCCTTCTCTCTCAGGCGCTTGTAGTGAGGAGAATCTTTACATCCATTCACACAAAACAAAGGAGTACAAAGAGAAGAACCCCTTTTTTGGCCTCTGTTCTTGTATGCTGCTCTTTATAAAAGTACCTTTAAGGTGTGCTTTGTTTTAGACGCAAAGTAAAAGGGGCTATTTTAGACATTATCAAAGAACACTTTGTCTGCCAGTACAGAGTTTAATGGTCTGGAAATTGGTACAGAATTGGATGAGATCTCAAATGTGCATTTCAAGATGAAATTTTTTATACTTTTTTTTTCTCTTGAGATGTCCTTGAGTGAGAGAAGCAAGGAGTAGAAGAGGAGGAGTTGGGGAGAAACTTGATTAAGAAAGGTGGGTGTGAGTAAATCTGGAAGGTGAAGTAAAGGTCTTCTTTGGGTAAATGAGGCTCATGAGAACATTGTGTTGGAGGAAAGTCTGGGACTATAGAAGATGAGAGGTTCCCAGAAGAATAGTTGAATAGCATTTTGGGAGAAGGTTCTCAATTTAACAGAGAAGCCCATTGTCAAGTAAAAAATGTCTAATATTGTTTCTTAAAATATAGGTCTTAGGAAGAAACATAGGGCAAAGCATCATTCCAGGGGATTTCGTTTATTCAGTGAATCTATTATATTCAAATAAACTGGTATCTCTGTGCCGGTATTTATAGGTACTATAATGCAGTAAGAAGATCTAGCCCTGAATGTCCTGGAGTTTCATGTGTTTTAGAGCTCTGTTCTTAACAATATGTATTTAATTTTCTCAGTTCTTTCATTAAAGTTCAAGAATCTTGCCCATCATTGCTTATTGAATGGTGTGTTTCAGTGATGGTACTAGTAGAAAAAGCTAAATTTTGGTGGGGTTTGATTTGCATGAGATTACAAAATAGATTTGTCTTTTGATATTGTGCTCAGTAGTGTTCTAATTTTCTTACTGAAATCTTCCTTCTTATATGATTAATTTGTCGCATAAATCCAGTTGTTGGCTTCCTGTCACCCAAGAGATCATAAGAATGGCTCTTCACTTTACTAGTAAAGATGCTTCTGTTTATGCACTGCAGCTGTTCCTGTAATAGCTCTGCTATCACAAGGAACCATAATGCTCAGGTCCAGAGTGGCTCTTTCAATAAAGTTTAAAGACTCGATTCAAGGCTGAGCTGGGCTTTTGACAGGAACCAGGTGGCATAATCAAGCTGGTATTATTTGAGGGAGTTAACAAGGGGCTTTTTACACTGGTATATAAAGTTACCAGCAAAGAAGAACCATTTTCACCAAATCCTAGGCTAGTGATGGCGAACCTTTTAGTGCTTTTAGAGATAATAAACAGGCCACTGCAGCATGCATGCCACAGGTTCGCTACCATTGCCCTAAGCCTAAAGGACCAGGGGAGAACATAGCTACTAGCATTTGGGAGGTGGTACTAGTGGCAAGTCATCTACCAAAGAGATACAGGACATGACCGAGGAGACAGGAATAAATATGGATTTTTACCTCCTTCCCACCTTGTAATTTGTGAGCACTTTCTATTGGCTAAACCAAATTGGAGGCCGGGGAAAGAGAACTATGGGAGTAGTCTTTACAGCTTGCCTGCCAGCACAGAACAGTCAGAAGGGATGAAGCATGAGTGTGGAAGGCAAAGGGAATTACAGCAAAGTCATTTCATGTCCACCAGCATGGGACAGCTGAGGACAGCACGTAGAAGTAGTGTGTTTAAGGCCCAACTCAGTATGTGTTGGACCACCTGTGAATGCATAGGTCCTTGTCAGACAGACCTTCAGCTGCTGAAAATGGAGTTCTCACAGTTCCTTTATGGGTAACTTATTTGAGTATTGAAAGACTGATCTCTGAATAAACAATCAAAACAGGAATGGCAATTTTGCTGATATAGATGAAGAAAAATCTTTTTTTAATTTTTTATTTTATTAAGAAACCTTCAGCCTATCTCCAGGCATGGACTTGCTTTCCTCAACCCAGTGCTATACACAAGGAAGGACAGTCGAGTGCCCACAAACTCCAAGTTTTTTGGGGGCTAGAGACTACTCCTGGGCTGGAGTAGACATGGAAAGGTTTAGTGGATGAGAAATATGTGAACTGAGTCTTCCAAGCAGCATGGGGTGTATGACACATACTTGAAACAGTAATAAATGATACATGTGAAAGAACATAGCTTGTTGCTTCTTAACAGAAAATGCTGTAAAGATTAGTGCATGCTATTTATATAAAGATTACTCAGAAAACCAATAAATGGGTATGTCTACTGAGGCCTAATGTTGTTCTCCATATATTCTATAATAATTTCCTTAAAACTGGTCTTCAAAGGAATTTTACATCCTGCTTTCGTGTATGCTCAGATAGCCATAGAATTTCAGAACTGAAAATAGTGAATCTCATCATGAATTCTTGTCAAACACTGCATGACCTTAATGAAACAGGCTATTATGGTATCCATAGAGAAACCATGGATCCCTACATCAACTTTCTAATGGATTTGATAATTTGACAAAAATGGCAACAGGCAGATACTTGTCTTTTATTCTCTTTAATTCCTAGGTCACCACAAAATTGAGCTAGGGAAAATCAGGTCTCAGAGCAATTGAGCGATCAGTTGTTAGCAGTAGTTCCAGAAAGTGGCAGGGTCAGAATTTGTACCTAGGCTTGGGTGCCTCCAAAGGCTAATTTCTCTATTACACCAGGCAGCACTTTCGCTCAACTGTACCTTTGTGGGATTGTGAACCATATCGTGAACCATTAAATGTCATTTTTGTGCTGCAATTAAACACTATTTAATGCACATAATTTTCCAGTTTCCTCTAGGACTATGAAATTATGCACATATATATCTTTATGTATGTATAGTTCCTTCTGTTCCCAATAGTAATAGTGACAATTTATAGAGCAAGTGACATGCAGTAACTTTGTTATATATGCAGGATGCAGCTTTTTTTCTACCCTTAGGACTGCTTCTGTCAGCTTGTCAGCTCCCAGAGAGCTCTTTGAATAATCTGTTCTGGGTTTTGTGACTATGCAAGTCAGCACAATGTTCTTTTGCCATAGCATGCTATTTATTGTTGGTTTTAAATGTCCTTATGTTTCAAAATGATATTTGCAAACATGTTCTTTACTTACATAATGTATTTTTGGATGGAGAATCAAGAATAGAACTGAGGTAGTGGATGCTCTCTAAACAATGATCAGTGACATACCACCCTAGGACAGAAGAAAGGACAAACACATAGTAACAATGATGCTCCTGAAGATGTCTCAATTGAAAAATAACTGCGTAGTTTCTGAAAACAGCCAAGATGATTGGTAATCCAGTATCTGTTAGCCAGAGTTCTAGATATACTTTTATGACCTGGCTTAAGCTAGCACTAAACAATTAATTCATTAGATAAAATATGATTATGCATCTGTAAATGTATATGTACATGTTTATGCAAGTATACATGTATACAAGCACAAATGCTCATAAGTATCTAAATTAATTTATCCTCTATGGCTTCTGCATTAATACATTGTCAGAATATATACGGAAAGAGTAAAATGAGAAACACATCTGTGTGAACATTTTATTTTTGTAGTTTTTTTTATGTCAGTAGAGACAAAGCAAGTAAAAAATGCTAGCTATCACCTTACACATGGAGGGACTCAGAAAGGTGAATTTTTTCACTTTAGTTCTGAATACCAGGAATGAGAGTTTATCCTTGGCACATTCACTCCTCCAGTCAGCAAATGTGGAGTAGTAGATCCTTTGCCAGCTGTTGGACATTTCAGCCTTAAGAGCTATGTTTATTAAAAGAAGTTTGGTAAAGCAAACAAGGATATGGGACATAAAAACTAGGTCTTCTGTGCCCAACCTATTTTGTTGTCTGGTTGACATCCACCCAGTGTCCCCAGAGGAATTAACTGTACGAAACACCTGTATGTGTTTAGTTTTTCTGCACAACTTCTGTCTTGCTAAATCTTTTTCCCAAGTTCAAAGGCACTCCTTTTCCATGGCGAAGGAAAAATTTTTCATTTACCTCCATGATAGGAGAAGTAGTTATATAGAATTATCTTTCAGTGTTGGCCCTTGGCTTTTTAAAATAAATGACCAAATAATGGATATATCTAGAGCACTTCAAAATAAATTTCAGGGATGATACACGTGTCATTTGGTGCCCTCTGCATGATAATTCATAGGACTCATTGATTTCAGGACCATCAGAAAGAATTTCTTTTTCTGACAGAAGAATTAATACATTCCACTGTGTTCTTTGGCTTCTAGGAAGTACAGAACGAAGGCTACCACACGGAGGAGAATAACCTTTACGGGAGTTCGTATCTTTACTGGTCTCTCATGTGAAATAGGTTTTACTCAGTATTTTATGAGCCTGATACCTAAGCAACTTGGCATAAGCCTCCTCAGAGTCATTCATGGAAGTAAACTGGGTAAAAATAATTTCATTTATGTAAAGGAAATTTCAAATATACATTTTTATTAGTTTCTACTATAGTTTGGATCTTAAGTGTTCTCAATATCCATTTGTTAAAGGGTTGATCCACATGTTGTGCTATTGGGAGATGGAGTCTAGTGGGAGGTTTTTAGGTCAATTGGGGTATGTTCTAAAAGGGGATCATGGGACCCAGTTCCCTCGCTCTTTTTCTATTTTGCTTCCTGGCTATAAGGTAAACAGTTTTCAGTTTTACTCTTTTACACACTCCGATCGTGATTTGTTGACGGACCATAATCTCCAAACAGCATAGTCAATCTGTTATGAACTGAAATCTTCAAAATCAAGACGCAAAATAAACCTTTTCTCTATGTAAGTTGATTAGCACAGGTTTTATAGTGTCAGAAAACTATCACAGATTCCTAATATTTGTCCCAAAATTCAATCAAGCATAATAAACTATTCTTGATTCTTTTTAAAGGAAATTTAGTTTCTAATTTCTAAAGTTCCAAGCTTTACATCTGGTTCATGTAGTTCTTACCTTAAACCTCTAGTGCCACAAAAGCCTTATCCAAATTGATGAAAAAAATCATGTCTGCCAAAAATACAGCTGCAAAGCTATTATTTTGAAAGACCTTTTTCTTTAAAAATATTGCATTTTTATTTAAAAAGGCATCTTTAAAATTGATTTAGGTTATTTTTCCCCCATATTACATACTCATCAGCCCTGTAATAATTCATAATTAGGTTTAAAACTTACTAGCATAATAAAATTATTGTTTTTTTATTTTAAAGAGGGAAAAAAGCAAGGAAAATAAAACAATAAAATCCATCAAAATAAACCAGAGTAAGTGATACAGGACTTTCAAAGCTTTTGACAATAGTTACCACAATGCCCTTGTTGTCTTCAAAATAGCTGAAGATACCACCTTTGGACATATTAAAAATCGAACAGAATAAGATAGAATAGAAACAGTAAAAACAGAACAATGAATGCAATAAAGAACCTCAAAACAAGCCAGTAGTAAATACTTCCATAACATGTCTTGTTATCTTTCAAATAGCTACTCATGCCATCGGAGTTAACACAAAACAAAAGAGAATAAACCCTATCCAAAACAAAAAACAATGAAAATGATATGGTTTCCAAGGAGGGGGATCTCCTCCCTGTAGGTCATGGCTTTCTCTCTCCGCAGTCTGCAAATGGCACTGACTCGCATAGAGAGGCTTGGGTCTGGCTCTCTGCAAGCCAGCAGCAACTCGCACATGATGCTAGTATCCGGGCGGAATAAAATTATTTTAATATTAGTGTTATTTTCTATATTACCTCTGATCAGGTTGCGTGCAATAGAAAAAAACCTTACACCTTGATGTAGCAAAATGTTCAGCTCTATGTTTAGATATGAGATTTTCATTTCTATGCTTTTGATCCCATGCTTGATGAGATATTTTTGTTTGCATTCTTTCAACCAGTTCAGAGAAATCTGAAATGATACAGATATACTGCATTACATGCATTACAGAAATGCTGTATTACAATAACAGCAATTCTTCATTAATTTCCATGGAAATTCCATGGAAATTATGAACTATTAAAAGTGGAAGAGATGTTGGTGGTCATTTATTTCAGCTTTCTACATGGTTACAAGAAGGAAAATTTCTGAATCTTTAAGAAATTAATATACAGAACTCATCATTATCAAATTTGTTCCAGTTAATATGGAACAAGTATGGAAGAGTTAGTTGTAATCTTTGATGTATAGTCTTTTGCTGTGTCTAAAAAGGGGGAGGAAGGGAAAAGAGAGAGAATTGGGCAATGTAAAGTTTCTTAAATGCCATCTAAATTAAAAGGTGCTTTGTTTTTAATCAATACAATTTAAGTTTTCTGCATAGCTCTAAGTCTCAATTTTATTATTGACAGTTGGGGATGATGCATCTGTAGTTACCTAGTTAGTAAAGTTTAACAAGTTTTGTTCTAGGTCTCTCTGAATCTAAAGCCCATTTTTTTCATCCTCTCAAAGATGATCATATTAAATCTTACCAGTTACATCTTCTCAGTGGTTCATACAGTGGTACCTTGGACCATGAACTTAATTCTCTCCACGATTTTGGTCACAGAATTCATTCCATGATTTTGGTTGCAACCAAATTACAAGCATATGCATACTATAACAGATTCTGTGAGCAGAATCGTGGAAAGAGTTGAATTTGTGAACCAAGATAACAGTGTTGTCTTTTGGTTCAGTAATTTATGACAGCACAGGGACTGAATCTTTCTTATCTACTGTTGTATATTAAATGCTCAGCAAAGTATTTGGTGTAAATGTGTGACTTACAATCATGTTACTTTCAAGATTTAGACAACTTGAAATCCTTCACGTACCACAAGTAATGAACCAACCCATCAGGGAAGGTAGAAACAGAAGGCCTGGCACTGGCTGTCAATGTCCAAAGGAGTTTAGGATATGAACCCTCAGTTCCCTTATAAGGAATGGAGCTAAACCCCAGCTGAACATACATCCCATAAACACTCTTCCTAAACTTAATAGGAACCAACTCGGCTATTTGCCAGTCTGACTTAATAGCCAACAGCAAGGAGCACGACACTTGTGGATGTTGTAGTTTTCTATAAATTTTCCTCTTTGGGGAGGAATTTTTTCATTTATTCTGTTTTTTTTTTTTTTCTCAGTAGGTTTCTGCAGTTGCTTTGAATTTCCACTTTGCCTTCTATTCTTTTTACAAGGGATACCAGACCTATTAAAGATTGCCATTAAAGTGTCTTACTGCAAGATAAGTGGTACTTGCAGGAAAGTGTGAATGTGAGTGTTGATAGGCGTGTTGGATTTAGTAAAGCTATTTCCCTTAAATTATCTATTTCATTTGTTTCACTGGCAGCTGAGGTTGGTTTTATCATTGCTGATTCACTTCTAGCGAATGCCAGCGTTTACCACCTTGGTTTGGCCTCTTTGAATCTCTTAGTCCATCATTTCTTTGTCAGCTTTGGGTACCACTAATGTTTTATGGGCCACAACTTTTCTCTTATTCACTAAGAAATGTACTCTGTATAGGTTACAACTAGTCATGTTGGTTCTACTCCACAAAGTACTATCTACTATGCACCAAACGAGTCTGGCAAATATTTTTTAAAATACTATAGGTCACTTTCTTGCCTCAAACGAGTATAGTGACACAGAGATGCTGCTTCTGGAGGCCATCAACTTTCCACATTTTCCTTGAAAGTGTGAAATGCCACATGTTTCCTTCATCTGTAAACCTGGCTACCTACCATTCTCTCGAATGCCTGAGAGTTGCCCATTCCTGCTATATTTTTGGAAATATGCCTGGCAGAGATCTCTTTCATCTCCCATCTCCCAGAGTGCATCTCAAAGAAGCATTCTGCAGTCTCTAACAGGAATTCAAACATTTTCCAAAAACAAAATTCATAAAACAGGGGCTGGGAATTTAGCTCAGCAGCATAAGCGCCTGTCTTGCAAGCACGCAGTCATGAGTTTGATCCCCGGTACCAAAAAAAAAAAGAAAAGAAAAGATTCATAAAATACAGGGAAGACCTGCACAATGGGTGAGTTCTACCAAGACTCACCCATTGGGTGAGATCTACCAAGACAGATCAAGGAATAAGCTCTGTTTAGGGGAGAATATCTTGAGCTACTCTTGAATTTTCAGTGTGGACATACATTCCATAATGTCTATGTGGGACTTTTTCTCTTAGTGTCAAAATATGAAATCATTTAAGTCACAGAAACTGAATCATTGCAGCCATAATCTGAACCTGTAGGCAGCCATTCTTAACCACCACATGGGTCTCAGAATCCTTTTGGTACTTCACCCACAGGGAAATTTGTCTAGATACACATTTTTTTCAAATTACATTAGGAAGGGCACAGCTTACCCCTGCTCCCACATGAAGAAATAACACTTCTTAGTGTGATGGCTTGAGAAAAGAACCTGGCTGTTTTAGTTCCACTTTTGTTAAACATTTTTTCCTCCTCGGGAGCAATGTCTAAGCTCTACTCTAACCTTGTCTGCAATAAAGCCTTCAGTGAGAGCTCACTCAGCAAAGTCTCAGCAGACAATTTTTCAGTTCAGAGTGTCTGTGAAATGATTAAAAATGCAAAACAGCTCTCATATACTACATTAAGCCATTTATTTTTTCATTATTCTAGTATGTTTGGGTGGTGAAAAATAAAATTCCTCCTAACACAAACCTATACATTGAAGAATAGATACAGATACATAAAGGTACCTAGGGAGAAGCAGTGTATGGTAATAGATCATCAAGCCTACCCTGGAAATATAAGACACTTTTATTTGATAGGTAAAACCTTTTCAATTTTAGAAAATTTGGATAGAATAAAGCTATGTTATTTCAATTTAAAATGGAAATGAAAATACATTTTGTCTACATGAAAGTTGCTCCCTTTTATTTTTCACTATATTTCAAGTGCAGTAGGACAGGATGTACTTGTGGAACTGTTTTGAGAGGAAACCATGTTGGTTGCAGTGTGATGGAATCTTTAGAAATGCTGCCTCTGAACCTGTTTCCTCAGTTGCACATCACAATGATGCTGGGTCCCTGTGCTGCTGTTTTGAAGAACAGAGAAACTAAAAACCAAATCTAATTCTTGCACTTATTGTTCATTCAGTTGTTTTTAAATTATCTGTCATTTATTCATTCACAGGCCATTTTGGTGTATCTGAATTCTATCTTCCTCTATTTCCATCATAATTTGTATTCTTTTAATCTAGGAGCTAGAAATAAGGTTAAGAATTTGAGACTGATTATTGTGTCGAGGTAAAGTCTTGGTAGTTTTCAAAACTAGACAATCGAGAGAAGGGGAAGATGGCAGGCCAATAGGCAGCAAAATAAAGAGCTCAGATGCTGGAATAAAACATCCTAGAGAAGACCAGATGTAAGGAGATAGATCCTTTCCATCCAGGAAGAAACAAAAAAGTGGGGGAAGAAAAGAAAATCACAGACAGAAGGCTGTGGCCAGACCTGCTCTTACCAGAGCTGGTCCCACTGTGTATGAAACACTACCCAAATCTGAAGATGTGCAGTCATGGTGAGTTGGAGGTTGGCAAGCCTGAGGGCCTCGGCATGAGGAGGTGGTCATGGAGGGGAGCAGCGTAGCAGAGAACAGCGCTTAGCTCAGAGATCTGTACCAGCTCGTGGGAGTGGGCAATTGGCTGGGCGACATTTTGGAGCTGGGCAGGATAAGTCTGGAACCAGAACTGTAGCCAGCGGCTTCAGTCAAGTCACTCCTACTGCAGAGCAGATTGGTGAGAATTGCTTGGACTGAATGCCACCTCTGTGCGCGATCCAATAGCCAAGGACAAGGTCTCCCTGAAGCTATACCTAACAGGTCCCATCCACACGGCCCACACTAATATGGTGAAGACTCCCAGTGCTTGGCCAGCTCAGAAGGAAGGGGCTAGCCTGCCCCCACCCTGCTTGTACTTCAGTGGGCATCAGCAGACTAGGGAGTGCAGCAATCCATGCCCAGCGTATTTCAGAGTAATCGTAGCCAATGTAGGTAGTGCCGGGGACCCCCATTATTCACTTGTCTGGAAGAAACCAGAAACATGACAAGAGGAAGAAACAAAAGGAAGTCTCCAGCACCCAACCCAAACAGTACTGGCCTAGAAGACGTAAACACAGAAGAGATCAGGGTTGCATACCTGCAGTGCCTGAAAAAGCAGCATCTGACATAAAGAATTATCTTCATAACATTATAAAAGAACTAAAAACAAATTCTAATACAAGTAAAGGAAGATATATGAAAAATCATGAAAGAAATGCTAAGTACCTCTCAAGAAGACACAGATGAAAGAATGGAGGGGCATAGAAAAAGGAGAGAAACCTTCAATGAAGAATATAAAAAAATTTAGAATCCATGAAACAGATTCAAATAGATTAACAGAAAATTAAAAACTCAATTGAAACCTGGAAAAACTGCTTGAAAGAAACTAAAGATAGACTATCAAAACTTTTTCTGTTGTTTTTTTTTTAAATTTTTATTTAAAGAGAAAAAAAAGCATGTAAAGGGTAGAGATAATACAGAATTTCAGAAAAAAAGATAAACAATAAGAAATCACGAGTTGATAAATTACATATTGTCCTGTTAGAAATAGTTGCTCAAGTTACAAAATTAAAGCATGCAAAGTAGATAGTCAAACAGTGAGAGGGTAAACAGCTACCCATATATGAGTCTCTACATGTATTTCTATCCTTTCTGTATTAGAGGGAAAAACAAATCTTAGCAAGACAAAACAAAACAAATTCCTATAAAAACATGAAACCAAAAAGTCGTATAAAACCACAGTACAAGGTGATCTACAATGATTGCTGTGTTGTTTCTTATTATCTTCAATAGAATTGCCTATATCATCAGGCATAAATGAATATAGCAGTATAATTGAATATAGCAGTACAGAACAATATTAGTAAAAATAAAACATTTTAGACATTATAAAACTTCAAAGGCAGGTAATAAACAAACCAGAGTGGATATTCTTGTGAATCTTGTCATCTTAAGTGTAGTTGCCTATACTCTCAGACTTGATACTATCAATCATAACAGCTTTGAATAAAATCTATCAATACAAAACAGTGATCCAACAAACCAGATTCTATTACAATCAGTCATGGTAAAACAATGTAGGTTTTACAGAGCTTTAGATTGACTTAATAGGAAACTAAGGATGATTACAGTACTATATCCTGTTATTTTTGGGATTACTGTTTGTACCCTCAAATCTAGTACAGATAGAATGACTGGAACAGAATATAATACATCTAAGCAGAATAGTGTGAGTAATGTGGGTTTTAAATCCTGGTGCATTATTAACAATATAGTGTACGAGGCCATCTATGTTAGCGATTCTAGTTATCCTTCTCTGCCTCATTTCTTCTATGCTATTTTTCTGCCTTTGTTTGTCTACTTTTCTCCTTCATTCTACTGCCAGCCCCACTCACTGAGGCCTTTCTGCCACTGTTCCTAAAATCCTGGTATTTTTTTTCTCTCTCTAGAATGTCCTTCATTATTCTCTGTAGGGTTGGATTGGTGGTCACAAACTCGCCCAGTTCCTCTTTGTCATGGAAGCATCTTGTTTCTCCATTAATTTCTAGTGACAGTTTTGTAGGGTACATCAATCTGGGCTGGAGGTTATTTTCTTTCAGGCCTTGGAATATTTTGCTCCAAGCTCTTCTTGATCTGATGGTCTGTGTTGAGAAGTCAGCCATGATCCTTATGGGCTTACCTTTATAAGTAATCTGTTTCTTTTCTCTGATGGCTTTTAATATTCTGTTTTTATATTGAATTTCTGGTATCTTGATTATTATATGTCTGGGTATAGATCTGTTTTGATTGTAGGTGGCTGGAGTTCTGTATGCCTCACACAACCTAATGTCATTTTCTTTTCCCATGCTTGGGAAGTTTTCCTTAATTATTTCTGTGAATAGCCTTTGTAATTCGCCTGTATGTATTCCTGCTTCTTCGTTCACATTTCTTATTCTTAAATTGTAGATTCTCATGTCATCTTCTAGCCTTTGTATTGTTACTGCTTGTTTCCTTGTTATTTTTAAGAGATCTTTCCTTTCATGACCACAAATTGCAAACTTCTCTTCAAGTTTTGATAGTCTATCCTTAGTTTCTTTTAAGGCATTTTGCCAGCTTTCAATGGAGTTTTTAATTTCCCAGTAGTCTCTTTGAATCTGCTTCATGTAGTCTATATTTTCTTTATATTCTTTATCAAATGTTTCTCTCCTTTTTTTGTGTTCCTCCCTTCTTCCATCTGTATCTTCCTGAGAGATGCTCCCTGAGAGCATTTCTTTTATTACTCTACTCATATCTTGCTTTACCTGATTTAATATTTCAGTTTTGAAGTTGTCTAAAAGGTCCCAAAGTTATCTTTTAATGTCCATTGAAGCCATATCTGCTGTTGCGTGTTTGCTGCCTTCAGTCTCCCTTGTTTTTTCCTCTCCTGGATCAGGGTTCTCAGGGTTCTGGGCTGGGGGCCTCCTCCTGCCTCTCTCTCCTATCATGGTCCTGGCTTCCTCCACACAGGTTACAGTGCAGGTCCCAGCCCCATTCCCTGTTGGCCACGTTTCCTCTGAAGCATGCTGGTGAGGGACCTCCACCCTCTCCTGACTGCTCCTATCACTGAGGTACAAGCAGCACCTATGCCTGCCCCTCCCCACCAGGCCAACCAAACTGCAGAGGCCTTCCCCCGGTTAGTGGTTGCAAGTCACAGGGAGTTGATTTCAATGGCTCATTGGGTCCCGGCCAGGGGTGTGGCCCAGTCCAAGCAAATCCCTCGAATCTGCTTTGCAGAAGGAGGAACCAACTGAAGTCACTGTTGCTCCCAGTTCAGGCTCCTCCTGCCAGATTCCAACATGTTGCCCATTTGATTGCGCCCTTCCTGTGGGGCGGTCCCAATCCCAGTGCTGACTGTGGATTAATGAAGGTCCCCTTGCTGGCTCCGCTCTCCATTGGGCTCACCATCCCCCAACTTCAGCGCTGCTGTGCTTCCTGTGAGTGGCAGCAGGAATGAGTTTGGGTGGCTCTGCTGGCTGCTGTGGAGTCAGGCTGTTGCAAACTTGGCAGGTCGCCGTGAACAAAAGCGCCATGTCCTGTAATTTCTAGCTGTTTCAGTTGTAGTCCTGACGTATTTCACGAGCTTTTTTACATTTTAATTTCTTCCTGTGTCAAGAGGATCCATCTCCCTCTATCTGGGTCTCGCCAGGGTGTTTTATTCTGGTGTATGAGTTGTTTCTCCCGGGAGGCTCTGTATTTTGTTGCTCACTGATTGGCCATCTTGTCTTGTTCAACCATTCAATCATTGCGATGATTGTGGGTGTCCGAGAATCCTTTGCAACCATCAGTAAGAAGAGGTCACAGAATGTGGAGGTGCTCTCAGCTCCAGGATCTCAGCACTAGGCTATCAAATCTTGAAGAAAGGTTTGCAATATGTGATGGTGAAAGGAAAGATCTCTTAAAAATAACAACGAACCAGGAAGTAACAATACAAAGGCTAGAAGATGACAAGAGGATCTATAACTTCAGAATGAAAAATAAGAGTGAAGAAGCAGGGATAAACACAAATGAAATACAAAGGCTATGTACAGAAATAATTAAAGAAAAATTCCCACACATAGGAAAAAGGAAATGATATCCAGATATATGAGGCATACAGAACTCCAGCCAGCTATAACCAAAGTAGATTGCCACCCAGACATATAATAATCAAGATCCCAGAAATCCAACACAAGAACAGAATATTAAAAACTATCAGAGAAAAGAAATGGATCACCTATAAAGGAAAACCCATCAGAATCACGACAGACTTCTTGACACAAACCATCAAATCAAGAAGAGCTTGGAGCGAAGTATTTCAAGCCCTGAAAAAAAATAACCTCTAACCTAGATTGATGTACCCTGAAAAACTATCTCTCAGAATTAGTGGAGAAACAAGGGGAGGAATTGTCTAAATAGGGAAGGAAGAGGACACTGGTAATCTTGTACCATGATTTGAAACCCATATTGCTTTCATCGCTCTGTTTAGTTTGGTTATATTCTGTTCCAGTTTGTCTACTTGTACTGGATTTGAGGGCATTGAGAGCTAGTCCAAAGATAGCAGGATATACTACACTAGCTATTTTTAATTTCCTAATAACTTAATCTGAAATCCTGTATTGCTTTCACTGCCTTGTTTTGGCTGATTTTATTTTAATCTCTCTTGTTCGATGGCCATCTTGTCTTGACTGATTTTATTTGAATCTGTTATTTTTGATAGTATCAAGTCTGAGAATATAGGCATCTACTCTGAAAATGATAAGATTCACCATGATACCAATTCTGGTTTGACTATTACCCTATTTTGAAGTCCTATAATGTCTCCAATGTTTTGTTTTTATTAATTTTGTTCTGTACTGCTACATTAAATTTTATTGTACCTGATGATATGGGCAATTCTATTGAAGATAACAAGAGACATCATGGTAACCATTGTAGATCATCTTGTATTGTGGTTTTAAATTATGTATTATGTCCATCCTTTTGTTTTGAATGACCCCATTTTTTTCACATTTGGTTTTAGTCTTTTAAAAAAAATTAGACAATCCAGAAGTAAAGAAATGCTTGATTTTTCTGAATCCAAAATATTTGCAATAAATGCCTGTGTGATTTAGCCCTCTCAACTTCCTTCTTTGTCCCTTTCCTACTTTCTATGTGTTCCAGTCACACCAATCACTTTTTATGTTTCATCCTGGGTCAGGTTTCTTTCCACTTTAAGAGCTGGGCTGCTGTACTTTTGATTCTTTGCTTGGTTAATTCTGTCTCATCATTTAATCTGCCTGTTTAAGCACCACTTCCGAGAGAGATGTATGGGGCTACCTGTCCTTCATAGTCACAGACATCTCACTTAATTATATTGGCTGCCTGGAATTTATTACCACCTGAAGTTATGTTTTCACATGTGTATTGCCTATCTTCTGTTTCTAAATAGTAATTTGCTTTAGAAAAAAATGCCTTGTTGAGAAGACAGTGACAGCAGTTCCATACTAGATGTCAATTATGCATGCTGAATGGGTGAATGGTCTTTTGTCACAATGAGATTACAGGAGGAAAACCCGAGATTTTGATTTGTAATTCCAAATTAGGAATTTGTACATAATAAAGAATATTAAAAATTAATATTAATAGTGAATATTACATAGCAATTAGTAGAATTCCAGATATATAGCTAATTAGTTCAACTTTTATATGATTTAATTCTTACAACTCTACAAAATAGGTATTATTATTACTCCCAATTTTCAGATGCAGATTGTACTCCATACAGCTTAAAGTGCACCAGCCTTCAAAGTAAGAGATTCAGAAGCATGTAGTTGAGCCAGTGCTCTTTATTCCAAATAGAAAGTGTTTAATAAATATGGCTTTAGCTATGTGTTTAGCATTGAGCTGAATTGTTCCTATGCCTTATATCATTCCATCCTGTCTTCAAAGCTATGAGGTAAGCACTGTTCTTATGCTTGTCATCAAATGAGGAGGCCAAGACTTAGAAAGCTACAGCAGCTTCCCTAAAGTCCCATAGCTGTCTAGTGATAGAAAATGCATTTAAATATAGACAAATGTGACTCTTAAGATCCATAATCTTATATATCTTCTTCATATCACAAGAGTACGTGTGCATTTCTATGTTAGTGCCATCATTGTGAGGTTTGTGAAGTTTGGACTGGCCTCTCTTCTCAAAGCGTCTCCACTGGTGTAAAGGGGGTATAGCCAATGAGCTTCCCTCTTAGGATTGCTTTCTTTTTGTCCCATAGGTTGTTATGTGTCATGGTGGCATTGTCATTTGTTTCTGGAAATTACTTTTTTTCTTTATTTCTTCTGTGACCCACTGTGTATTCATGAGTGTGTTATTGAGTTTCCAGGTGTTTCTAAATATTCTGTGTTTTTGGGGGGTACTCTTTTTCTATTTTTGTTGCACAATGTAAACACGGGGTGATTTTGATTCTTTTATATTTATTTAAGCAGGGTTTGTGGAAGTATGTGATCTATTTTGGAGAAAGTTCCATGTGCTGCAGAGAATACTGTATTCTCTGTTTTAGTGGAATAGAACACTCTGTAGATATGCAACACACTGGGAGGAAAATGAATATGTTTGGAAAATATGTTAAGAGAAACAAATCAGACATATAAGTTTAAATACTATATGGTATTTCTCATTTGAGTAACCCAAAATATAATAAAGGGTGAAGCAAAGGATTAGTAGAAGGAAACAGCTCGTTAGCAAATGGGAAGGAGTTCAGGAGAATGAGGGTAAGAGAGGGAAGCAGGGGAAGAGGAAGTTAGCATTTATGATGCTACTTACATGTATGAAATACCCACAATGAAAGTAAACATTTTATGTCATAAACAACTAAAAATAATGAGAAGAAGAAGAATGAAAGTGGGGAAAGGGGATTTAGAAAAGGAAGGAGGGAGGATGGTAGAAAAGTAGAAGAAGTTAAAGCTGTGTTATGTGCATACACCCACTCCCTAAAATGAATGTAAAGTTCATTTACTGCAAACATGTACTAATAAAACAAAATAAAATTTAAAAAGAGGGTATATGCATTTCTCAGCTACAGATTTCATAATGACTATGGACACATCCACTTAGAGAAATGAAGAGGGAAAGCAGAATGTATACCAATATAGCTAACTGATGTTAAACCATAATATAGGTGGCTAAACGTCTATTTCTTCAGAAACAAGAATAAAATTTAGAAATTCAATAGTTGTGAAAGTGCAATCTTGATTTCCAAAAGGAACTATAAAGAGTTGTGTATTTTAAAATATATCCAGATCCAATTATGGACTGACCTAAAATACAATATGTAAAGTTTATCTCTATTGTGTTGATTTGAAGTTTACTTGCCAGGCATTTTGTTTTGTTTTGTTTTGTTTTGTTTTGTTTACACTGAGTATATTCATAGTGACTCAGTTCTATTATGGCAAAAGCCATCTACAAGAATGATGTGGTCATGACTATATTTTGCTTACTGTTTAGTTGCATCTCCATAGGTTTACATTATTTTTTTTCAGCATAATTCAATTTTTATTTTTCAAATATTTTCAATTCATATTTGGTAAGATGCACTAATGTAGAATCTATAAATATGGAGTGGCAACTGAACTCCAATTGACTATACTCTGTCAGACTGGGTAAGAATTAAAGACAGCAGCACGCTGGAATTTGCCTGCCATTTCTTAGCCTTTTAAATATTTCTTTTTCTGTTTCCAATTTAGGAAACTTAAAAAATATAAGAATAGAAAGAAATGTTAAGTAAATAAATCATCCATAATTTTATCATCCAAAGAGATTTATTAAGTTTTGAAAAAATTTTCTTCCAAACTATTTGGAAAATTTTGCACACTTGGTGAACAGTTGCTTTTATCTGTTAGTAGTTAGGCTGTTTCAGTATTTTGTTTTGCTTTCTTTTCTTTTAAATTTTTTTATTTAAAGAGGAAAAAAATGTAAAGTGTAGAGATAATACAGAATTTCAAAAAAAGATAAACAGTAAGAAATTACTAGTTAATAAATTAAATTAACTATTTCCTCTTAGAAATAGTTGTTCAAGTTACAAAATTAAAGCATACAAAGTACATAGTCAAACAGTGAACTGTAAAAAGCTAGGCATGCATGAGTCTCTCCATGTATTTATATCATTCCTGTATTAGAGGGAAAAACAAAACATAGCAAGACAAAACAAAACAAATTCCTATAAAAACATGAAACCAAAAAGTCATATAAAACCACAGTACAAGGTGATCTACAATGATTATTGTGTTGTTTCTTATTATCTTCAATAGAAGATATGTCAGTATCATCAGGCATAATTGAATATAGCAGTATAATTGAATATAACAGTACATAACAATATTAGTAAAAATAAAACATTGTAGACAGTATAAAACTTCAAAGGCAGGTAATAAACAAACCAGAGTGGATATTCTTGTGAATCTTGTCATCTTAAGTGTAGTTGCCTATACTCTCAGACTTGATACTATCAATCATAACAGCTTTGAATAAAATCTATCAATACAAAACAGCGATCTAACAAACCAGATTCAATTCTGATCAGTCATGGTAAAACAATGTAGGTTATACAGAGCTTTAGATTAAGTTAAAAGGAAATTAGGGATGATTACCGTACTATATCCTGTTATTTTCGGGATTGCTGTCTGTGCCCTCAAATCTAGTACAGGTAGAATGACTGGAACAGAATATAATACATCTAAGCACAGTAGTGTGAGTAATGTGGGTTTTAAATCCTGGTTCACTATTAGTGTATTGAGGCCATCTATGTTAGCGATTCTAGTTATACTTCTCTGCCTCATTTCTACTATGCTATTTTTCTGCCTTTGTTTGTCTACTTTTCTCCTTCATTCTACTGCCTGCCCCACTCATTGAGGCCTTTCTGCCACTGTTCCTAAAATCCTGGTATTTTTTTCTCTCTCTAGAATGTCCTTCAGTATTCTCTGTAAGGTTGGATTGGTGGTCACAAACTCGCCCAGTTCCTCTTTGTCATGGAAGCATCTTGTTTCTCCATTAATTTCTAGTGACAGTTTTTCAGGGTACATCAATCTGGGCTGGAGGTTATTTTCTTTCAGGGCTTGGAATACTTCGCTTCAAGTTCTTCTTGATCTGATTGATGGTCTGTGTTGAGAAGTCAGCTGTGATTCTGATAGGCTTATCTTTATAGGTAAAGTTTCTTTTTTCTGATGGCTTTTAATATTCTGTTTTTATATTGAATTTCTGGTATCTTGATTATTATATGTCTGGGTGTAGATCTGTTTTGGTTGTAGGTGGCTGGAGTTCTGTATGCCTCACACAACCTAATGTCATTTTCTTTTCCCATGCTTGGGAAGTTTTCCTTAATTATTTCCGTGAATAGCCTTTGTAATTCGCCTGTTTGTATTCCTGCTTTTTCATTCACATTTCTTTTTCTTAAATTATAGATTCTCTTGTCATCTTCTAGCCTTTGTATTGTTACTGCCTGTTTCCTTGTTATTTTTAAGAGATCTTTCCTTTCATGATCACACATTGCAAGCTTGTCTTCAAGTTTTGATAGTCTATCCTTAGTTTCTTTTAAGGCATTTTGCCAGCTTTCAATGGAGTTTTTAATTTCCGATAGTCTCTTTGAATCTGCTTCATGTATTCTATATTTTCTTTATATTCTTTATCAAATGTTTCTCTCCTTTTTTTGTGTTCCTCCCTTCTTCCATCTGTGTCTTCCTGAGAGATGCTTAGCATTTCTTTTATTACTCTACTCATATGTTGCTTTACCTGATTTAATATTTCAGTTTTGAGCTCTTCTGCAAGGTCCCGAAAATATCTCTTAATGTCTATTGAAGCTATGTCTAATGTTGCATGTTTGCCACCCTCAGTCTCCCTTGTTTTTCCCTCTCTTGGATCAGTGCTCTCAGGGTTCCGGGCTGGGGGCCTCCTCTTGCCTCTCTCTCCTGTCATGGTCCCGGCCTCCTCCACACAGGAGTACAGTGGAGGTCCCAGCCCTCTTCCCTGTTGGCCGTGGTTCTTCCGAAGCACATTGGTGAGGGACCTCTGCCCTCTCCTGCCTCCTCTTATCACCGAGGTGTGAGCAGGGGCTGTGTATGCTGGCCCCTCCCCACTGGGCCAGCCAAACTTCAGGGGCCTTTACCAGGTTAGTGCATTATAGGAGCAGGGAATTGATTTGAGAGGGCTCATTAGGTCCTGGCCAGGGGCGTGACCCAGTCCAAGCAAATCCCAGGAATGTGCTCTGGGGAGGGAGCAACCAACTGAAGTCACTGCTGCTTCCAGTTCAAGCTCCTCCTGCCTGATTCCAACATGTCACCCATCTAGTCATGCCTTTCCCTTGGGGGAGTCTCATTCCCAGCACTGACTATGAATTACTGAAGGCCCGTTTCGCTGGCTTCGCTCTCTGTTGGGCTCACCAACCCCCGACTTCAGCATGGTTGTGGCTTCTGTGAGTGGCAGCAGGAATGAGTTTGGGTAGCTCTGCCGGCCTGCACTGGTTTGCATTATTGATCACATGTACAAAATCAATGTATTCACATGCATTATCATCCTGGCTTCTAAAAAACACACATTTGTGTATGGAATGATGTGTGCATGTACAAAGATTAAGCCTTTTTTCTTTAAAAATTTCTCTAAACCATTGAGACCAGGTGGTTTGGCAAAAAGAAAATGAGTTCAGCCAATACTACTGACCTTTACTATTTCACAGAACTCATTATGAGTGCTTTATTTATCCAGTCTTATATGATCCTATCTGAGCCTGTATTTGATGTTTACAATTACCCAAATGTGTAGGTAGCCCAGACATTATTAGGCCACTTTACAGATGAGAAAATTGAGGTTAATACAGTTTAAAGAGCTTGCCCAGGGTCAGGTAGCTAATAAACAGCAGAGCCAACTCCTGAACTTAAGTCTTTGGACTACAAGTTAGGCCTTTTTTTTCTGCTGCCCACATCTTTTCCTTGTCAAAGAGAACCATTTAGTGGTGAGAATCCAAATTTTCTTGCTACCACGTCGGCTTCTGGAGGTTGGAGTTATGGGGCCTAAGATGTCATGTTCTTTACACACTACTGATACATGCTTGTTATTCATTGGGTTTCCACTCTGACTGCTTAAAGCCTACGAAAGTAGCGAGTAGTACTTGTGGACCAGGACTAACATTATATGTTTTTTAATATCTCAAACTTTTATCCTGTTTCCTCTAGAACCTCCTGACAGCTTCTTCCTTCACCCAGAAGCAGGTGGGGCTAGCATTTCACAGTGACTCATGATTTGTCTGTCTGCGTGCTCTGGGATCCGGAAAATAATTTATTTCCCAGACTCATTCTCTTTTTAGTCATTGTCCTTCCTGCTGCTCCCACTTTTATGGTTTCTTTCAGGTAGTGAAAGAATTAGAAACTTTCTCAAACAAATGTTTATTCAGGGAAAGGGTTTGACGGATCAGTGGCCCAGTGACCTCAGCAGAGCACACCCAAAACACAGCCAATTTAAAATATCAAGTATTCAGCAGTCAGTCAGCAGCCTGAGACACTGATGGATTAGGGTGCAGTCGAGACAGTATGGGCTGTTTGTCTAAGAGGGTTAAGTGTCCTATTGAAACCTAGCTGGCTAGTGCCAGGTCCTGGTTAGTGCAGAAGGCAGTAATTACTTGCCTTTCATCTGATCACAAAGAGTGATGCTCAGTTCATACCAGCCCAAAACAACAAATAGATGGCTGAATAAAAATATGAATAATTGAAGTTTTCAGATAGAAACAAAACATTCCCATTGATGTGTAAAACAGAAATAAGCGGAACCAATCTATGTTTTCATCTTAGACGTATGAATTTGGCCTGTCCAGTCCTTGAGATCACAATGCTACTACTCTGTCATGCTCTAGCTGTGGCTGTCATCCAGATCTTTATCTTCTCAGAGAACCAGGCATTTGCCAAGAACATCAACTTCTACAATGTGAGGCCTCCTCTTGACCGTAAGTAGTCGTTCCGTCCTGCTTCACATCCTGGAGATATCAGAGTGCCCACGTGATGTCCTCTTTCCATCTACCATAATGTGGCCTTTTTCTGGAATAAAAAGATTCTAAGTTTATACTTAGAATCAAACAGGAAGACTTTCTTACTTCTGTGGGGAAAGACATGTGACTAAGTTATCTATATTTCTTTAAAATACTTTGCCCTCTTGCAAGAGTCTTAAAGGGGTTCTTGTTTTTAAAAAAAACTCTGTTGAACATGTCTCCTAATCACACCTTGGCAGAGAAAAGACAGTCTTTGCTGATCTTTTCACTGGAGGATATTAGCGATGGGCAGATTCAGCATAAATGATATGCTCATTCTTTCAAATGATCTTTAACAATTCAGAAAACAGATTAAAATGTTGGAGGGGTATATGATGTAGATTTTTGTTATTATCACCAATTAGCAAAGGTTACATGCAATTCCTCTTTTCCATTACTAATTTAAAAATAGTCAAATATTAGTGTTTATTATTTCTAGGATAATATACATTAATGTTTTATGTACATTTGTGTACATCTATACCTGTATACATATATGTCATAAGTCCTTGTTTCTTTTCAGACAAGAAAAACTTCTCTAATATACTTTGTTAGGGAGAGAGTTTTATAAAAAATGATTTTATATATGTAAAGGACCATGGTTCCCACACCTGGAAGAATACAGAACTTATGATGAAAGTCTTTAAAATGACATATCCCCAAGTAACTTCTCCAAAGGCTCAATAATCAATAGGGATGACGTGGAAGATGTATTCTTTTCTTTTTCATTTTTAAGAAGCTCTGCTGACACCATTGATACATAGCCAGGGGTGAGAACAGCTGTCTGTATTTTACCCCTAAAAGACATATAAGTCTTACTATTCTATATTTTGTGTCTCCTATATTTTTCAGGACACTAGTTATATCTCTCTGTGTATATACATATATACTACACATGTATACATATTCATATGTGTATTATATATGTATACCTTGAACTATTATTTATTATACATCCCTACATTGTCAATGAATGCATAATAGCTGAAACTTATGACAGTTTTTATAAATCCTAAATTATCTGTGTATGTCCAACTTTTGAAGTCTAGTATAATTTTTGTTGAGAAAAATTCATTAAAAAAGAGAAAAATATAGCATATATTAATTAAAGAAAATTCCAAAAAAACAAGGAATATATAGAAGGAAGTAAAATTTATTTATGATCTTAAACTTCAAAGGCACTCTCTTTTAAATTTTGGAGTATTCCAGTGTTTTTTCTATGTAAGTTACTTAAATACATAATTTAGTGGGATCACACAAACTTAGTTTTATGTTAGTTTTTCACCATTTGTACTATATTTTAAATATTTTCAATGTCTTAGACAATATTTAATAACTTTTACACTTTTAAAACAACTGTATGACTGGTTTGTAGCTTATTTAACCATGTCCCCATAATTTATATCAGAAAAAAACACAAGCAAGTTAAATGTTAAATTCATTGAAATTTTTATTGAAAATCTTTGAAAATGTACATTTCCCTTTAATTGGCAATAATCTTTGAATAAATTTTCTGTAATTATAATTACTAGATCAAAAAGCTGTACCAATTTATACTTTAGTCATTTATTCATCAGAATTGGCTATTATTTTTTTTCAATCTGTACAAACTTAATAGATAAAAATGGATTTCATTTATTTATTTACCTACTTAATATACTTTTATACATAATTCAAACAAATTTATTTCAGCATTTAATTTCCCATCTGCTGAACTTTAGATTTATTTTTTTTGGCTTAGTTTAATGCCCAAATACTTACTCTCCTTTGCATCTGAAATACTCACTGCTTTTTAATTTTCACTCCAGTTTCTGGTTATGTTTCTGGGTTGGTTTGGGGTTCACCTTGACCTTTGACTGTTTTGTTCTCCAGAACTGAAAGAATTAAAAGTTATACATAGAGTCCTATGGACTGGTTATAAAGAAATATAAAAAAAATTATTTTTACTTTTATATTTATTAAAATATCAAGATACATGATAAAAAGGGGAAAAAGGCCTTGAAGCAGGAAAGAACTAGTTGCCTTCAATCCAAACTGTTAGCTATTCAGAATTTTTCCTTTCCATGATGCTTTGGCCTGAAAATAAGGGCTTAAGAATTACTATCATCCTTATTTTAAATATTACGATCCTGATCAAAGCCTAATGTTTTGACAACTGACATAAGTTAATATACATTAAATAAGATGACTTGTTTGTGGTTAGAGGTAGCAGTAATGGGAATGTGTGAATGGAAACTAGCAAGACTTGGTGGGCTGGAGACCCTACTAGGTATTGTTGCCGCATTGTACCTCTGTAAGTCATGAAGACCTCCATTGTCACTATTATAATTATTGTTATATTTCAGAAGTTAAAAAAAATCACACACAGATTAGTGAAAAAGAGAAAACTCTAGCTCAGGTTAATTTGGGTTCTTTTCAGGGATTGACTGCCACCTTCACTGAATTCCTTCAAGCTTCACTTATCTCAAAATATAAATTGTGATCGAATAAAGCCAGAGATTTTTCAAAGTGATTTGTGGGATCATTTTTGTTACTCTATGTAGGAATTTCATAGAACGACCTAAATAAAAGGGAATCAAGAAAATGCCCAAAAGCCCAATGCATAAATCCAGCTCCCTAAAAACAGAAATTCTTTAAAACATGTTACTAATTTTGTGTCATATTTAATGCTTGAAATATTTGTCTTTGTAACCTATTTTATTTCATGTTTGCCTTTAAAGCCACACCATTTCCAAACAGCTTCAAGTGTTTTACCTGTGAAAATGCAGGGGATAACTATAACTGCAACAGATGGGCCGAAGACAAATGGTGTCCACAAAGTAAGTGTGCCACGTTTGGAAAATTCTTATGATCTCAGTCATTTAGGTCTCTGCTGACTTGCCTGGAGTAGAGCTTCCTTGTGTAGCATACCAACAGGCAAATCATGTTCTGTAGGAGTGAGATATTTCTTCTAAGGGCCTACCCAGATGTTAGACTCTCCTGAGAGAATGTGAAAACTAATACCATAACTCCAGTTCGCAGTTGTATAAAGCTTGAGGAAGAATTCCTTAAATGATATTTACTAGGGAAAATGAATAGACTGCAGTGTTGAGTAAAGCATTCTAACAATTTTAGAAATGCTTGATGATACCTTAGAAAAGTCATACTTACTGGCTTAAAGCAAAAGAAGGCTTCTGTACTCTTCAGCCACATTAATGCTTGGGGAAAGTGTTCATTCATTTAACAAACATTTGAGTTTGTTTTTTTTTTACTTTGTTTAATTCATTGTTATGTTCCCAGTGCCTAATTCAGTTCTTGGCTTATATTAGGCATTGAATAAATATTTTTTGACAGATTGAATGGATGGTCGGGGACATCTCTGAGTATACATTAGAAGTAAGACTTGAATAACCCAAACATGCCAGCCAGGCAGAGATCTGTACGAAGAATATGCAGGGAAAAGTGTACAGCAAGTGCAAAAGCTTTAAGGTTCAAGACTTGGCTCAGTCTCTTCAAGGATCAGGAAGGAGACTGGATTCTGTGTTCCAGTAGGAGGTGGGGAGGGGAACTGGAAGAGAAGCACAGGCAGGATGTACGGGCTCTTCTTTTTCTGAGGAAGAGTAGATTGCATTGTAAATGTGAAGGGAAAGCAGTAGACTTTTAAGCAAAGGAATGCAGCATACTAATTGTGTTCTAAAATACTGCTCGGGCTGCTGTGTGGAGAATGGACAGGTAAGCAAGATGGAGACAATCATTGTCTTCAGGAAGAAGATGGAGACTTGGACCAAGTTGGTAAGAAAAGAAAAGGCAGGAAATTGAATGATTTAAAATATACAAAGTTGGGGGTAAAGCAGAGAGAATGTGCTGACATAAGATTCAGAGGTGAAAAACCACTTAGAGCTTTAAAAGTTAAGGGTGTTCAGAATTTAGGGTATATTGTTTTGTTTTCTTTTTTAGATTTTCAGGTGTAAAGTTAAGACAAATAGAAAAACAGACTCAGAATTAGAGATTGCTAGTCGGTGTCTACTCTTTCCTTGACAGTTTGGGAATTTCACCATGTTATTTTGTGAGGGTCGAGACGCCCGCCGCGTGTAGGAAGAAGCCAACAGACGCCTTCTCATGCAATAGGCAAGGGGTTTTATTATCCAAGCATGCGTGGGGCTCACTGAACACGCAGCAACAGAGAGCCACGAGGTGTGCCGGAGCATGGCTTTTAAACTACAGAACAAAGGAAGGCAGGACTTTGGCAAGCGTGGTTACAGAAGCAGAAGGCATTGGATAGTTTAAATGGCTTTCTACATTCATTGGAGGGGGCGACTATAGGGTGGTCTAGAGTTGGGCCGCGGAGGGCGCTTCCTAATATGGGCAGCAGATGCTCAGGGAAGGTACATTCCATAAATTCCTTAAGCATGGGAGGGGGCTGTTTCTACCTCGCAACCCAGGTTTTCTAGTCAGCTTTATCCTTGTCTGAATTTAACCTAGGCAGTTTTAACTATAACGGCTCAATCCCCAGAATATTGGGGGGAGATGAGCAGCATGGAGCAGTGTAGACCATGCACTGTTAACAAGAGAAAATTTCTCTTACAATTTGTATTAGTGAAACACTATGCTTTTTCTAGATAAAGGATCTGTGGAATCAATAAGTACTATACAGTGGAGACTTCTGTAAAGCCTGAGAATCTGATGCCATAAATTAACACATTGTGCTTATGACATCTACATGGTTATTTTCTTTCTTTTTAAGAATAATTAATTGCCAAAATATTTTTCTTGAGGTTATTTTGCATTTCTGTGGAGTGGTTGCCCTTAGATGGCATTTTCACTTTGCATCTGTGTGCTTGTGTAATTGTGTGTGTTTGTTTCTACATGTCCACAGAAATTCATCTTAGCTATTTCGAAGTTTTCAAGGGTGGTTTATAGCTCTTGTTTCTAATTGATTTCAAAGAGTATGCATCATTCTTTAACAATTTGCTACAAATCTCCCTAAAATGTGAGTAGAAGGATTAGAATAGTTGTAAATTTGGGGCACTGGTTCCCAATCTCATAAGCCTTATCTTTTAAAATTTTACCAGAAACTCTGTTCCTTCTAGGGCTCTGCTTACTACTGTAGTTTGTCACTCTTTTAAATACCATATGCTGCATGCCTTGTTAAATCCATTTTAACAACCATGCAAGGAATATGCAATGGCCATTTCTGGGGTTTAGAATCTTATATCAATGGAGGCTGTAGCTTTCCACCACTAAGACAATGTTAGAGTTTGAGAAAGTGGAAGAATCACCTGTGCTGTGTCCACCCTAAGAAGCTGGCTCTCAATGAGATCAGCAAAGAATGACCTTTCATTTCAACATTACATGACAGCTTCCTCTTGACTATCTGCCAGTCAAGTCCCAAAGAAACCAACCATCTGGAATTATTACTGAGGGTGTGATTTTTTTACTTTTCACTTGGTCATTATTTATGGGAGTGATAGTCAACCATTTATTGGGGGCAACTAGGCCTGAAGCTATTGCTGTTTGTCATCTTAGGTTTCCTTTTGTCCTTATGGGTTCACTCCTGTGGTCTGTTGGTATTGTGAAAAGAAATACTCTATGTAATAGAATGTGACAGGAATGATATTTCTTGTTTTATTTACCTCATCTTCAGTGCTGAGCTGTTTAGCTGCTTTCATATATGTGATCTTTTGAATGAATGCATGCACCTCGGTTTTCAAGGCTTGGTTGTTTGGAGTATAATTTGAAATGACTTTTCTGAAACACTCTGTGGCTCCCTTTTCTTCTGACCATTTACTCTTTTGGTAGCACATTCTGCAACACCATCTAGTTTAATATTAAGTATCCTGGGGACAGCATAATTTTCTGAGTAAGAGCACATACTCTAGGAAAGTACCTCAGCTAGAATCCTACCTCCTGTTTATGTGACCTTTCTGCCTATGTGGCCATGCATTAGAAACTATGCCTCGATTTCTTTATATGTAAATGAGGATGTTAGTATGGGGTATCTTAACGATTATGGTGAGGATTAAGTGAGGGAACACAAGTTAGAAAGGTGCCTGGCTGATGGTACATACACAGTATGTGTTTGCTTTTTTGTATACTATGTAATGCTTACCGTAAACCTATCAAGATGCAAGCACACTCACTATCATTGTTTCATCAAAATATAATGAGACACAAGCATCTAACATGGCTGATTCACTGTGACAGAGGTAGTTCCATAAACCCAATCTTGTCAGCTTCAGCCCCATCTTTGTTTTCACCTAATAAGTGACATTCCTGTTGTGGGCCCTGATCAACAAACTAAAAAGCATTTCCTTGGTTTTGGATGACTATAGACACAGAATTAAAGCAGAATATCCTGGGATGTAGAATGAAATCACTTTCTTGGAAGAACCCCTAAGAATAACATACATGTGATTAAAGATATAAAGATAAATCTATGTAGATATGACTTAATGACATGGTGCAATTGAAATGTACAGTTAATGCTTAAATTTTTAAAAATTATTATAGTAAAAAAATTGCTACTAATCCTCCCCCTCAAAATACTCTCCTTAGGACTGGGGATTTAGCTCAGTGGCAAAAGCACCTGCCTGGCAAACATGAGATCATGAGTTAGATCCCCAGTACCAAATAAATAAATAATAGTAAAATACTCTCTTTGCTTTGAACAGATTTATTTCATCATTCTTGGCACTTTCTGAAGCAGTTCTAGGAGCCCTCTTTAATAAGCATCTTTAGCCATCTTGCCTTGATGTCTTGAACTGATTCAGAAAATGTAACTTTCATAGTCATTTTGACTTTGAGAAAATGGCAGAAGCTGCATAGGGCTAGACTTCGTGAATAAGTGGATTCAGGACACACTGAGATTTTATAATGAACCTATCTTTCTGTCAGTTTCGTTCTTTCCTCACAGCAGCATTCCTCATTTTTTGATCATACCTCCAAAAGCACTCACAAAAGAGGACTTCCAGAACTGCTTAGAGGGGCACTAATGAAAATATGTCTTTTACTGTAATAAAAATTTAAACATTCAGTGTATTTTTTATATCACATCTCATATACAGAGCAGGAAGTGGGTGGGAAACAGTTAATCCAAAAAGCAAAGAAAAATGCAGAGATACTGATGAAGAAGAGTCAAACAGGTTGGAAGGATTAGAAGTTGAATAAGAGTTTGATGAGAAAGGAAGATGATCATGACATATGGTTTGAAACAACATCTTTTAAATACCATATGCTGCATGCCTTGTAAGATACCTTGTAAGTACTCTGGCCCATTAACTTTTCACTCACAATTTTCATTCTGACTTTGGAGTTCTAGAACAAACACTTCAGAGGGACAGAAGGAGACCAGTCACATAAACTCTTGCATGTGCAATGAACAGACCCATGGTTTTGATGAAAACTTTGCTCATTTTTCTTCTCTACTTTAGTTAATGCCAAAGGATGGATGCTTGTTTATCTTCATTTTCAGTACACACACACACACACACTTCACAAACTAATGCCTTCCCAAGAAGTCTACCTAGACCAGTGATGGTGAATGTTTTAGTGACCGAGTGAAAACTGCAACCAAAACTCACTTTTCATAAAGTGCCAACACAGCAATTGAACCTGAATATTGAGATTTAGGTTTATAAAACACAACTCTAATTAACATTTTTTGTCTTTAAAAAAAAAAGTGACAAGCATGCTATAGGTTCAGCACTACTGACCTGGATTCTCCAAAGTCCATTGCTATTGTATTTCTTAAAAAGGAAGCTAAAGTTCATCCTGAACTTTAGTCATTTCTCAGTGGGACAATTGAGAAATCTGTTTTGCAGTGTGCTAAATGAAGTAGCTTTCTTTCTTTATTCATTTATTTATTTATATTTAGATACACAGTATTGTTTGACGGTTCACCACTTCACTAGCCATGGAAGAAGTACCTCTATCACCAAAAAGTGTGCGTCCAAAAATGAATGTCACTTTGTTGGTTGCCACCACAGCCAAGATTCTGAACATACGGTAAAAATCATTAAGCATGTGCATGCATAAAGTTATTATCTGACATCATAAAGATCATTGTGCATGTGTAAAGTTGCTGTCTAAAATCATATGCTGGTGATAGTAAGTTATGCATCTTGGAAGAAGCAGGAAGGATAAAGAATGTTGGACATATTTATACTTTATGGAAACACACCATTATAGTGCTTCACCAGAGATTAAGAGAAGTTAAGGACTTTCTTTTCTTTAACAAGAAACAATGTTATTAAAATGAATGATAATGCTCAGATTCCAGAGTTAGAGCCCAGGCCTCAGACTCTCAGTGAATGGTCTGAATCCAGTTCTGGTGGCTAAAAGGATAAACCATCCTTATAGTTAAAAGGATAAACCTAGTGTTTATCCTTTTAGTTAAAAGTGTTTATCCTTATAGTTAAAAGTGTTTATCTTTATAGTTAAAAGGATAAACCTTGTGTTATGAAAACATTACAGAGCCCAGCTCATGTGCTTCGGTTCCTGGCTAGAAATCACCAGGAACACTGCACAGGGAAGTTAGAAGATAGAAAGAGGGAAATAGTGCCCCATGTTACCGAGGAAACCTGTCTTGCTTGCTCAGAGGAGGAAGTGAGAGTATGACGAATTAATATCAAGTTAATATAATGAACTATATTTTGGTTATACTTGAACTTTACTTTGTCATTCTAAATGAGTATTTTACTCTTTTATATGCTTGAAATCCTGAAATGTTTGAGAATAAAATTAGTTGGAAGGATATTAATTTCATGAAGTTTTAGAATCTGAGTTAATCCTGTAAGTATAGAAAATGGTCCTGATATCAGTGATTGTTAGCTCTGGCTACAGGAGGATCAGCTGGGAAGCTATCACCAGGTGTGGTGTGGAAAGATAGGCAAGATGCCAGACCAACTGAAATAACCTCAGGGTAGAGGTCCTGGGCATAAGATCTTTTCAGAAATTTCCTAAAGGTGGATCTGATGTGCAGCCCGGGTTGACAACCACTGAGGGTAGATGCTTAGAGCTGATGACTATACGTTGCTCAGTCATTCTGGAAGCCTTTCTGAATGGCTGAGTATTTCAGGTCAACTATTGTTCCAGGATGCATTGGTACTATGATAAGAGATTAGTTCCCTTGGAAACATTCTCTGAAAATATGATGTTAGAGACTCAGCTTTTTTTTTTTTTCCTTCTTTTTTATACCACTCAGCAGTTGTAATTAGCAAACCATTGCAGCAGTGATGATTGGAATCAGGTGTGAACACAGACAATCAAGAATCATTATTATTACCTAACGAGTAATACTGAGAAAGAAAATCAATGACTAATTCAAAAGGTTCTTAGCTTTCAATTTTGTGTCAGTGTTTTTCCTTACAAATCCTTAGATTTGGTGACTCAAACAGCCTTATTCAGTTACCCTTCCTCTTGTTTGCCTTGCTTATGCTTGAGACTGATACAGATAAAGCATAGTAAGGAAGGAAAGAATGTCAGATGGTTTTACCCTCAGATCCCCTGCAGAGGAGAGGCCCAAAGGCCTGGTGATGCATAGACTAGCTAATTTACCCTAATTGGCTGCTTCAGATGGAACTGAAGCAGTCTTTCATTTGCTTTTCTGTGTTTTACCTTTTCCTTCTTCCTGTCATTCACTCTTCCCTTTCCACTTTCTTTTTAACAGGAATGCAGGTCTTGCTGTGAAGGAATGATCTGCAATGTAGAACTGCCTACCAACCACACGAATGCAGTCTTTGCTGTGATGCATGCTCAGAGGACATCTGGCAGCAGTGTCACCATGCCCTACCTGCCAGTGTTTGCCTGGGTCTTTGTGCTTCCACTGCTATGATGTCACCTTTCTTAGGAGAGGAGAGACCCGCCCTCTAAAGCACAAGGCAAAATCTGTGTGAACACTGGAGTGAAGCTCAATCTTGGACTTGATGAAGATGATACCCCAAAGCAGAAGCCAGTGATTTGCTTGGCTAAAATGTTCTTGCATGAGATCATAGCACTGAATGAGGGCTTGGTAGGGGCTGAAAGGACCTGAGTTCCATGCTCCCTGGTCAAAGAGAGCTGCATCCTGTCAGTTCTTCAGGAAGTATCCAGCCAGTATTGTTGACAGGTGACAAAAACCTGGCTAGTCTTGGCTTGACCAGGGCTTTAGCTGAAAGGACTTCTTGACCTCACTGACTCCCTCAAAAGCTACCTGGTCAGACTCTCTGGTTTCTGTGGTTAGCTCTGAGTGTCTCTGTAAAATCCTATCCACTAGTGAGAAAGCAGTATCTGCATTATGTTAGACAGCCTGACATAATCAACTCATAAAGAGAAAAGGTTTATTGTGGCTTTTGGTTGTGAAGGTCTCAGTCCACAATAAATTGTTGCCTTTGGGCCTGTGGTAAGGCAGCACACATGGTAGGGAGTGTGTGGCAGAGCAAAGGGTCACTCTCCTTGTGGTATAACATGGAAAAATGGAAAGAGGAGACCAGGGTCCCACAATCTCCTTTGCAAATGGACCTCCAGTTACCTGAAACTGCTCACTATGTCCCTTCTTTTAAAGGCTCTACCTCCTCCCAATGTCACCCAGGCTGAAGACCAAACTTTTAACATACGAGCCTTTGGGGACACTGCAGATTCAAACCACAGCACTCAGCAACAGTGCAGTCAGTGAGGAAGCCAACTATTTAAGAAAACTTCTGGTTGACCTAACGTGAAACCCATTTGCCAGTTGTGAGGTGGGGGTGGGGAGAATAAGGCTTTTCAATTACACGATGTAAATGCATGCTGTGTGTTTCTGACTGACAGAGGCTTACAATGAGACCTATCTACCAATGTCACTGAACTTGAAATTCCATGTACCAGGGGTGATTTATGCTGGCTTAAAGAATAAAATTCTATGCCAAAGTAGCTTGGATGTGTTGTCTTCTTGATCAGTGGGGGAAGACTATTACCAAATGTACCCTTAGAAGTAAAGTACTGATTGAAGGTTTGACGAATCCAAGTCTGAGGTGGTTGCAGGAGATCCCATTTCCCCCACCCAGCTACCTTTTCCCTGAATGTCGAATCCACCACTCATTGACTCCTTCTCTTTCTCCTTTGTAACACAGTCTCAAAATTTTAAATGAATATCTTTATTTTCACATCCTGATTTTCTGCCTTCATATTTTTGTGTGATCTTTAAACATTGTGCTGTTGTATGTGTAGAGATGAGTTAGTGTAGTTTTTTCTCCTACTAAATATGCACTGTTAGAATGTTGGCTGCTCTGTAGAATCCACTGATGATGGTATCCTGGCCATATAGGCACATCTAATACATGGGTTGGAATACTATAGCCTGTAGGTCAAAACCATTCCATACTTTTTGTTAATAACATTTCATTAGAACACAGCCACATGTATTTATGTATGTGTTGTCTGTGTCTGCTTTTGTGCTACAACAGCAGGGTTGTGTAGATGCAGCAAAGACCATGCATTGTGCAGAGTCTAAAAGCCTTACTATCTAGCCCTCTGCAGGAAAAGTTTGCTAACCCCTAACCAACAAGAAGATTGCTGATGGAGAAAGCTGCTTTCTTTGCAGGATTTTGATGCTAATGATGGATATTTAACCTGGGCAGTGATTTTCAGAATACTTCCTTCGTATTCTTTGTCGTCTGTGTCAGTGACTTTTTCTTCTGTGTTTTGATTGGTTGTTCCACTTATTCAGTTTTGACTCTTGGTAATCATATGTTGATGTCAGATATTGGGCTATACAGTTTTGTCTATTCTCATTCTTGATAAACTTGAAGCATCTCATCTTACTGCTCTTTATCTTCCAATAAAACAAGAGTAGGGCAGACAAATTTATTTCCCTGTCTTTGGCCCAACCTTAGGCTCACCTGGAAGGATTGGTTCTGAAGCCTGATGTACATTTATCTCCCTTTTTATTCAGCACCTTAAAGTATTTGTGTTTCATAGTTTGTGCCTGCTCGAGATTAATTATATGTGGCTTTCACTTGAAACATTTTAACAGCATTTTTGGTATCTTTTTATTCCACAGGGTTTCTTTTGACTGTGTAATTGATGAATTATCTGGTAAAAAACCATTAGCAGACTGTAAAATTTTTTTCTGATTTTATTTCTGCTGTCTACGTATCTCTCTCTCTCTCTCTCTCTCTCTCTCTCTCTCTCTCTCTCTCTCTCTCATCTGTGAGGCTACCTGAACATCACTTGGGCAGCCTGTAGAAAAATTTTATTTCTGGACCCCACCAAGTCAGTTTCTTTATTTCTGGAGTAAACCAGCAAAATCTGTAATTTCAACAGACTCAAGATGATTCTGCCACTCAGCTACTTTGGGAACCACCAAATTACAGAATAAAAGATAGGGATGATGTTGATGATCAGAAGATTCAGTCCTTAACCTGGAAGCTTAGTGCATTAAGTGGACTGTTATCTACAGTGTGATTTTACTTTATAATTTTTAGTAGTAGATAGTTGCAGTATATAATATTCATATTCTTTGTAAAGGGTTGGTATGTGTACATAGCATGTTTTCATTCCTTTTTTCATCCTCTTTCCCTTCCTTCTCCTTCCTTCCATTCTCCCTCTAGCTGTTAATCCCCTTCCCCTTTGAGAAAGATCTATCTCCTTATTTCTCTTACCTATCTTTTATTTTACTCTTTATACATACTTTGAGTTTCTTTGTATAAGAGAAAGCATGATATATTTAAGCATGCGTGTCTGACTTACTTCACTTAATATTATGGTATAGAGGTGCATCCATTTTCCTACAAATGCCTCAAGTTCATCTTTATGGAAGAGTTGTATTCCATTGCATAGAAATGCCACATGTAATTTTAAAACTATAATGTAAAAGATTAAATCATTAGAGTTTAATGGATGGACTTTTCATTCCATGGACATATGATGGCCAAGGAGCCAAGATCTTAGTCTAATTTAATTTCAAAGTTTCCTACCATAATTGCAGTAGTGGGGCAGAAAAGAAGCATATGTAGATATATCACTATAGAAAAGACAAAGGGATTAGCTAGGAATATAAGGAGAGTTTAAAGAAATAACTTGTCAAGTCTATTGTGGATAGAGCTATATTCTAGAAGAAGCTTTGAATTCCAATCCACTAATCACAAAGCGGTGAGGTAAACTAACAAATTTTTCCTCAGCAGTGTTCCAACTCTTCCTAAATTTAGAAGAAGTTAGGGTCAGTAATCACAGGCATTATTTTTCATACAGTCTACATCTTATCATGCCATCTACTAGGAAGACTGTATTCATACATTTCATAAGGGGAAAGAAGATGAGAAAGAAACTATAATGCCACACAAAATATAAAATGAAAAATATGGACTAAAGGCAAGTTGTGACATGAAATTGGAAAAAGATATTTCACATTTGTGAAATGACTTAATTCTTAGGCAAAATTTTTGGGATACGCAGATTGCCAGCTAATGAAAGTTTGCTTTGACTTTTGGATCTTGGACATATTTCACCTCATCATTTGTTGCTGACTGTATGATTTATAAATAGTTCCATTGTCCTGTTGACCCTATGAATGCAAATAATTCTGGAAGACAAAAGCTAGTAGATGCACAAAGAAATTGGAAGGCAAATGACTGCAATGATTCAAGTGAGTCTGCCTGAGGGACAGTTCCACAGCTGAAACTGACATAGTCCAACATCTTTCAATCATACAGCCCACTCTCCCTACATCTTCAAAATTTCTCCTTCCTAGCCTCCTCTCTCATTGCCTTGACCTTTGTTTCATCAGATGCTGATGGTGGAGGTTGAGGGGACATTGGGGTGATCCAGAGTTTAAGATAATCATGGTTGGGCTGTGAAAAATACAGCTGACAGCTGGGCGTGGTGGCTCATGCCTGTAATCCCAGCACTTGGGAGGCTGAGGCAGGAGGATCGTTGTGAGTTCAAGACCAGCCTGGGCTACAAAGTGAGCTCAAGGCCAGCCTGAACTGCATAGCAAGACCCTGTCTCAAAAAGACAAATATATATATATATACATATATATAGCTGACATAGCTTGATGCCAGAAATACCATGTAGCAGGCCTCAAAATCTGAATTTTACAAGCATGTGATTCTGATTGTGATTCTTCTAGTGGTACTCATATGGGATCATATGTTTTTACAAACAATAACTCAGGGTCTCTGTAGGATGCAGAAAATATCAGACATTTACTAAAACTGCACAAAAGGATTTTTTTTTTTTTTTTAGCTCATGAAAACCAGTCCCAGTTAAGGGTCCAAGAAGAACCTGGAGAACACAGTGGATGGGCCAAGTGTCATGCTGGGGAAAGTCCCAGAATGGGACATGTTGGGGCCTCTATGAAGGGAGTCTGTGACTCCTTCCAGGCAAGCAGAATCTCCATGTACTCGGCCATCAGCTGTAGTTCCTGGAATCAGGGCCAAGTGAGACAGTAAGAAACAATGCAAGGGGCAAGGGAGGCCCATCCATAGGGCTAAGCATAGATTAAAAACCAGATTCACTGTAAATATTTTGCAAAAGAAGATAAACAACATGTATCAAGAAGTCCTGGAGACAGATATTCTGTAAAATTTCTGAGGGTCCCCAGCTATAGAAGGCATCATTTATAGAGTGCTGCAGTCACCAGTTGACTTCACTGATGAATACAGAAGTTCAATCAGAGTGCTATAAACTTCTTGGCTCACAGACCAGAGTTGCTGGGTTGCTGGGTGGACTTTCATTCTAGCTCCATACTCTACTGTTCTTTTGGCTGTCACCTCCCTCATGTCGTTTGGCAACCAGATGGCTTCTGCTGTGCCATATACTTGCATGGTATCCAGCAGACCAGACAGGGATGCTGCTAGAAGCTTTCTAGAAATGGAAGGTCTTCACAGAGGTTCTCAGTAAACCACAAGCAAGGAAGATATGATCACTCATGGCTTCACACAGCCAAAGGCAGCTCTTTCTCCAGAAAGATGTGTGGTATATGGTGGAGAGTAGACATCTGAACTAAATAGGATATCAGAAAGGAAGGAGAGAGACTCAGAGCTGGGTAGGCAGCCAAAAACATCTGCTGCAGATCTCCACTGTGTGAGGCTGTGTGGGGAGGCAGCTGTTAAGGAGACAGAGGCAATGCTATCATGTCAGAGATAAGAGACCTGAGCCTTCCAGAGCTGCACAGACTTGCCCTAAGGACACAGCTAGTTAGAATCACAGTCAGACAGAGACTCCTGCTACATACAGCAATTCTCACCATGTTCTCTTTTGATTAATATACATTGTAGATCTCCAAGGGGTGATGACGCAGCCCTTCCTAAATTATTCCATAGAAAATACTTTTCTCTACTGAGAATCTGGGTTCCATCTGATGTACTTTGTGTAGCCAACAGTCTTTCAAATATTGATAGACACCAGAGGGAAATCTGCCAAAATACGGAGGTGGATAAGATGCTGACTCCTAAAATAGATGGTGTATCATAGGTACTTAATAGATGCATGGTGAATAAATTAATCTTAAACTTTCAAAAATACGTCTCTGAGCTTCTAGACTTTTTCCTGTACAGATGAGCAGTGGCAAAAACTACATCAAAAGGCAGCTTTAAA
This sequence comes from Hydrochoerus hydrochaeris, assembly GCA_004027455.1. Taxonomy (NCBI): domain Eukaryota; kingdom Metazoa; phylum Chordata; class Mammalia; order Rodentia; family Hydrochaeridae; genus Hydrochoerus; species Hydrochoerus hydrochaeris. Next base: position 57,443 of record PVLA01000926.1, read on the forward strand.
TCCTTTTTCTTTGGTTCCTTTCTTATGTTTGTTGACTAGTTTCCTGATCTTAATCTAGCTCATTCCTATCTTTTGAATTACAGTTTCTCATTTCTTTCTATGTCATTTCTGAAGATTTTTGAAAGTAGTTGTTCATTATCTTTAAATATTTCTAGATTTAATATGAAATCAATCTTGAGTCAGAGATGAGCCTGAATGTTAAGTATTTATCCTCACTTTAACAAATGAATTTGGACCAGAATTTATTAATAAATTGTAAATGACTTTTTTCAGGGATCTGGACAGATCTTTAGAGGATGTCTTTTTATGTCTTAACCAATAAAGGCAAATAAAGACAGAACTAAGTGAAAAAGTAAGTTAAAGGAATAATGCAGTGTTTTGCCTAATTTAAGTAAACCCACATTTCTTTCAATGAATCTTTTCTTGTAATTAGTAATAAATCCCAATGTCTAATATTGCTTTTAGAAGATGTTTTCATAGCAGTATTTAGAATTTTGTACTTACATACAGTACTTATCTGGCATTAAAAATTCAGGAATTTGAAGACAGACAAGAGAAAGATTTTGATCTTATTTGCAACAAAGTCTTACCTTTATCTGGGGCTAGAAAGTAATTATTTGACTGATATAATAAGTTAATACAATAACTACATGACATCTGTATATTTCTTTTTAATGCAGAGTTTCAGAGTAAAAGATGAGTTTAAGTGGAGAGTTAATCTGTGTTTAAATAAAATAGTGAACAAAGGAACTTAGTAAAACTTAAGAGTTAATGATTAGGGAGAAAATAGCTTGAGACAAAAAAAATTTTTTAACTGATTACTGAGGCGAAAAAACCAAAAATACTGCTTGTCTATTTTTTGAGCAAGGCAAGGGGCAAGGCCAAATCTTCCCTATTTCATTATCAACTGCTCTGGAAATGCAATTACCTGCAGCAGTTTGATGTCCCTTGTCAGTTGTGGATGAGTGTTTGTGCTAACGATGCAAGGACAGCGCTGCAGTATGTGGGCTGCTGTTCCCAGGGAGCACATGCAGAATCTTAATAAGCATTTACTTCTTTTACTCAGAGAAGCCTGACTGCCTTCAGGGGAATGTAATCTGAGTTTGCAGAGCTGAGTCAGAGAACCACACATGCGGCTGGTGGGGCTCCCCAGTGCTTGCTCCCTTGGAATCTTTTCTAGGTTTAGCAGTACACTAATTGTGAGGATCGAAGTTGGCATAGCAGGTTATCCTTGGACAGTTTCAGCTGCCGCAGCTTTGCTCTGAGCATTTATAAACAGCTAGAGTTTGAGTGGTTTATATCCTAATGTCCCAGATGCTTGGCCCAGACTAGGCATGTAGGAGCAGGGTGGTGGTGAGAGTAGTCTTTACTACTTGTGAGTCACTTAAATGGGGGTTTGTGCGTGATTGGTAGATCAGCAAGTGTGAAGGTGAGGTACTTAAAAGGTGGGACTGGGCACCTTTGTTACCTTGTTGAGGATCCCATTTAGGAACTGAATTTTTCCTTACTTTCTATTCTTCCCCCATGGAATGAATCCTAACTTTGGATGATAAATATCTAGGACTGTGTAATTGCAGCAAACAACTTATGACATAGTCATTCTTTATGGGGGCAGTTAGAAATCAGCCTGTGGTAGAGTACTTGTTAAAAATGAAGAAGCAAAAGAAAGGACAGAGAAAGAAGCCTAAGGCCTAAACAGTCCTCAGAGCATGTGAATTAATCCTTGAAGAATATAATATGGCCTAGGCATGTGACAATATATGGCTATAGACTAAAAACAGAGATTCTTTAACTTCCTGTCCCTTTCACCTCTCTCCAGACCCAACACTGCTTCCTATCATAAGACCAAGAGCAGGCCAACCAGGATTTTGCTCAACAATAAATACCTCCTGAACTGAATCTATAAAATACTTTTCATGAAGTTCTGAATCTCCCATTTGACTTTCTATTTGTGTTTATTATTTATTCCTCATCTACTTCCTTGTCATTGTAGGAGGATAAAGCAATGATTCTTTTAAGCATTTGATAATCTTTTAAGTATGGCAAATACAAATTTCCATGATCTTTAACTTATTTTAAATCAATCAGTTGTATTTTTTTTGGCATTATTCTTTATATTTCCTGTTTTCTAAAGCTGTCCTTTCTGGATCCCACTAAAATGGCTTCATTTTCTTAACAAAGAGATTTTCATTAGGTTTGCATTACTTGGTTAAATTTCTTCAACTTTAAATGCTTCATCTTTGAAAACAATAGACAGTATCTGCCTTATATTATGTAATGTGCAGGGCTTCTATTTAATGAACTGTTTTGCTGATTTTATTTTAGACAAATAAGCAAATTGATTTACACAAGCTATTAATACCAATTATTAATGCAATTCATTTTGCTGACTTCAGCAATCTGCATGACACATTCTGCAACAAAATGGAAATTGATTTCACCAAGTTTGGCAAAACAGCAGTGTGTTATAACCTTTGCAATGGTGCTTATTTGAAAGGCTGAATTTAATTGTCCTTCTTTTGCCAGTATCTCAAGATGCTGATGGGTACTAGTTCTATTGCACTTGACAGTTAAAAGTAAATTCATCTCAAGTGTTCATACACTGTCCTTGATGTTTGTCACATAAGGAGACTGTAATATGCCCATGAGAAAAGTATTAACTCAGTTTATCTATGTCTAAATTTTTGTATGTGGAAAAAAAAAGAAAAAAGAAGGTGAGTCTCTTAGCCACAATGTGGCAGAGGAACCTGGTTAGTGGAAGCTGATGTAGTCAGTTTTTCTGAGGCTGGAATTAAGGTCCACTGGGACTCAAACCCTTGTAGAATAGGCGAGCTTGGATCTTCTATGGACTGTGATGCCTTCAACATGACTTTCCAATTATGCCTTTTTTGGTGTCTTTCCATTTTATCCTTGCTCTTACAATCTATCTTCTTTGTATGGTGTAGTTTCTGCTTTCTCAGATGTTTTAATCCCTCATGAGTCTTGCTCTCTGGACTCTGTCCCTTTATTTCATGATCATTCTGCATTTGCTTTTATTGTACAATGTGACTCCCTCAGTGCTTTTTTTTTTGGGGAACTGGGGATTGAACTCATGACCTCATGCTTGCAGGGCAAGCACTTATGCCACTGAGATAAATCCCTAGCCCCCTCAGTGCTTTCTTATTTAGGAAGTCATTTCCACTGCAAGCTCCCACTCACAGTCCTGTGCAACCTTGAAGTTGGCCATCCCAGCTGCAAAGAATTGTGGTTTCATACTGTGTGTCACAGGTGCACTGCCCTTCCAAAGAAGGTATGCAGGAGGGTCTCTGGCTGTGGTGGACTAAGTACCAGCATTGTTTAGCATCCTAAATTATATGTGAAGATACATTTGTGAAAGTCTTTTTAAAGTTAAATGTGGTAATAGATCTCTTTCCTTACTTCCATACCCCAGCTTTCCCCAATATCAAATTAATGTCATCAGCATTTGAATTTCAATTAACAAAATCATGAATTGTCAGCTGTTGCAGTCTCAGAGCCATAAAACTTTGCAGGTGAGTGCTAGGGAAAAAAATACCTTTTCGTAGTATTCTGGACAGTGGTGACTGTGTTTAGACAGGATAAGCTCCACAGAGACATGAATAAGGTTATGGAAGTGGAATCTCAAAATTCTTTCTTTCAGGACTGTTAGATGCTCTTCATTTTCAAATCAATGCCTGGTCATGAAGGAAAATAAGAGTGTAAGTCCTGGAATACACTGGCAGGGACATAGAGTCACAATGTGTGAGATTATTTGTATGCATAACAACTAACTCCTATGGAAGCGCACTCTGTCATGACTGCATTCAAGCTGTTAACTCCCTGCATTTTGCTGTTGTGATAACTGATATTGCATTCACTGGTTTCTCCAACTATCTATATTGAGCTAGCAGACAGCTGTGGTTCTAGTTTTGGAGACTTATGATCCAAATACCCTAATGCAGCATTTCCAATTTTCTGCTGATCTTGCTGGAAGATCTGTCTAATGAAACAGAGGCTAGACCGCTTAACTTTGCTTTTAAAACAGAGCATTAAAGTGAGGAACAAACAAGATGGCTTTTATTTGGTCAATATTCAATTAGATCTTTTTTTTGTCTTTATCATGTGTTGTTAGATGGCAGGGTTACTTTTCTTTAATATGTTAAAGTACAATTTATTTTGCCTGGGGCAAATTGCTGCACAATGTTTTAGATGGCAAGATGTCTAGATTTTTTTTAAAAAACTAAGCCACAGGAGTAAAGCTGTTTAGTAAAATGATGGAAATAGTAAAAACCAAAATCTGATTAAAAATGCAAGTGTGCACAGTAAAGCTACAGTGCAAGGTGTTGAGAAATGGCCTGGATTCTAGAAGCCAAGTAATCTAAGCAAGATTTCTCATTTCTGGGATTGGGGTGGGGGAGCAATGTCTCTGTCCATCATCTACAGTGATTTTGAAAGGTCTCCATGTAACTAAATATTGGGCATGCCTGGCTGGGTTCCCTCATTTTTCCTGGCCTTGCTCTACCTTATGAGAGAGGAGGGTCCTCTCTTACCTTTGGATTTGCCAGTGGGTATGAGGGAGGTGGCAGTTAAAGCAGAAGTCTCACATAATACTAGCTTTCTGGATCATTTGATTTATTTAAGTACCTACAACCCCAAGGCCCCTGGGCATTTATCCAACCAACTGCTTATGTTTCCACAAATAATGTCAGTTCTAGGACTCTACTGAATTAGGCCAAGGGCTGACTACAGAGTTGTGTCTTGTGTTCCCTGAAGGTCAGAATATTTGGTTTATCAGAATATAAAAGTCTTTTTTTTAAAGAAAAGTGCTCTGAGATTGAAATTTCAGAGGGAGAGTGCCATTAGTTATTCCATTTTCATTGCAATACAATAATCTATGTGTAGGTTTTGCTTTGCCTGGTGCAGAGAAAGGTTCCCAGAAACTGGTGTGGAAAAGATTTAGAATCTTGACACACATTGACTAAGCCTAACAGGTTTCCATTAAAAGGCAATGTCTGACAAGCTAATATCCAAATGTCAGAAAAGAATTCACAAGTTGATGAATTATGTTTTCACATGTCAAGGTGAAATTCAAGTAAATGTTTGAAAATTCATATTTCTTAAAAATTTGTTCCTGGACTTTAATGATAATGTAAATACATCATGGTAGTTAAAATGAACAAATCATTAACCTTGGTCTTTGCAATGGACCAATTCCATAATCAATAAAATGTATTTGTACTTTCATGCCAAATAGTTGAGAGAGAGAAATGTCTGTACAAATTTGCAGTGGATACTCAGGAAAGAAGGAGGAAGTCAGAGCTACCCAATTCTACCTGATTCTCAGATCTGTTCCCTACCTGACCCAATGCTCCCAACTACAGGAATTCCACTGTGCATCCTGACACTTCAATCATCTGAAGATCCATTTGTACCTGGTACAGAGAAAGGAATGCGATTTTCCCTTTTTAAAAAATAAATTATCTCTCTGAAGCCTCAGTTCTTGTCCCTTCTTGAACTGATATGCAGTTTTTTGCTTTTTTTGATTGCTTTTGAAATAACTGGAAAAGCATAAGGTATATGCACCCAGCTCAGAGACCAGACCAGAAATTCCCAATGGGGCAGCTGAGCAAGTGTCTTCAAATCAGCCTCACCATCTGGATGTAATGGAGGGGCACAGATTGCAAACTCACTTTCTTTCAGCTGGCCCACTCTCTGGATGCAATGGAGGAGGTATGGATCACAAACTTACCATCTTCCAGCCTCTGTGTTCTTCTCATTAAATACTTTTTATTGATATGTTTTCCTTTTCAGTGATTCTCTATTCTGTTATCTCCAGTCTGCTAATAAATCCATCTACTGAATTTTTCATTTAGTTAATATACTTTTTAGTTCTGGTTGTAGAGCTGTTCTTGTCAATCAGCATGCATCTGTACTAATTTACTATGATTATAGTTATGTATTGAAAACATATACTGAAAATTTTAAAAAGACATAGTACTAAAAGTTTTCCTACTTTGAAGATAGTAACTCATTACTATCTTCTGTCTGCTTGGGTCCTCTTTTTAACTTTTTATATTTGGTCTTAGTTGACAACATACTCCATATTTTATAGAGGAATCAGATGTTATTCAGTAGAATTCTGAAATCATCCCTAGAATAGAATGTAAAAGTCAATCATCATCTGTACCTATTTTTTCTTCCTTCATTATAGATCTACTAAACCCGAATCTCTTATCCCATTTCCTCACTCTTTTTCACTTTGCATTTCTCCTTCCATGTCACAAAAATTTGAAACCAGAACTAAAAAGTATATTAACTAAAATGAAAAATTCAGTAGATGGATTTATTAGCAGACTGGAGATAACAGAATAGAGAATCACGAAAAGGAAGACAGAGCAATAAAAAGTATTTAATGAGGAGAACACAGAGGCTGGAAGATGGTAAGTTTGTGATCCATACCTCCTCCATTGGATCCAGAAGGTGGGCCAGTTGAAAGAAAGTGAGTCTGCAATCTGTGCCCTTCCTTTACATTCCAGATGGTGAGGCTGGTTTGAAGACAGTGAATTTGTGCTCTGGGCCTCCTCCATTGTATCCCAGAGGTCAAGCAGGTTGGAAGACAGTGAGTTGGTGCTCCAGGTCTCCTCCATTACCCACCCTGATGGTGTAGCTTACTGGAAGAGTATAAGACCAATGGGAACCCCAAAACCCTGGACAACAGCCTAGTGCACAGATACACACACATCTTTGGAGGATGAAATAATCAGTTAAGCCAGTAATATGGCAGCATCTGAATCAGCAGTGAAGAAACAGCAGATGGACAAATAGAAGACCAGTCACAGGCCTCACAATCAGAGGCCAAGATTGGTTCCATATCCAGCACATCTCTGGAATGTGACATGTACATTATCTCAGAACTGTAAACACCAGAAGAAAGTAGGTTCTTGGAATATTTATAAAGAACCAACTACATCTGGAGGATGTCCCTGAGGAACAGACTAGTTATAGAGCTACATATCATGTGAGGTTGGTGAGCACCAACACAGAAGACAAAAGAAAAAAGAGAAGATGGTGAATGGCAAAATGCTGATATGGGGTTTGGTCCCAGACCCCCAGACCCCAGGACAGGCCTGGAACACAATGAGATAGATGAACTTGGAAGTCAAACACTAGAAATTTCTAAAGTAGTAGCAATGAAAGTGAAAATACAAGTGGAAAAAGCGGTAGAAAAAATTAACTCCCAGATACAAAAAGAAATGATACTTAAAAGCAAAGATATTAGAGAAGACACAAATAAAAGAATAGATAAGCTTATAAAAAGAGAGAAACAAAAAATGCCAAACATAGGATAGAAATGGGACCCATGAAACAGATCCAAACAGAAGTTGAGGTGATTAAAAACTCCATTGAAAGTATATGTAACAGATTGAATGAAGATAAGGATAGAATTTCAGATCTTGAAGACAGAATTGCAGCTAGTGATCATGATAAGAAAGATATCTCAAAAATAGCAACAAACCATGAAAAATCAATCCAATGGCTATAAGACAAAACAAAGAAGAATGACACAAGATCAACTGGGGTTAGTGAGAAACCTGGAGACAGCAAACATGCCATAACAATCATAAATATATATGCACCTAGTACAGGAGCACCCAACTATATATGAGAGTTACTGGTAGACATGGAAAATCAAATAAGCAACAACACAGTTGTAATAGGAGACCTCAATACCTCATTGTCACAGACAGACATCAACTAGATAGAAAATAAACAAAGAAATTCCAGAGCTGAATCAAATCTGTGAACAAATGGAGTTAATAGGAAGAAGCCATGCCCTAAGGCTACATGCCAGTAGCCTGAGAGACTCAGTGAGCCCAGTGTGTACCCAGAGAAGAAGCCACATTTCATGGCCCCACCACTATTTGAGGAGCATTGGTGAGCTACTACCCTGTGCCTCTTTACCACTCCAGGAACCCTGGATCAGAGGAACTCAGGTGCCTAATCTAATCCACTACACCAAGGGACTGGCAGCCAATTCAGGAAGCACTTCAGATGCAGCAGTGGCATGATTTGGAGGAACACAGCAAAAAGCCAAGATGAAGGAACAAAATAAAATCTCAGACCTCCAGCCCACATAGAACAAGTTTAGGAGACACAGATCTAGTAGAAATTAGAAGTCTCACATCTGAAGTTTCTGAAAAGTTAACAACAGAAGTAAAGAAGCTACTTAGTTCTTGTATTGTTTGGTTGATTTTATATGCCTATGTCTGATGATCTGGACAACTATTTTGATGATAACAAGAGGCATTCTGATAGCCATTGTTAATTTCTTATTATCTTGTTTTGAAGTCCTGTATCATTTTCGTTGTTTTGTTTGGTTTGTGCTTATTCTGTTTTGCTTTGTTTGATTTTACTGCCTAATAATATTGGCAGCTATTTTGAAGATAACAAAATAATTATGATAGCCATTGTTGATTTCCCATTATCTCTCTCTTTTTTTTTTAAAATCAGGAATCGAACTCACAACTGTGCACTTGCAAGGCAAGTGCTTATGCTGCTGAGGTAAAACCCCAGTCCCATTATCTCATTTTGAAGTCCTATATAACTTTCATTGTTTTGTTTTGATTGGCTTTATTCTGTTTAATATTGTTTGATTTTATTTTCTTTAATATAAAATTTTTTAAAATCTCAAATGTAATATGTGAAATTACAGTCAGAGAATGAGGAAAGAGCATATGGCAGAAAAAATAAAAAGAGGTAACAGTACAAATTTCCCCCCCAAAATTTAATTTTGATAAAAGTTAATTTAGACATTCAAGAAATTCAATGATCCCAAGCAGAAAAATATATGCAACTAGACACATCATGGTCAATCTGCTAAAGGTAAAGAAATAATCTTGAAAGCAGCAACAGACAAATGTCACATGATATAGGGACTAATGATATGAATGATGGTTGGATCCCATAAAAATGGAGCCCAAATAACATAATAACATCATGAAAAAGAATGAAAGAGATGGAAAGAGAGAGAGAAATCAAGAGAGAGAGAGACAGACAGACAGACAGCAAACTTCTCTACCCAGTATTCTATATCTAGTGATTGTATTATTTAAAAATGAGTGGCAAGGGCTGGGGATTTAGCTCAACAGCCTAAGTGCCTGCCTGGCATGTGCAAGGTCATGAGTTCAATCCCCAGTACCCACCGAAAAAAATGAATGGCAAGATATGATAAGTGTTTGAGTATGGCTAACATTGGCAGGCTGTAGAGGGTCCAGCAGAGAGATAAGAAGGAAATTAGAATTATACGTCATCATGTAACCTAAGAGAAAAGTGGGCTTGATAAAACTGAAATGACCATTTCAATGTTGCTATATTGTTAAGTAAAGTAAGTATATAAAACTGGGGACATAGCTCAGTGGTACAGTGTCTGCCTGGAAAGTGTGAGGTCCTAAGTTTGATTTCTGGTATAAAAAAAAAAAAGTGAAAACAATGCAAGTCAGTAATGAAATTTTCATATAAATTAAAGGTGAGAGAATTTATAACTGGCAGAAATATGACACAGAAAAAGCTTAAATATTCTTTAAAAATTGATCCGATAGAAATAGAGATAGAATAACAGTTATCACAGGCTTGGGAGAATGAAATGGAAGAGGACAGTTAATTCATACATAGGTGAAGTAGTATAGGAGGAATACTTTCTAGGATGGGATAATAATAGTAAGTTAACTGTACAGAATATTTTAAAATAGCTAGTAGAGAATTTTACATGTTCTATATTTCTAAAATGTTTTTGAGGTTATAGATATTCTACTTATGCTGATATGATCTCTTTGCACATTTGTACATACACTGAAATGTTGCCCTGTACTTCATAAATATGTGCAATAACTATGCATCAATTAAAAACTACACACAATCCACCTTCCCCCTTGTCCTTGTCTCTCCCCCTAGTGCTAAATGTTTCAGGCTGAGAGAAATAAAACTGTGCAGAAATTTGGATTTATACAAAAGAAAAAGAGGCACAAAAAGGGCAAATATACAAACATAAAAGAATATGGTTTGTCTTTTTAATTTCCTTAAAAGACATCTAAGTATTCAAAAGCAAAGGTACAATCTATAATGAATGTAGAAGTAGAAGTGGGATAAGAGGAAGGCCAATAAAATTACACCACTGTAAAGCTTGCACTTGTGATTGGGAAATAGGAAGTGTAAAGCACAAAAGAGAACAGAAGAAGAATGGAATGTCAAAGGTGAAGCCATAGAATATAAACTCTAATGAGCCCCTTAGGTTGAAAAGTTCTGTTCTAAATTCTCTCCAGGATGGTTTGATCTATTTTCAAAAGCTTTAAAAGTCATCTCTGTGTTGCTATACTTTCAAATGCAGGCTTTTTAAGGTGAATTAATGAATAGGATGAGCCGGTGTAGAATACTGCCGTCTCTTTCCTTTCCTAGTTATCGTGCTTTCCCTCTGCTAGCATCTCCCTCTGTGGTCTGTGAGAAAAAGCAATCTTCCTAAACAAGCACCTTTGCAGTTTTCTCTAAAAACGAAAACAGAGAAAAACAAATTTTAAAAAGGTTAAGTGGAAACTAAACCAAAAACCAATAACAGAGAAAGGTGGATGATGATCCTCTTAAGTCTAACTCAGATTTTTTATTTGTTCAGGAAGTATAAATTACCAATTATTTCCATGATTGCACAAAGAGTTATGGTTGTAATCATAGAATTCAATTAACTGCTGAAATTATTTGGTGCATTTAATAATTTAAAAAAAAACATTTAACTATAAGAAACTTATTAAAATTTTACTGTATAAACCTGACTTCTAGATTTTTCCTTTACATTTCCTACGTAACAAATCTAGTAATGGTTTCTTCATTCAATAAATACTTACTGAATGCTTAGTATGTCCTAGGCAATGCTCTCAGTCTGGGGCAGATAACAATGAACAAGTCAAAGTCCTTACTTTATGGAATTTACCTTCTAGGAGAGAGAGCTAGGAAGCAAGTAGACATTCCAGGAAGAAATATTTCTAGGGAAAAAACTAATGCAGCAGAAGTGAAGTGAAGAGAAACAGAATGGGTGTGAGCAATAGAGAGGACCTATTTATAACAGCCAGGTCAGCCAGGCCTCTTAGAAGATGTAACATTTGATCAAACACCATTAAGTTGCTTTGCCTAGAAGCCTGCTTTGTCTTCTATTTTATTTCTCAGAACTCATGGGTTAAATTCTTTGGAGGCAGGATGTTGAAACAGAGTTTGAGGCACTAGTGTTAATTAGGGATCTTACCTGTGAAAAGGAAGGAGGAGGAAACAAGGTTAGACAGAGGAGAAAGTAAAAATGCCATGCTTGGATAATCTGTGTCAATCACATAGGCCTTTTTAAAAAAGTGTATCCCTGGTAATAACTGTGTTCACTCATCGACTCAAATAATCAATACACTTAAGTGTGTTATTAAGCAAATATTATATATATATAAATTTTAAAGAGGATAAGACCAAGAAAAATAAAACAGAATAAAACCTATCAAAATAAATAAACCAGTATAAGTGATACACAACTTTAGAAAGTTTTGAAATCAACAACAGTTACCATAATGCCTTTTGTTGTCTTCAAAATAGCTGCAGATACCTTCAGACATAATAAAAAACAAACAAAACAAAATAGTATAGAAACAATAAAAACAAAACAATGAATGCAATAAAGGACTTCAAAACAAGACAACAGTAAATCCAAAATGGCTACCATAATAGCCATTTTGGCTATTTCTATAAATAGCTGTTTCTGCCATCGGATTTGACATAATCAAACAAAACAAAAGAGAATAAAACCCCACCCAACAAAACAATGAAAATAATTATGGTTTCCCGGTGGGGATCATTTCCTGGTAAGGTCTTCTTCTTTCCCTCCACAGTCCATGAATGACACTGACTCATGGAGAGAGGCTTGGGTCTGGCCATCCCCACTCTGGCAGTGTCTCACACGTGGTACTGGTTTCCAGGCAGAGATCACCTCCTAGTAAGGCCTGGCTCCCTTCCCACCACAGACTGTGAATGGAGCCAACTCATAGAGAGAGGCATGGGTCTGGCTGTCCCTATTCTGGCAGTGGCCCCATGTGTGATGCTGGTTTCTAGGCAGGGATCACTTCCTGGTGAGGCCTGGTATATTTAATAAATATTAATTATAAACTAAGCACTCTCATAAAGCCTGGGTGGGAAGGAAGAACAAGAAATCTACATTCATGGGGCCCTCATGTCCAACAAAGTAAGGGTGGAGGTGAATGATTGTAATTCATCATTGAAGTTATATTAAAGGGTGGTTCAGAACACATTAGAATAGATGGTTAAATTATTTACTGAAAGTATATTTTGTTGCTAAATGATCTGATAGGCCCATTTGTATTAGTTTTCCTCAAAATTCAAGCATTCTACTGGAATAATACTGTATTTTGGAGAGGTAGAATGTTGCTAAGCCCTTTCCCTCAGAGTCTTGTGTATTTAGGACATCGCTCTCACTTGAGACTTCAGGGCTTCATCTGATTAGATTTTGGAACATTTGAAGAAATAATGAATAAATGAAAATTTCATGTAAGAGTATAAGACCTGTATTGGTTTTGCACGTAAGCCCTCACATTACAGCTGGATGCAATGCATAGAAATAACTTCCTCACCCTTAAAGCATTTCTCAGCAAAGGGGCAATATACAGACACTTGGAAGATATTTATATGTTACAACATAGTACATATCATCTATTTATATTAAACTAATGTCTACAAGTTACAGAGGACCAGAGAGCTCTTTCCAGCTTAAAATAAATCAGGAAATTCTAAAAGAAATAAAAAAATAAGAAATAATTTGAAGAGAAGACAAGATGGCTGATCAGTGAGCAACAAAATACAAAGCCTCCCGGGAGAAACAACTCATTTGCCAGAATAAAACACCCTGGAGAGACTCAGACAAAGGGAGATGGATCCTCTTGACACAGGAAGAAATTAAAATGTAAAAAAGCTCATCAAATACTTCAAGACTACAACTGAAACAGCTAAAAATTACAGGACACAGCCTTTTCGTGGTGACTTGCCAAGTTTGCGCCAGCTTGAATCCACACCGGCCAGCAGAGCCACCCAAACTTGTTCCTGCCGCCACTCACAGGAAGCACAGCAGTGCTGAAGTCAGGGGTTGGTGAGCCCAATGGAGAGCAGAGCCGGTGAAGGGACCTTCATTAATCCATGGTCAGTGCTGGGAATGAGACCCCCCCCACTGGAAGGGTGCAACCAAATGGGTGACATGTTGGAATCAGGCAGGAGGAGCCTGAACTGGGAGTGACAATGACTTCGATTGGTTGCTCCCTCCCCAGAGCAGATTCGTGCAATTTGCTTGGACTGGGCTGCGCCTCTGGCCTGTACCCAAATGAGCCATCCCAAATCGATTCCCTGTGCCTAGCATGCACTAACTGGTTGAAGGCACCTGAAGTTTGGCTGGCCCGGTGGGGAGGGGCAGGCATATACAAACACTGCTTACACCTCAGTAACAAGAGCAGACAGGAGAGGGTGGAGTTCCCTCGCCAGCATGCTTCAGAGGAAACATGGCCAACAGGGACCTGCACTGTAACCTGTGTGGAGGAAGCCAGGACCATGATAGGAGAGAGAGGCAGGAGGAGGCCCCAAGCCCAGAACTCTGAGAGCCCTGATCTAGGAGAAGGAAAAACAAGGGAGACTGAGGGCGGCAAACACAAAACATCAGACATGGCTTCAATGGACATTAAGAGATATCTTTGGGACCTTGTAGACGACTTCAAAACTGAAATATTAAATCAGGTAAAGCAAGATATGAGTAGAGTAATAAAAGAAATGCTCTCAGGAAGCATCTCTCAGGATGATACAGACAAAAGAAGGGAGGAACACACAAAAAAGGAGAGAAACATTCGATAAAGAATATAAAGAAAATATAGAATACATGAAGCAGATTCAAAGAGACTACCAGGAAATTAAAAACTCCATTGAAAGCTGGCAAAACTCCTTAAAAGAAACTAAGGATAGACTACCAAATCTTGAAGACAAGTTGGCAGTGTGTGATCATGAAAGGAAAGATCTCTTAAAAATAACAAGGAAACAGGCAGAAACAATACAAAGGCTAGAAGATGACAAGAGAATCTACAATTTAAGAATAAGAAACGTGAATGAAGAAGCAGGAATACATAAAGGCGAATTACGAAGGCTATTCACAGAAATAATTAAGGAAAAATTCCCATGCACGGGAAAAGAAAATGACATTCGGTTGTGTGAGGTATACAGAACTCCAGCCACCTACAACCAAAACAGATCTATACCCAGACATATAATAATCAAGATACCAGAAATTCAATATACAAACAGAATATTAAAAGCTATCAGAGAAAAGAAACAGATTACCTATAAAGGTAAGCCCATCAGAATCACAGATGACTTTTCGACACAGACCATCAGATCAAGAAGAGGTTGGGGCAAAGTGTTACAAGTCCTGAAAGAAAATAATCTCCAGCCCAGATTGATGTACCCTACAAAACTGTCACTAGAAGTTGATGGAGAAACAAGATGCTTCCATGACAAAGAGGAACTGGGCGAGTTTATGACCACCAATCCAACACTACAGAGAATACTGAAGGACATTCTAGAGAGAGAGAAAAAAAAATACCAGGATTTTAGGAACAGTGACAGAATAGCCTCAATGAGAGGGGCAGGCAATAGAATGAAGGAGAAAAGTAGACAAACAAAGGCAGAAAAATAGCATAGCAGAAATGAAGCAGAGAATGATAACTAGAAACTAACATAAATGGCCTTGATATGCTATATTGTAAATAATGCACCAGGATTTAAAACCCACATTACTCACACTACTCTGCTTAGATAGATGTATTATATTCTGTTCCAGTCATTCTATCTGTACTAGATTTGAGGGCACAGACAGTAATCCCAAAAATAACAGGATATAGTATGGTAATCATCCTTAATTTCCTATTAACTTAATCTAAAGCTCTGTAAAACCTACACTGTTTTACCATGACTGATCATAATAGAATCTGGTTTGTTGGATCACTGTTTTGTATTAATAGATTTTATTCAAAGCTGTTATGATTTATAACATCAAGACTGAGAGTATAGGCAACTACACTTAAGATGACAAGATCCACTAGAACATCCACTATGGTTTGATTATTACCTGCCTTTGAAGTTTTATACTATCTACAATGTTTTATTTTTACTAATATTGTTATTTACTGCTATACTCAATCATACTGCTATATTCAATTATGGCTGATGATATAGACATTCTATTGAAGATAATAAGAAACAACACAGTAATCATTGTAGATCACCTTGTACTGTGGTTTTATATGACTTTTTGGTTTCATGTTTTTATAGGAATTTGTTTTGTTTTGTCTTGCTATGTTTTGTTTTTCCCTCTAATACAGAAAGTATAGAAATACATGCAGAAATTCATGATGCGTAGCTGTCTACACTCTGGCTGTTTGACTATCTACTTTGTATGCTTTAATTTTGTAACTTGAGCAACTATTTCTAAGAGGACAATATGTAATTTATTAACTAGTGATTTCTTGTTGTTTATCTTTTTTTTTGAATTCTGTATTACCTCTACCCTTTACATGCTTTTGTTTCTCTTTAAATAAAAAAAATGTGTAATTGCTATTGTAACAAAGAGAAGAAATAGGAAGTGGTATAAAAGATATAACTGCGTGTATATTTAACTGTGTAGGATTGATAACCATATTTCTAAGTTCTTGTTGGATTGTTGAACACAATCTGTTTGCAGTTTTACTGCTTGAATGTCCACTTTGTATGCTTTAATTTTGTAACTTGAACAACTATTTCTAAAAGGACAAAATGTAATTTATCAACTAGTGATTTCTTACTGTTTATCTTTTTTTTAAAATTCTATAATAGTTCTACCCTTTTTTCTCTTTAAATAAAAAAATGTAAAAAAAAGAAATAATTTGAATAAATGTGATGAAAATTTTTTAGAAAAATTCAAATACTTTACTTCTATGTATCTTTTAAGTTTAATTTCTAAAGGTAGCATCTTTTCATAGCAGTGTGTAACACTGGGGTAAAAGAGGCATTGAAGTTCTGGGAAGTAAGAGAAACATAGAACTTTTATTTCAACAGCTGTGAGTTTGAATGGTGATTTGGTTCTGAAGGCCTTAAGTTAAATGTTAATGTTGTTAGCTCTGGGCACCCCAATCTGCATTTAGTCTTTGATCCTTTGGGAGAGACATGGTTTTTATCCAGAGAAGACAGTGTGAACTTGTGTGCTGAGAAAAATTTTACATATTTAGTAATTTTTAAAAGCCATGAGAATTCAGAGGCAGTTTGGGAATGAAATACTTGCTATAGGAATTATCTGACCTTGTAATCCTTGTCTCCCAGGGATGCCTTCCTGCCTCCAATGCCCCTTACTAAGAATCACTATGGAACTTACTACTGTCTGGGAAGCTTGGGACAGACAAATCATCTATTGTCTGTTGAAATTTGCCTTAAACACTAAAATTATTTACTGTTTTGCCAAGAAATGTGCAATTTTACACAAGATAAAGGAAGCATATTAAAAGCAAACAAGCACAGCATGTTCTGCTGTTTTTTTTTTTTTTTTGAGGTCATCACTGAAGAGGAAGGCAACTTTTGCAGGTGTCTGTCAGTCCTCTAATACACTTGGGCAGGATCCTAGGACTGCATCTTATTTTGACACTTTTACTGTGGATAGCACATTTGTACAATATTTGCATGAGAAACTGTAAAGTAGAGAAAGCAACAAGGTCTTTGAAAGTGGAGGTTGAACTTCATGTGGTGATATTAGTGTTCAATCTGAGATCTGAGCGGAAGGCTGCAACAAATTGACTTTGCAGTGTACTAAAAGAAAATCCCTTTGTCTGACAGTCACAAAACTGTTTTTTCCCCCTTATCAGCAGTAATTGATGTCCAGAAAAATTTTTTTCTTAGAAAGTGCTTCCCTAATTAATAGTTTTGCTATGACATAATTTCTTTGTTGTTGCCTAGAAAATGAGTCATGAAAGGAATCACTGCAAAGGCAGTGCTGCACTCTTGTTCACTCCACTGAAAAATAGAATTTAAAGACTGTTTTATTTGATTTTTGTTACTTTTGACCAATATAATATGGCTGAAAAATCATAGTGAAACACTAACACTGTGATTTAAAAAACAGACTAAGTTTAGTAGAAGATAATTGTCATTTGAGAACTGCATTTATGAGAATACCAATCCTCTTTGGTAAATGGTCATAGAAACTAAGTGTATTAGATGATGATATTCAGTTTTATCGGGCTTTGGCTTGGAAGGAGCTGAATATTTGCAAGATAGTTTTATGCTTCAAATTGTATATCTTAACTTTGCCTCTTTAGGGGGACAATGTTCTGTTTATTTCTTTTTTCTTCAAAAGTTCATGGCAGATGTTGTTATGGTCATTTGAAAAGTGGAAGATTGATGAGCTCCAGACCTTTATGAATCTGTGAAGATCTACCTTAGACAGAAGTTGAGTCTTTAGTGTTACTTCCTTCTTCCTTTCTGTTGGATCCTATGGTCATCTTGGGTTTACCTCTGTGGCAGAGGAAAGATATTGTGACTGTCAACCCTACCAAGACTACAGAGTAAAGAAACTGTCTAACATGTGATTCTCCTCCTGGCAGCACATAAATAAGCTGATTTCTGCACAATTGCAGAAACCCATAATGATTTTTTTTGCATCCAAATGATAATGATTTATAAAATCTGGTATCTCATTACTGTTTTATTTCTTTAACCATTTCAGAGAATGTAGTCTTGCTCTTTTTCTTCATTTTTTGAATAACTTACTCCTATCTTCCTCCTTCTATCAGAATATATTTTCTCTTTTTAGCCTGAATTCCTCTGCACAAGCAAATTTTTTGTGGTACACATGCATGCATGCTTTTGCTCACCTGAGCAGAGACCTGTGGAATAATAGTAATGTCATCATCATCCTTCCTTTCCCACTCATCCTTCCCCTTTGCTTTTATTCTTTTCTTCCTTCCATCATTCCTGACTCTGTAACTGAAGTTAGGGAAGGCAAAGAAGATGAGATCTAGGGTTATTTTTTCCTTTTGTTCATGAAAAGAATCAATTTCTGGTGATTATTTTACTCCCACTTCTGAGGAGCTAGTTGAACCCTGGTGAAATTATCATATACTTGAAATGCATAAATATCTTTCAGATCCCACCAACTCTCTTTCTTTATTGCCCAACTCCCAAAGGTACCTGAGGTTTGCACTGAGTATTTTAAGATCCCAAAGCTTTTGCATTAACACGTTCAACTAACAAGACTTTTCTTGGCCTGTGCATACTGGCTTATTTCCATTTTTGAATAGATTTGTAATTAATTTTCAAGTGTTCTTCATTATTCAGTTACAGAGCTAATGATATTAAGGATAAAAATACGTCTTCTAAAATGAAATTCATGCCAATTCACCGCTGTCCAGCAGTTCTTCACTATCAGATTCTTTTTTCAGCTCATTTCAAACTAAACACTTTAAAATCTCCTTGTCCACATCTGTGCCAATTTTGAGTAATCTTAGAGAAGCACTTTCATAGTGACCCTAACTTATCTTACTTATTAATTTCAAAACTTCCAATTTTGTGTACTCTGTTTATATATACTTATATACATTAGCATAATGTTCTCAGTGATTCTTTGGTCCCTAACTTTTCCTATGAAAGCTTAAGTAACACTTTCTTTCTAGACTGGGATGTGGACATTTATCATGGCCCTTTAAAGTGCAATTCATATTATCAGTATTAAATAAATGCTTGAACTAACCCTATTGTCTTCTTACTTGAGAATAGGAGGTAAAATAAAAATAAAATAATAAATATACAACAACAAATACTCTTGTCTACATACATATTTAGTAGCAATATCTTCAGTACAATAGAGTCACATCAGCTTGTGGCAGCCAAGTCAAACAAACAGAGGATACTTTCTGTGGTTTTCTTTGTCCAAAAATTTTTCCAACTGCTCTTTAATTGTTCCTATTTACACTCAAACATTGACTTCCAATGCTAATGAGGGCTGATAATTTTATAACTTCCTAGGCAAGCAATAAATTTAGCTTTGAAGTGTACTTTGATACTTCAGTTTTAACACGGAGTAATGAAGATTCATAATTCATACAAGCTGGCTCAATTATGTAAGGACATTAAATAAGCTGAAAAGGGGCAGTGATGTGAAAGGAATGTGAAGAATACCAAACACATCTGAATTCACATCAGGGCTCTACCAGCTGAGAGAATGGTGAAGTTGTTAAATTTGGAATAGTGAACGTACTTACTTTGTTGCTGTTACCTGATTGTCAACTATTGGTCATATTTATAGGATTTTTCAAGTCATTCTTATGGCTTAGATCTAAACTGGTCCCCCAAAGCTTCATGAGTTTGGAAAGTGACTAGATTAGGGAACATGGTATCTGACTTGCTATTGGTAGGTGAGGTCTGTTTGGAAGAAATAGGTCACAGGGGTTTTGATCTGGTTTGATCCCTTCCTACTTCCTGTCACGTTGTACTTTCAAGATGCCATGAGATGAATAGCTTTTTTACATCCAGGGCTTTCCACAATGATGTTCTCTCTTAGTGCTGACCATCTATTAGTTGAAACCTCCACAAGCTGTGAGCCAAAAAAAAAGCTTTTTTTTTTCTTGTAAGTTGCAATTGTTGGGTATTTTGTCCTAGTGATGAATAAAGTTACTAAGACAGTCATAGACTAAGCTTTTTAAAAAATTTTTTTATTTTTAAGAGAAAACCAAACAAAATAAAACACAATAAAGCCAGTTGAAACAAAACAGTGAAAGTGATACAGGACTTCAAAACAAGATAATAGGAAATCAACAATGATTGCCATAATGTCCCTTGCCATTTTCAAACTAGCTCTCTATACTCAGACATACTAAAATCAAATCAAATAAAACAAAAGAAAACCAATCAAAACAAAACAGTGAAAGTGCTACAGGATTTCAAAACAAGACAATAGGAAAGCAACAGTAACTATCATAATGCTTCTTGTTATCTGTAAAATAGCTGCTTATATCATCTGACCTAATAAAATCAAATAAAATAGAGCAGAATAAAAACAATCAAAACAAAACAGTGAATGTGATGCAGACTTCAAAATGATAAAATAGGAAATCAATAATGGCTACTATAATATATCTTGTTATCTTCAAAATAGCTGTCCATGCCATCAGATATCATAAAATCAAACCAGACAATACAGAATTAAGCCAATCAAAACAAATGAAAGTGACACAGAAATTTCAAACAAGGTAATAGGAAATTAGCAATGGTTACCACCTTCTCTGTTTAGACATTTCTTCCCCTTTCACTTTCACAATATCTATTAACATTTTTGGGTCCCACTAACTCCCTCAGTTTTCTATACTAGGGAGACAACATATGTGCCAGAGGCATAGGTCCAAGCATTCCCTGCATTTGTTGAATGGCCACCAATATCGAGCATTTTTTTCATGTATTGGCTATTTGTACTTCTACATTTTAGACATATCTATTCATTTTATTTTCTAATTTTACTTTAAAGAGGGTAAAATTAAACATAACAAAACAGATCAGAAGAAAACAATGTAAGAGACAGAGATTTCAAAACAAGACAACAGGAGATCTTCATTGTCTATCATATTGTGTCTTGTTTTCTTCTAAATAGTTGTCTATATCTTCAAAAATAGTGAACTCATACAAAACAAAATAGTATTAGACTGATCAGAACAGTATGATGAAGGCATTTTAGGTCTTAAAAAATAGACAATAGGGAAGTCAACAATGGCTGCCATAATGTCTCATTCTCTTCAAAATAGCTTGTCCATACCTTCATGTATGTTGAAATTAAACAATATAAAACAAACTAAAATCACTCTGAGCAAAGAATTAATAGTATTTCTGGATTTCACAGCATGATGCTACAGAATCAGCACTGGGTACTTTAATGTCTCTTTTTCTTCAGAGTAGCTGTTCATTCCATCATGCATTATATAATCAATTCTCATAAACTATTTAGAAGTTCTACGCATGTATGAGTCTCTGCATGTATGCCTATTAGAGTGAAAAACAAAACAAAACAGTATAAAACAAATTCCTAGAAAAAACATGAAGCAAAAAAGACAAATAAATAACAATAGCAAAGAGCCCAAAACACTGACAATAAAATCCTTCAAAAAAGATGGTAGGAGCATAACTGAGGTTGTTGTTTTACATAATGATCTTCAAGAGTTCCTCAGATCACCAACATTAATGTGCATAATTGTTCCAATCTTATGAATGTTAATTATTTTATTCCAAAAACTTATAGAATTTGTAGCACAATCATCTTAGCTATCCTGTGTTTAAATAATTTTAAATATTTTTTCTTTTCCCTTTTTTCCCCTCATTTTCTGAGATAATATTTTTCCCTTTAAGTATCTTTTCACTGTATTTATTGAGTTTGTTGTATCTTATGTACTCTTACCATTTCTTAAACTAGGGAGACTATATGGTATTTACCCATATGAGTGTGATTTGTTTCACTTATGAGTATGGTCTTGAGTTACATCCATTTACATATAAATAATCTCAATGTGATCATTCTTTATAGCTGAGTAATACTCCATTGCATAAAAGTATCACATTTTTTATTCATTCTTCAGTTGATGGGCATTTAGGTTGTTTCCAAGATTTGGCTATTATAAATCATGCTGCTATAAATATGGCTGCACATATATCACTATGGTATGATGTTTTCAGTTCTTCTGGGAATATGCTCAGAAGTGGAATAGTTGGGACAAATGGGACTTCCAATCCCAGTTTTTTGAGGAACCTCCAGACTGACCTCCACAGTGGTTGCACCAGTCTATACTCCCACCAACAGTGCAGAAGAGTTCCTTTTCCCCGCAGCCTCTCCAGCATTTGTTGTTGGTAGTTTTGTTTTATTATTATCATTATTATTATTTTTTTATCTTGGCCATTCTTTCTGGAATGAGATGGAATCTCAGTGTTGTTTTAATTTGCATTTCTTTAATGACCAATGATGCTGAACATTTTTTCATGTATTTATTAGCCATTTGTATTTCTTCATCTGAGAACTGTGTATTCATCTCATATGCCCATTTTTGGAATGGGTCTTTGAATTTTGGGGATCTGATTTTTAAAAATTCTTTATAAGTTCTAGCCAGGAGTCCTTTTTCTGAGAGACAATTCACTAAGATTTTTTTTCCCAATTTGTGGGTTTTCTTTTCACTGTGCTGGAGATTTCTTTCAACATTCAAAAACTCTTTAATAGGACGTGATCCCAGTTATTGATTCTGTGAAGTACTTCACATGTGGTTTGATTGTTGTTCATCAATTCTGTACCTACCCCTACATTTTCAAGATCTCTACCTATATGTCTTTCAACACATTTAGTATTTCTGTTTTGATATTTAGATTTTTGATCCACTTAGACTTTAGTACATGGTGATAGGCATGGGTCTAGTTTTAGTTTTCAGCATACGGAGAGCCAGTTTTTCCAGCAGCATTTAATAGAGAGACTATCTTTCTTTCAGTGAATGTATTTGGCTCTTTTATCAAAGATAAGGTGGCTTAGTTGTATCTTCAGGTCTGTTTTTATTACAGTACCATGCTGATTTTATTACAGTGGTTTCATAGTATAACTTCAAGTCAGGGATTGTGATGCCTCCTGCTTTGCCTTTATTGCTTAGAATTGCCTTTACTATTCTAGGTTTCTTCTGGTTCCAGATGAATTTTAGGAGCGATTTCTCTAGATCTGTGAGGTATGCTAGTGATATTTTCATTGGAATTGCATTGAATTTGTATATAACAATTTTGGGAGAATGGTCATTTTTGGGGGGGGGTACCAGGGATTGAACTCACGACTTTACACTTGCCGGGCAGGTGCTTATGCTGCTGAGCTAAAACCCTAGCCCTAGAATAGTCATTTTCTAAATGTTTGTTCTTCCTATCCATGAACAAGGGATGCCTTTCCATTTTCTGAAGTCCTCTTTGATTTCTTTTTCAGGGTATTAAAATTTTCTCTGAATAGATCTTTTACTACTTTTGTTGGATTGATTCCTGAGTATTTCATTTTTTGGATGCTATTGTGAAGGGTGTGGCTTCTCTTATTTCTCTCTCAGTGGTTTTGTTGCTAGTGTATAGGAATGCTATTGATTTTTGAGTGTTGACTTTGTATCCAGCTACATTACTGAATTTATTTATTATACATAGGAGTTTTTCAATGGAATTTTGGGGGTCTTCTAAGTAGAGTATCATGTTATCTGCAAATAATGATAATTTAAGTTCTTCTTTTCTTCTCCTAATTCCTTTTATTTCTCTCTTGTCTAATTGCTCTGGATAGTATTTACAGCACTATATTAAATAGGAGTAGTGATAATGGACATCCTTGCCTTGTTCCTGATTTTAGGGTAAAGGCTTTCAGCTTTTGGCCATTTAATATGATTCTGGCTGTTGGTTTGTCATAGATGGCTTTTATCATATTGAGGTAAAGACCATCTATTCCAATTTTCTGTAAGGTTCTTATCATGAATAAGTGTTGGATCTTATCAAAAGCTTTTTCTGCATCTATAGAAATGATCATGTGGTTCTTATTTTTTGCTCTATTGATATGGTGGATTACATTTATTGATTTGCATGTGTTGAACCATATCTGCATTCCTGGAACGAATTCCATTTGGTCATGGTGTATAATCTTCTTAGTGATTTGCTGCATTCTGTTTGCCAATATTTTATTGACAATTTGTGCATATATGTTCATTAGGGAGATTGGCCTATAGTTCTCTTTTTTGGTTGGGTCTTTCTCAGGTTTTGGTATTAGAGTAATCTTTGCTTCCAGGAATGAGTTAGGGAGAATTGCTTCCCTTTCAATTTCATTGAAGAGTTTGAAGAGTGTCAGCATTGAATTTCTTGTAGAATTCCACAGTGAATCCATCTGGACCTGGGCTTTTCTTTGTTGGTAAAGATTTAATTACATTTTCAATTTCATTAATTGAAATTGGGTTATTCAGCAGTTTTACATCTTCTTGACCCAGCTTTGGTAATTCATATGTTTCTAGGAATCTGTCCATTTCCTCTGCGTTATCAAGCCTACGAGAATAAAGGTTTTCAAAATAGGTATTGATGATCTTCTTTATTTCCACGTGGTCCGTAGTGATTTCACCCTTTTCATTCTTTATTGCATGAATTTGAGTTTTTTCTTTCCTTTTTAAAAATAAGATTGGCTAGGGGCTTATCAATTTTATTTATTCTTTCAAAGAACCAACTCTTTGATTCATTGATCTTTGTATTGTTTTCTTAGTCTCTACTGTATTGATTTCTGCTCTGACGTTTATAATTTCCTCCCTTCTTTTGGCTTTGGGCTTGACTTGATCTTCTTTTTCTAGATGTTTAAGTTGTAACATCAGGTTGCTTATTTGTGTTTGTTCTGTTTTCCTGATGTGGGAATTCACCGCAATAAATTTTCCTCTGAGGACTGCTTTCATTGCATCCCACAGGTTCTGGTAAGATGTATTTGTATTTTTGTTTGCTTGTAGATATTGTTTAATTTCTTCTTTAATTTCCTCTGTAACCCACTGATTGCTCAAAAGTGTATTATTCAATTTCCATGTGTTTGTGGGGCTTTTGCAGTTTATTTTGTCATTAATTTCTAGTTTCATGGTGCTATGATTTGATAACATGCCTGGGATAATTTCAATTCCTTTGCCTTTACTTAAGCATGTTCTGTGCACAAGTATATGGTCTATTTGAGAGAATGTTCCATGTGCTGCTGAGAAGAATGTATATTCTAATGTTGTTGTGTGAAATACGCTGTATATGTCCACCAAGTTCATTTGTTCACAGGTGTGATTCAGTTCTGTTATTTCTGTGCTGATTGTTTGATCTGTCCCTTTGTGTCAATGGCATGCTAAGGTCTCCTGTTATAATTGTGTTATTGATTATTTGCTTTTTTGTTTTTGTTAATATTTGTTTTGTATAGCTGGGAACTCCCATATTTAGTGTATCTATATTTAAAATTGTTATATCTTCCTCTCGAACTAACTAATATTTAGTGACCTTCTTCCTTTCTCCTAACTTCTTCCTTTCTCCTAACTCCTTCTTCTTCCTTTCTCCTAACTAGTATTTAGTGACCTTCTTCCTTTCTCCTAACTTCTTCCTTTCTCCTAACTCCTTCTTCTTCCTTTCTCCTAACTAGTATTTAGTGACCTTCTTTATCTCTTTGTATCATTCTTGGTTTGAAGTTCACATTGTCTGCAAACCGAATAGCTACCCCTGCTTTCTTGAGGGGAATCCTGTTGGAGTATTGTTTTCCATCCTTTGACTTTCAGTCTATGAGTTTCCTCTTGGGTTAGATGGGTTTCCTGTATACAGCATATGGTTGGATGTTGTTTCTTGATCCATTCTGCCAGTCTGTTTCTTTTAATTGGTGAATTGAGGCCATTTACATTAATGGTTACAAGTGATACATATTGATTTACTTTTGACATGTTATCTTTCTACTGTTGTATCTTTACCTTTCCATTTTTTTTTACTGTCTGTCTTGCTTATTGGTTTTTTTCCTATGTCTATCTAAAATGTTTTTCAGTATTCTTTGCAGGGTTGTTTTGGTGGTCATGAAGTTCTTTAGCTGTTCTTTGTCTTGGAAGTATCTTATTTCTCCATCCATTTTGAAGGGCAATTTTGCATGGTACATCAGTCTGGATTGGAAGTCGTTTTCTTTTAGGATCTTAAATACTTCACTCCATGCTCTTCTTGAATTCATTGTTTGTGTTGAGAAGTCTGCTGTGATTTTGATAGGCTTTCCTTTATAGGTGATCTGTCTCTTCTCTCTAGCAGCTTTTAATATTCTGTTCTTGTGTTGGATTTCTGGGATGTTGATTATTATATGTATGGGTGTAGTTTTATTTTGGCTGTGGTTATTTGGAGTTCTATATGCTTCACTTATCTGTATGTCCATTTCCATTCTCATGTTTGGGAAATTTTCAGCTATGACTTCTGTAAATAGCCTCTTGTTACCATTTGTGTTGTCACCTTCTTTTTCATTTATACCTATCAATTTTGTTTTTCTTTGCATCATCATGCAGCTGTTGAATTGTTATTTTCTGATTCCTTGTTATTTTTAAAAGATCTTTCCTTTACTGTTCATTAGCTGCAATCTTGTCTTTGAGGTCTGAAATTCTATCTTTATTTTCATTGAGGTGGTTTTGCCAACTTTTGATGGAATTTTTGATTTCCTTTATATCTTTTTGAATCTGCTTCATGCATTCTGTTTATGTTTTATATTGTTCATTCAGGGTTTCCATCTTTTTGCATTGTTCCTCTAATTTTTTAACTATGTCTTCTTTAGATGTATTCAGCATTCCTCTCATTACATTCATCATTTCTTCTTTTACATGGGAGATTATTTCTGATCTGAGTTCCTTTATAGCTTCCCAGAGTTGTTTATTTACTTAAGTTGTTATCATTTCAGGAATTTCATGTGTATGGCTTATATTTTCTTCTGTGTCCATGTCTCCTAGCATTTCTTGGGTTAGGTGGAAGTTTGAGATTGAATTTTGCTCTTTCATTTTGTTATTTTCCTGTACTTCTAGTTTTTGAGCGATGTTCCAATGCTTCCCCTGTGTGCTGGGAATCACCTGGCCTACTTTTGGTTCTTGGGGCAGACTGCAGGCAACTGTTAGCTGCTTGGAGGTCACTGGGTGTGGCCCAGTTATGCCTGTGGGGACCTCCTGTGCTTCCTCCTGTGATTTGGGATGCTGGGTGGCTTCTTACCTGTTGGGAATGACCTTGCAAAACTTCCCTGTGCTCTGGGATTCAACTCATGCATGTCCATCTCCTGGGACTGAATTCAGGCCTCTGCCAGCTGTTTGGAGGTCGCTCTAAGTTTTTATGCAAAAATCTTTTTAAAATATGGCATTCTAAACTTTGAGAAATATGTTAACAAGAACCAGGAGACTAATAAGTAGCAGGAAATTTAAACTAAGAATTATGTAAATGCTTCTTTGGATCAGCAGGGCCAAACATGGTTCACATAGGAATTAATAGGCATGTAGGAAACTGGGCTCATTTTGTTTTATGTATTTTATAATTGTTTTAAAGGCTGGAGTACTCACCAAAGATGCCAAGTTGGCAAAGAAAATTAGGAAATTCTAGGAATCTCTGGCAGTCATTTATTTTAAGAAGTCAGCATAAGGTTCTTTCAGTGTTCTGAAAATAAAGCAGAGAAGCCTCAATGTGGCAAATATAAATAATGCAGTTTTGTAACATCTGTTAAAAGTAAGCTAACAGCTTTGATCCAGATCAGCCAGGCCAACAGTTGCTGTCTTCCTTACAGCTGCCCAAAAGGCCATGGGCTGTATATAAGAGGGGAGGATGTACAATGCAAAGATCACCTACCTCCTGTATAGTCACTGTACTTTGAGACTAGAAAGTGAGTGATCATGGACCAAAAAAACAAAACAAAAAAAACCTAAAATGACCAGCAATCTCCAAGGACAAGAACAAAAAAAAGCACCAATCCTGGGTTTCTATCAACTAAACATTGGAATGGTTGAATCTGGAAATACAAGTTTGGAGTGAATATTGATAAAATTATGAAAATTGATCTGTTGATTAAATTGAGGCCTACTAGAGTGTGTGAGACAACTTTTGAGGCTTAAAAAGAGGTCATTCTAGTACATATCAAAGAGAAATATCTTTCATAACAATAATGATGATATGGACCTTGTTATATCAAATAAACAAAAGTGATATAACATCAAGAAGGTAAAAATGAACTATTAAACTAGAATTTCATAATAGATTATTTGGACAAAAGAAGAAAGTTTACCTTAATAAGACTATACTTAACTCCAACACATGATTTCATTCTAAGAAAATTAAACTGAATTGCCCATCAGTCCTCTCCAGTAAAGCAATTTCTTCATTTAAAATAGTCCAATCAGTCCATATTCTGCCTTCTTTTGTGAGATGGTCATTCAGTTGTGGATATAAGAGGAGCCAGGGGAGAAGCACAGAGAAACAAAGCTTCCAAGGCTCACCAGTCCTAGAGGCACAGCACTCCATGAGGGACCCCATGAGAAAGGCAGGGACATGATTAGGATACAGAAGATTACTTGAGAAGGACTAGGCCAGAGCATTTAAAGGGGTCTTACGAGAGAAAAACAAGGAAGGGCAGGGTTAACAGTTTAGGATCAGTTAGTTTGAATGTTTTTAGTAGGCGTTGGCCTGATGAAGTGACTCCTAATTACCTGGTACATTGTAGACTTGGGGTGATCAAGGAGAGGAACACGGCCTTCTGAGGTACACAGGCCAGCTGGAGGATGTGCAGCTTCTGAGTCTCCAGTGTACATATGAAGACATTTTCTGGTGTGAGCATTTTATATCTCTAAGAACTGACTAGCCCCAGGAAGGACAGTATCTCCTTAACCAGAAAGATCTTTAAAGATATCAAGATGCCATAATAGACAGACAATTTTTAAATGCTTGTAATGTAATGAAAATCTATATTTAAAAATTTAATCGCAATGTAATATGTATATACAAGAATTACAAATGAAATTGACCATTTGCTCAATTAGCACCAGGTTGCCACATTCATGTACCCACCTACATCAAGAAGTTGAAAGCTACCAGCAGCCCATTGACATTGTCTCAGTCACTATACCCTTCCTCCAATCCCAAAGTGACCACTTTTATCACCACTACCCTCATAGATTAGGGTAGGGCTTTTCATAAAATAAATCATTTAATATGTATTTTGGCAGGTGCTCTGGCTTCTTGACTCAAAATTATGTTTGAGAGATTCGTTCATATTATTGTGTTCAGTAGTAGTTTATTCATTTTCATTGCTGATTGTTGCTCCTTTATATGAATGTAGCACAAGTTACTTATCCATTCCAGTGATGGACATTTGGGTTGCTTCCATTTAGGGAATGTTAGGAATTAAGTTGCTATTGTTATCGTCTCATAAAATTTGCTACACATATGGACCCTAAATGTTGAGTGCATACCTAAAAGGCTTGTAGTAGCATAAGATATTCCTGTGAAGATCAAATTTTGTCAAAAATCAGAAAACTGTATAATCCCTTTTCCCCACATCAACTTTTCAATGTTATTTTACAGGCTAAAAACTCTGCCACATGAAGCAAAAGCCAATCAAAAGAACAGTTTTGGAAATGTTCCCTATCTGCCTATAATTGGTAATGTCTAGAAGCTGGACTTTGACATTTTCTTTTTCCAACAGATACTGCTGTCTAATGAAAAAGGAATTTCAATTTGACAGTTTCTGAGACTTGTGGAGCAGCTGTCTGGTACACTGCATTATTGATAATAGATAATCAGACTTTGGCAAGGAAACATCCTTTATCTTGCACTCAGGGAACTGGCATGGATTTAGAGCAGGAAGAAGGAGTGTAATCTATTCACCAACAGTTTGAATGTAATGGAAAGGTAAATAGATGCAACTAGAGAACATACTCATAAATGAAATAAATCAGACTCATATGTGTAAACATTGTATTGTCTCATTGGTATAAGAAACTGAAAATAAATATGATCCAAGAGTTACAATAGATACAGAGAAAGGGAAAGAAACTGTTCAAAGTGAAATTATATTGTTTGATCAGTTTTGCATGCCTGTATCTGGTAACCTGAGCAACTATTTTGAAAATAACAATATGCAGTGTAACAACTATTGTTAAATTTCTATCATCTTATTTTGATGTATCACTATTGTTTTGTTGTTGCTGTTGTTGTCATTTGACTTTTGTTGTTTTTTATTGATTTTTGATTTTCTGTGCTTTTTTCTCTTTAAAATAAAAAAGAAAAGAAAATGTTGCTTTTGTAGGACAGTAGACATTCTAACTGTGAGGAGATTGAATTGGCAACTGTTTAGCTGGGAATATCTGTCCTGTGCCCACAAGATTGATGTGCCCAGGATATTTTTGCAAAGACTTGATTTAGACTTTATGTTACAGGTGGTTAAATTGTGGAAACATATTACCAAACATAATTTTATATATGCAATTTTGAGTATTTGACCTTGTTTACTTTTTCAAGCAACTCTATAATTTAGATGTTCCTATAATCTTCTCTTATAGATGGGACAATGGAGAGTTATAGAAGTGAAGCATCTTCCTTCCCAGTGATAAGTAAGTAGCAACAGTTGATAACAGAGTAGTCATAACACAAATCCGAATGTTCATGATCATTGTTACTGAAATTATATGCCATTTTGTGTACCAGCACCCTGCTCTTTACCTGGATGTTTGGCCTTTCACTTATGATAAATCTAATCTTGCTTTGTGGTTAATAACTTGGCAGTCCTTATATCTCTCTCCTGTGGGATCATTTACCACATCAATCCTTTCTGTCTTTCTTCATTATTGCCTCAGAATTCTTTCAGGCAAGAGCATTGATGCAACCTCTGTTCTCAACCCCATCACATTATAGTCTGTTTCTTTAGTATTTTACCACAGTTTTACCTCTAAAGTCAAT
This sequence comes from Hydrochoerus hydrochaeris, assembly GCA_004027455.1. Lineage (NCBI taxonomy): Eukaryota > Metazoa > Chordata > Mammalia > Rodentia > Hydrochaeridae > Hydrochoerus > Hydrochoerus hydrochaeris. The sequence continues at coordinate 88,007 of PVLA01000926.1, forward strand.
TTTTACTGGTGTTATGGTTACTGGTGTTATGGTTTGTGTCTAGATGTCCCCTCAAAGCCTTATGCAGTCATGGGTGTTGGGTTTTTCAGAGGTGGCTGAGTCTAGTGTGTGTGACTGATTGCTAATACAATACTGGGATTACAAATGCTGGGACTGGGGGTGGATGATTGCTGGATCAGTTCACTATTGTATCGGCACTGCCTTAATTCCAGTAGACTGGCTACCATATAAGGGACAGAAAGTGACTTACCTTCTTTTTGGTTGTTGATTTTTCTATCTTCTGCTGCCATCCATGATAATTATGAAAAGAAACCTCTACAAACTCTGAGTTAAGTAAACAAACTGTGAGCTAAATAAACTTTTCTTCCCTTTAACTTCAGAAGTTGAGTATTTTGTCTCAGCAATGAGAGAAAAGTAACTAAGCCAACTGATTAATAGTTTAAAACCAGGAGCTATTCAGAAATGATGCTTCAAAGTACAGCCTGTCAATGGTTTGCAGTAACATTATTTTCTGTGGCATGTTAATATTTGAGGATTGGGTTTGCTGTTAAATAGATAGATATAGCATAAAAGGTATGTAACAACTAATTACAATATAGATGAGTGCCTGCACATTAATAAAGATTAAGAGATAGTTTGCATATGGCTGGTATTGCTTATATATTCTTTATTGTGCATTAAGTTGCTTAAATTAGTAGAATACATAATCATCAGATTGACTTGGGAAAGTGTTGTAAAAATAATTGAGCAAGAGCATGAACCAAGGATCACAAGTGGGAATTACGGTAGAACATTTTTGCATACATTTTCTAACTGGAGCCATGTAACAGCATTATGCAGTTACCTATTTTCCAGATGACACATCCAAAACTTAGAAAAGTTGTTTAAGTGATATAGTTGTAAATTTGGGGACAAGGATTCTTGGCCAGGTTTCCTGATTCCAAGTTCAATATTCGCATCACATCATATTATTTTCTTTTCACTGCGGCCTGAACTAATGGCATTGGCTACATAATTCTAAGCACACTTGTCATAAAATACCTATTAAATTCTGAAACCAAAGCAATATTTCTAAACTACACTGTCAAAACCACCATCATCTAAACAATTACAGACCTTTTAACTATGCAGAGGATTCCAATCCAATGAATCACTTAAGTTGTGAAAAGACAGTGTAGCCTAAATCCAGTCTGCCTGGATTTGTCCTTTTGGCTGTCAGTTAGGTTCTTAAATAGATGACACACTTTTCCTTCTTTTAAAATTTTTAAAGCCCTTCTGTAATTGTGCTAAGTTACACAGAACATGCATTTTACTATCTTAATAATTTTAAGTATACTGTTTAGTAGTAAGTACATTCATCTTTGTTGTGAAAACAATTTCCAGAACTCCCTCCATTTCATAAAACTGAAGCTCTGTTTCTGTAAGCAACTATTACCCATTTTTTTGTTCTTCCTTCAGGTGCTGGCAACTCCCTTCTCTTTTCTGTCTCTATGAGTTTAACTACACTAGGTAGTCCATACAAGTGGAATTATATTTTTCTTTTTGTACAGACTTGTGTCACTTGGAATATTGTATTTATTTTATCCATTGAGGCATGTATCAGAATTTACTTCCTCTTTAAAATGGAAAAATATTCCATTGTATGTGTAGACCACATTTTATTTGCCTGTTCAGGTGTCAGTGGATATTTGGGTCATTTCTACCTTCTGGCTATTATGAATAATTCTACTATGAACATGAATGTACAGGTATAGTTTTGAGTTTTTTGGATTCCTTTGGGTATATACCCAGAAGTGGAATTGCTACATCATGTAATTTTATTTCCAATTTTTTTGAGGAACTGTCACACTGTTTCTCATAGTAGCTGCACTGTTTTATATTCCAATCCTCAGTGCATAGAGCCTCAATTTCTCTGCATTCTTGCTGACTTTTGTTATTTTTAATTATTTTAAAGTAAACATACCATGGGTGTGAAGTGGTATCTCATTGTGGTTTTGATTTTCATTTTCCTAATATTTGTAACGTCAAGCATTTTTCAGTGGCTTCTTGGTCATTTATATATGTTTTTGAGAAATGTCTATCCATTTGAGATATGAAATGTCTATTCATTTGAGAAATGAAAGGTCTTTCATTTATTTTTAAATTGAATTGTTTGGGGGTTTTTTTTGAACTATAGGAATTATTTATATATTCTAGATATTAACTTCTTGATAGATATTTGCAAATGTTTTCTTTTGCCTTTTGATCCTATTGATTGTTTAAAAACTTAAAACAGAAGTTTTAAATTTTTATACAGTCACTTCACCAGTTCTTGGCTTGAATTATTTATTTAAAATCAATAGATCATCTCCTCAAGGAAAATAAAATATATACACATTCAAATAAGACTTATATACTTGCTCATGAGGTTTGCCGATTCCTTGGCCTACATCCATGGAACTGTGAGAATAGTCTCACTGCTCAGGCGATGAAGACTTGCAGGGTGGCACAGACCTCTGTGTCAGCTCTGGACTCAAGCCTGTTCAATTCCACATGCTGCCTTTGGATTTCTTTTAGTGGAGGAAAATTGTGTCTGCAGTAATGACAGGAATGTAACTACACTGATAGAAAGGATGGAAGCCATGCTGTTTGCCAAATGCACTCTTCTATGGAGTGGGGAAGTCAGTGGAGCAGGAGAAGAGGTGGCTAGAAAGGAGGTTTTAGGAAAGTGGATGCTCCTAAAGAAATGTATCAGTGAAGGTCCTCCAGAAAGATGGCAACTACTGTGAATACTTACTACAAAGAGAACTTATATCAGAAAATTGTCTCACAGGGGAGAGAAGAGATTGAAAAATCAACCAGAAAACAGTTTGGCTGTCCCGAGCATTATCTAAAGCAGAAAAGTAGGGGCAAAACAATTCAAAACAGAAAAGAAAGGGCAGGAACACACAGGCTGCTTCTTTCTTCCAACAAGTGTGTCCTATTGGCCAATCCAATAGAGCCAAGTGACTTGGGAAACAGGGAAACAGAGCAGGGGGATATGGACTCAGCCTAAGGTAAACAAGCCCACATGGCAAGTTTACACTAGCAACTTGTGTACTTATAGTATCTACCATTGCCTTTCACTTTAGCTGGAGGATCTTAACTATTTCTGTGCATGTTATCTGCCAGTCTTGGCATCACCACTTGAAGTCTTTGGATTAAACTTTATGGCTTTGTTGGCTATTAGCTGGGAGGGATTTGTCTGCCTTTTTCAGAATTGTCCAACCCGGAAAATTCAAGGCCAGGGCAGATAGAGCAGAAACTGGACAAGAAGGAATAAACAGTCCAATGGCCAACTCATAATATTAACTAAAACATGCAGTTATGTGATTTTATGAAAAAAAAAATCTTGCCTTTTGGTTTGAGAAGGTTGAGAATGGTGTACCTTTGATAAAGCTCCAAGAAGGGCAAAATGAAGAATTTTCATATTAGCACTTTTGAAATTAGTTTCCTCTTCAATGATCAATGAAGGCAAAGAATTTTTTTTCATTTTCATTCCTTATATTTTACTTTCTTTATATCTAGCCTTTAAATAGAGCAAGCCATAGTGACATACGTGTATATAAACATGCTACAATAATAAATGTACTTTTAGGCCATTATGGGTGGGGCGGAGAGAAATGATAAGAGAGAAAATGAAAAAAAGAGAGAAAATGAACAAGAAAAGGAGCAAAGGGAGACAGCATGTAGATTTTTGAGTAAAAAGAGAAGTGGTAATGAGAGACCAAAGGCATTAAATAGAAGATACACAACAGAGAAAATAGAAGATACTAAAGAGAAAGAGGAAAGGGCATTAAAGAAAGGCAAATAATTTTTTTTTTTTTTTTGTCTTTTTTGAGACAGGGTCTTGCTATGCAGTTCAGGCTGGCCTTGAGATCACTTTGTATCCCAGGCTGGTCTTGAACTCACAAGGATCCTCCTAGCCTCCCGAGTGCTAGGATTACAGGTGTGAGCCACCATGCCCAGCTAAGGCAAAGAAGTTTTGAACAGAGCTTTAGTAGGGTTGTCAGATACATTAAACCTGTGAGGTACCTACGAGGTTGATTCTGTTGATCTTCAGTTTTCACAACTCTAGTTCTTTTGGTCTACAATTTGAGGGGCTTCCTGCTTCTTACATTCTGTCAGAATGAACCAGTACAGTGGGAACAGCAATTAATATACTAAGTAAGCAAATAGTCTCAGCCCTGTGGTGCCCTCACTCACACCTTCTTGCTCCTTGATGCCTCAGATCTTCTTCAGAACCAGGGTTTCCCCACCACAATCCAAAATTTAAGAGTTAATTCCTGGAACAATGGAGTGCTCTGGTCCCTGTTCCATGGCTCAACACTGATTGGCTAGCAAGCATTTGAATATCAACCTTATGTTAACAACACTATTATTATACACCACTTGAAGTCTTTTCTGGGTTTCATTTGTACTGATTAAAATATTAATATCCTGCAGGCTGGATGAAATTAGAACAAGGAATTGATGTGCTGTGAAGGCCGACTATCTCTGACTCTGGCACACATGAAAGAGAAAAATTTAGTCAATAGTATAAATATTTCTCATATATTATTCTAACTTTAGAATTAGACTTGTGTGTTTTGGGGAATCTTGCCTGCTAGGAAGTCGGGGCTAAGAAAAGTAGTTTAATTAAGCGTAGCAGTTGGGTAGTACAGTTATACGTCTAAACATATATTAAGAGTTCCATCACAGGCTGGCTACATGTTTTAAATGCCTCTACTAAATTTAGCTATTTCTTGGTGCGTACGTGCATGTGTGTGTGTGTGTGTGTGTGTGTGTGTGTGTGTGTTGGCCAGTCATTTCCTCCTTCTGTTGTTAACTGTGTACTTTAAATAAAAAAACTATTGTTCTCAGTATTTCAATTGAATCAAATTTTACCATTTTGATACAGTCATGTATCCGTATCACTCAGATGCTTTGGATTTTGAATTTAGATTCTTAGTCCTTTATGCATTTCTTTCTCCAGGAAGTTATTATTCTTTTTACATAATTGCCTCCAATTCACTTAAAGCACAAATGTTTTTCGCTAATTTTTTATAAACATGTATCAACCTACACATTTACAGGGTTCAGTGTGATGTTTTATACATGCATGTAATGTGTGCCGGTCAAATCCAACCACCCTTTTTCCACAGCCCTGCATCTTTCTTGATCCCTAGCAATCACTCTTCTACTTTCAAGCTGGCATTTTTAGCTTTCACATATAACAGAGAACATGTGGCACTTGTCTTTCTGTGTCTGGCTTATTCAATTTAGTATAGTACCATTTAGTTTCATCATTTTGCTTTAAATAACAAGATTTCTTTCTTCTTTGTGACTGGATAATACCCATTCATGTTTTAAAAAAGTTTTTGCTTTTCCTGCAAAAGCACCACAGAAACTGACATTAGTTAACTTTTACCTGGGATTGTTTATTTATTGCTTCATTTTTCACCAGTGACCTCTTTTTTTCTCTCATAGGCCAGTAGCTGTGCTTTCTGTCTGTGCTGTGATGATGAGAGACAAATCTTGCCCTATCTGCTCTGCAACAGAAGCACTGCCTCCCACCTCAGAATGTGGACTGAAATAGGCCTTGTCACATCAGCACAGAAAGAAAGACACAGGCCGGGGTTATAGCTCAGCAGCATAAGCGCCTGCCTGGCATTGGCAAGGTCCTGAGTTTGATTTCCAGTACCAAAAAATTCAAAAAATAAATAAGAAACACAGACCCTAGGAGAACTGTTTCTTTGAGTTCAACCTCCATTCTAGGGAATGTTAGTGGCCTCAACAATGACAGCAGCAACAGTTTAGGGCTATTTCCCACCAGTTATGTGGGTTACATTTGCACCAGTGAAAAGAAATTGCAAGAGCACAGTTGGACCATCAGTGTGCAGTTTCCAGGCAGTTTACTTAAATGGTTTCTTCCCTCTGTTGCACTGGCCAGTCTTCCAGAACATTTAACAATCTTGCTTTCCCTTATTTCCCAGGAATAAATTGAATGAAAAGTCAACTTGTTCAGCTGTCTTGCAAGTTGACAGAAATGAAGGGCACTCAACAACAAACTGACCCTCTGTGTAACCCAAGCAGACACCTGCCTATTACATTGCTCTTTCCAGTGTGAGCAGTGGAAAACTCTGGCAACCTGAAAATGGCACAGTGCGGGAGATCCCACTGTGGAATGGTTCTTCCTGTGTGTGGAGCAGGTATGTCACAGGTTAGTCAGCTGCAGAGATCTCCAGGAGACTGGGCCTGCTGCAGAGGAGGCCCTGCTGACAGCACCCTGAAGATTGCCCCAAGATCAGAGAGTGAGCTTGTTTAGGTTAGACTTCAGAGCAATAGCTTTTATTACATTTTAATGACCAGAGTCATATTTTATTCATAGAGCTCAAGCTGTGCACCCTGGAGTTACTAACACACAAGGTTTCCATTTCACACTCAGGCCAGTCTGCGAAAAAGTCTGAAATAGAAAGATTTTGCAATTGGACAACCTTGTTAAAACTAGCATAGAGGATTTGCTGAACATTGACAATAAAACACTTAGCATAGCAGAATCATTATGAAGTCTCTAATGGTTTGTGTTGAATATATGAGTAGTCACATGTCATTTACTAGAAAACTAACCTGTCATTAACTTGCATTTAGACCTTCACAATGTACCTCCAGTGGAAATACAGATCTCCCTGGAATTCCTTTTCAACCTGGGAAGTTCTAGAACATTCTCTGTTTTTATTTTATCTTTTGTTTTTTGGAGTGAGGGAGAGGGAGAGAGAGAGAGGGATAGAGAGAGAGACAGACAGACCGACAGAGACAGAGAGACAGACAGAGAAAGAGGCTGAGTTGTATACTTTTTCCATATATAATGTGCAGAAGATTGAGTGAAGCTTTATTCATTTTGTAGGAAAAAATGAAGAAGAATTTAATTTCCCCTTTACTCCGCTGCTAGATTCATGTAATGTTAGGAAGTAATTAACTTTTATGTTTCAGTAGCATTTTCACATGAAAGTCATTTTCAGAGCAACAGCAAGTAAGTCTGGTAATTTAAAGTTTCAGGCACTTTCAAAGTGGCCTCTGTATTTAGGGAGAAATTGGGACAATACCAGTGGAAGAGGGTGACATTAGCTATGACACTGGCCCCCAGATGTAAAAGATTTATCAGAAACTCACCTCTGGCCAAAAGACAAACAAAGGCGAGGCCAATGTTGACTTTTTCTTTTGCACTTTTGCAGCTGTTCTTGAAGATCAAAGGACATGCCTGGAAGGAGGCCTCGGGTTAATGATGATAACATTTGTTCATCATCAACTCAACATCTAAATTTTCCATAATCTGCCTTAATTCATGGCCATACTCCTGTATATTTGATAGGTTTTCTATAATTATGAATTGAATAAATGAATGAGTGGGAGAAAAGGGAACATGAACTACTTTCCAATTAACAGATAATCCAACGGCCATTTTCTCAGCTGTTGCAGAGCATAAAATGTTGTTTTTTGAGTTATACATTTACTTCCTTAATTACACTTAGCTTGGGTTAATACTAAAATTCGTGTTGTTAGTAGTTTCACTCTAATTATGTGAATTTACAAACCTAGATGGTACTGAGACATCAAGAGTAAACTCAAAATATTCCAGTGATAATTCTTAAGTGGATAGTACAACCACAGTTCATTCTTTAAAATGTGGGCAAAATACTTTTGATGTGTTTAAGCAGTTCTGAAACTCCCTAAAATTGAGACTTTAAAGAAGAAGTAATCTTAAAGTTACGGCTTGCACATTATTAATGCTTTGCTTAAAAGGAGGAGTGTAATTTCAGATATTTTCAAACTAGTTTTTGTAGACTCTTTGATTCTTAAAATATTGCAGTCTGATAGAGTCGTCAATTTAAGAGGGGTCCCATTCATAAGTCTCAGTTTTCTTATTTGAGAAATGGGGAAAAAAGCACCATTGTGAGGATTAAAAAGGATAATCCACAAAATACATTTGAATGTGCGGCCCACTAAAAACTTGCAATCTTGTCAGGCATCTTCATTAGTGTTACTGTTGGATGCTCTTGGAAGTCCATGAGCAATAACTCCTGCCTTCTTGCACAGCCATTTGCGTCTGGGATGACCTGGGTAATACTAAGTATGCAGGCTAGTGGTTTGCCAGCTTTTCAATACTAAATAGCTCTCCATGCTTTGTTGCATACTAAATGGAATCCTTTTATTAAGTAATTTAAAAATATTATTCAGAAGAAGTCAACAAGAAGCTAAGACCTCCTATGAGTCTACCATGTGTGGGCTGACTGAGGGAGAGCCAGACACCAGCCCCTTCCGGTGTTGGGCTGGGAGACAAGAAGAACCAATGTTCCCCCCAACCTCCCTGACTGACTGATCCAGAAAGACCCAGGCTGTGATGACAACTAATGAGGTAAAATACAACTTGATGCTTGTAGTGTTTCACTGACTTTGCAGGCCTCAAGCCGGTAGTCTGATCATCTATTTAGAGGATAGCAATACATATTGTAGCATATATGGAGGATCTTCTAAAAGTGGTGGCCATTGTTAATTCCCTACTACCTTGTTTTGAAGTCCTATAGCATTCTCATTGCTTTGTTTGCTTGGGTTTTATTCTGTTTTCTCTTGTTTGATTTTGTTGTATATGATGGCATGGGCAGCTATTTTGATATAACAAGATATTTATGGTAGTCCTTTTTGATTTGCTATTGTGCTGTTTTGAAGTCCTTTGTTGCATTCATTGTTTTGCTTTTATTGCTTCTATTCTTTTTCTGTTTTGTTTGATTTTACTATGTCTAAGGGTATGGGCAGCTATTTTGAAGATAACAAGAGGCATTATGGTAGCCATTGTTGATTTCTTATTATCTTGTTTTGAAATCCTGTGTCACACTGTCTTGTTTTGATTATTTTATTCTGTTCTGTTTTGCATGGTTTTATTTTCTCTAAAATAAATTTTAAAAATAAAAAACATTTATCAAAATATTAATCAAAATATTAAGTAATTTAAAAGCTCAACTAATTTGAGCTTTTGATTGATGTGACATAATCAGTTTTATAATAGATTAATATAAATCCAGTTTGCTTGCTTTCCTTTGGTGTTAAAAACCATGACTTACAATAGCTCAGAGATTCTAATTATTAACCTCAGCAGATGCAGCCAGTTTTAAAGACTGACTTATTTGCTCCTTTGCATTTCTTTAGGGCTGAATGTTGGAAAAGGAAATAGTAATAAACAGTTCAACAACTTTGTTTAACAGATGAACAAATTGAGGCCTAAAGTGGTCTATGGCTTCTAACATTAGTGAACATCAGAGTTGGGACTAGGGTCACATCTCTTGGTAACATGTACTCTAATTTTTCCAGTATACAACATGAATACACACATTAAGGCAAACTAAATTATCCTGTGATGTTTTAGCACATTTTTATTTCAAAGGCAGAAAACTGAGTCCTTTGCATATAGTAAAGATAACCCAGTAATAATAATAATAGATGATAGTAATAATAGATGATAACCCAGTAGTTCCTTGTATTAGTCACAATGCTAAGTACTTTACAGTTAAAATATTCATAGCAATTTTTGAAGGTAGATATTATAATCCATGTATTACAACTGGGAAAGTGGGACATAGAGATTTTTAAGAAAGTGCAAGTCAGGATTTGAAATAAAGTAGCCATCATTCTAGAATAGTCCATGTCTTCTTTTTAAAATTTTTTTATTATTAGTAGAAGATGTTTACAGTATATGATTACATTCCTTGCAGGAAATTAGAACATACACAAATGTCTTAGTCCATTCAGGCTTCTATAAGAAATTACTTAGACTGGATGGCTGAAACAACCAGGATTTATTTCTCACAGTTCTGAAGGCTGGAAGTCTGAGATCAGGATAGTGTTGTGAGGGCCTTTTTCCTGGTTTGCAGATGTCTATCTTTTTGTGTCTTTGTGGGATAGGAAGATAAGAGAGCATCCCAAGATCCCTTTTATAAAGAAACTAATCCCATTTATGGGATTTCTACCTTCGTGGCTCCAAAACTTCATCTCCTAATACCATCATTTTGAGGTTAAAATTTCAACATATGAATCCATGAGACTATTTATCTCAAAGATTGTAGGATAGTTATGAAGACAAAGCCATGGATTCTCATATATAAAGCCGAGGAACACTTGTCTATTTTGTGCTTATTGTATGCATTTTTAGTTCAGGCTTCTTGTATTGTTATTTTAGGTTAATGGAAGCCCCATGAAAGTATCGCTTCCTCAGTGAAATCTTTCTCTACTCCTGGAATGGCAACCATTTGGGAGCCTGGGATGGGGGTAAGAAGAGAATAAAATTACACAGAGAATGGTCACAAAGTCCATGTTTATATATCTCTTTATTTAGGAAGGCCCCCTAATGTTTGGAAGACACATTACCTTCATGAATTGCTTTTGTGTGTTATTTGCATTTTTTTACCTGGGTAATTTTTTAAGTTGGAGCTCTGCACACTAAGCCTACTAGTACTTAGACTGTCATAAATGTATAGCTGTGTTTCCAATTTGTTGATTGCTTCGAGTTGTTCATTTTTTCTACTAATTATTAGTGTATGTGTGTGTGTGTGTGTGTGTGTGTGTAGTGCTGGGAATGAACCCAGGGCTAGTGTATGCTAAGTGAGTACCCTACCAGTAAACACCAACTCCAGCTAAAATTAGTCTTCAGTAACATCCATTAGTGATTAATTACTCCTTTTCTATTTATTTGCAGTATTCTAAACTTAATATACACAGTTTTTATGCTATTCCATCAGTACAGGGCTGCATCAGTATAATGATACTTTTTATAATATACATTTTACTTTTAATTTACACATAATTGTATATATTTATGGGGTCTGATATGATAGTTCAATAGAAGTACATCGTGTAATGCAGATAGGATAACTGGCATATTCATCACTTCAAATGCTTATCTTGTTTTTGGTTTGGAAACATTCAAAATTGTCTCCACTAGCTATTTTGGAACACACAATTAATTATTGTCAACAGTATTAGAATACTTTTAATATTGTCATCTATGCACTTAACTTACACGTGTTCATGTAATAGTGAACTACAGTAATTTCTAGTGTATTGGACCTTGACAAACTTCAAGAAACAAATTTGAAGGCATGAGAATGGATCATGACTACATCAAAAAGTGGCGACTACAAGGTGGGAGATGGAAAGCACTACAAAGTCATCTTGAAAACTCAAGAAGAGTGCATTGAACTCCTTTTTTCCCCCTAGAGTCTTGCCATATAATTCAGGATGGATTTGAATTTAGTAACCCTCCTCAGCCATCCATGTGCTGGGATTATAAGAGTATACCACCAACCCTGGCTAAAGTCAAATTCTTTAAAGACCTGCTATTTTCACTGAATGGCTGATATTCATCAAGAACTCTGGCTATAAAAAATACATATGCAAATGCTCATAGAATCAGTCTTTTCCTTGGATTGAACTGGGTCATGGTGAAAGATGGACCCAGTACTACTCTGGCAGCTGGATGTTATATACTAAATTTCAGTTCCTATTTATGATTTGTGCAGAAGATAGAAGAAATAACAAGGAATACAAATTTATATCAGCTCATGAAACAGTTGAAGCAATTATTTGGCAGTGTGCATTTTTCTCTTTGGCAGACTGCTTGTGGGATCATTTTGTTATTCTAGATTATATGCAACTATCTTAAAAGATTATTTTATCCTTAAACTGGGGTTGCTGAAGTAACTGATCTTTGACATATCTGTAACAACTAACTCAACCTTTTCCGTAAATTCTTCCTTCCCCTCCCACACCCTTTACATGGTCTAAGAACAATTAGCAGCAAGTGACAGGTCTTGGGAAGGTCATACCTGGCTCTGTACTCATTGAACTGAAGCTGGGATTGGGAGAATACGGAGCTAACCCTCTTTGTCAGGGAGGAAGAGCCTGAATGTAGTCAGTTACATAGTTCTATTTTAGATATCAGAAGTTAGGTTTCACTCAATAAAACATGTAGACTTTAAGTGAAGAGTGCATTAAGTTTTCACAAATATACATGCCCATGTAACCAATGCCCAAGATACAATATTGCTGTCACCTCAGAGAACTCCCTCATGTCATTTCTGGTCAAGTCTACCTCACCAGAGAGCTAATGATTCCTCTGATTTTCCAACAGCATAGATTAATTTTCTCTATTTTAAAAATTTATATGAATGACATGTTCAGTCAGCAAATCAAGTTTTGGGTTTGTTTTCGTAGTGCTGAGGATCAAATCCTTGCTAGGCAAGTGTTCTACTGCTGAGCTACTTCTTCAGCTTCAGCAAAATATTTTTCAAATACATCTGTGCTGTTTCACGTGTCAGTAAGTTCATTTTTATTGTATCCATATACCAGCAAATGTTTCCTACTTTCACATATTGATTAACATTTGAATGGTTTCTGGACTATTGTTAATAAAGCTGATTGAACATTATTATACATGACTCTTTTGGACAAGAATTTTCATTTCTCCCATATATCTAAGGGTGGGATTGCTGTCACTGGTAAAGAGATGTTTAATTTAATAAACTACTGTCTTAACTTCCTATGGGGCTGTACCATCTTAGTGTCTGAGTAGGCATGTGTGACAGTTTTAGTTGTTCCACATCCTTCCTATATTTGCATTGTCAGGCGAGTTAACACGTCTGTCACCTCACCAACCCATCTGTGTGTACATGTTGTGAGAATGGTAAAAACCTTATTCTTTCACCAATTTTGAAATATACAATATGTAATTATTAACTGTGGTCACTAAAATTTATTTCTCCAATCTAACTGAAACTTTGTATCCTTTAATAATATTTTTCCCTTCCCATCTCTCCTCCTCCAAGCTGTTTAATTTTAGTCACTCTAATGAATTTGAAGTAGTGTCTCCTAGGAATTACAGTTATACTATCTTGATGACTAATGATGTTGAGGGCATTTTCAGGTGTTTTTGTTTATTCTGGTATCTTCTTTGAGGAAATGACTAAGCTTTTTAAAGGCATCTTTACATATTTTTGATGTATCATTGATCTTATATGTTTACAAGTATTTTCTTCTGAGACTTATTTTTAATTCTATTAATGTTTTAAGAAGAAGAACTTTTAAATTTTTTTGAAGTTTAAAGTCAATATCTTTTCCCTAATGGTTAGTGCTTGTTTTATCCAGTATAAGAAAATTTTGCCTACTCCAAGATGATTTTCTCCCAGGTTGACTTTTTTCCACATCAGTATCCACTTTCCACAGTGTTGATAGAGATTTTAATTTCTTTCTTATATTATCTCAGTGTCTTTGTACAAAATTGGTCTTGAACTTGAGAGATCATTTCTGAATCTGTCTCCAGAAGCCCAGACTCAGTTACACAAACACTCTACTTGTCATAATCACGTAGATGTCTCACAGACATGCAAACACATGTCTCACATGAACTCCTTCAACACTAGACTGTTGGGCTAAACTGAGGTGCAACTGAGACCACTGAGGCAGGCAAATCTGAAGCAATGTGCAAAGACTTCATTGCCAACCAGATGCAGTTGGCCAAGGGCAAAAAAACTGTTTGCACTAAGCAACGGGTGAGGGCATGCTTCTACATGGGAGTTTAGGTAGAGGAAGGAGGTATGGCCAAGCAGGGTGCAAAATTTTGGGTCTCTGAGTAGGGGGCTCTAATGCTCAGTGATAGATGGGGATGGGTATAGGGCAAGGTGGCAGGCACATGTCTCTTGTGGTTTTTCACAGAACCATCTTTTCGCAGGATGAGCTGTGTGGGGAGAGCTGCCGGCTTCCTGTTGAATGCCAAGTCCCTCTAGGTACAAATAACAGATTGGTTTGGGGAAGTTTTTTCTCTCCTAGTTGGGTGGGGTCCAGTTCAGTGACCTGACATGGACCTCTTCTAAATTTGGTCTTCTTACAATTCCATTTTTCAATCACTCAGACCCAAATCTTACTCATTGTGAATGCTTTTTTTTTATAAATCTGTGTTAATACTATCGGCAAATTTACCTTCAAAATACATCAAGAATCCGACCATCTCTTCTGTGTTAATACTATCGGCAAATTTACCTTCAAAATACATCAAGAATCCGACCATCTCTTCAGCCACCATCACCTCGACCTGGATGATTTCTGTTCCTACCCTCACCCCTAGAGTTTCAACAACAACTGGAGTTTCAAGAACATTTGACAACTTAAGCTAAATCATTCCTGTTTTTAAGTGACTTTAGGGATTTTCCTTTGTTGGATATAGAGTCAAGATCCTGAAAATAACCTCTGTATCCTAAAATCCTTCTCTTGCCTCACCTTCTGACACGCCCTTCCCCTCTGACTCATTAGCAGTCTTCCCTGCCCAGTTAATATTCCTGGTGAGGTGGTAGGTGAGGTCCCACCTCATGGTCCTTACTGCTGTTTTTTTGTCTGCCTGGAATGCTTTCCTATAATTTGTATTCTTCTCTTACCCTTTCCTTCATGTCTTTGATTGTTGTGACATTTTCTAATTTAATTTTAAGGTCTGTCCCTTGACAATGATCATTAATCAAGATGGACACTTCCTAGGAGAGACTGGAGTACAAGGGAATAGGTTCAGATGTGTGTGTCAATTGAAATGCAATGAGAAGGTGGAAACCTCAATGCATGAAAGAGAAGAAATATATTACAGCTCCAGAAAGATTAGGGACACTGAGAGAAGGCTGACAGGAAATCCGAAGGGGCACAACCAACGGGTGGGAGGGAGAAGGAGAGGACCTGTGAATGAGGTTTTTACAAAGGTCTATGTTACTGTCTTCCAGGGGATGCAGATTGGACAGTCCAAAGAAAACATTTGTGAAGGGGCAATTCATGTGATTCTCTTGTTGACCATTAGTTTTTATCTCTGCCAGCAGCAGTAAGATGTATTGGTTTTGGGACTAGTGGAATGCAGATTAAATGGGCTATATCAGATACAAGAACAGCTAGAGGGGAAGTTTTAGTTAGGCAAAAGTGACAAGATATGACCAGTTTACAAACAACTTACATTAGGTCTATAATTGAATGTTGAGCTGGTGGTGCACACAGGCAGTCCTAGTACTTGGGCGTCTAAACCAGGAGGATCATCCCAAATTCAAGGTCTGCCTGGGCTACAGAGTGGGTCCATGGTCAAGCTGAACTATATAGCAAGATCCTGTTTCAATCAATCAAGCAATCAATACCAAGTTGGAGACAGCAACTATATTCAATAATTTTTGAAAGTGATCAAATATCACATTATCTGTAAATCTTGCCTAACTTTCTCAAAAATGCAGGTCCTACCCTTCTAATACTTATCATCATTTAATAACTTACATAAAACTTTTCTTTTGGTTTATTATCTGAGTATAAGTTCCTACCAAAATATAAGATCAGTAAGATCAGGAGTTTTTATTTGTTTTATGTCCTGCAGTTTACTCATCATCTAGAATATTTCTTGGCATATACTAAATACCCAATAAATATTTATTAAACGGAGAAATCAAATATTTTTGTCCAGGACTGGAAAGACATTTGGGGGATGTGGAAATAGAGACAAGACTGAAACAAATTTGCTGTTATTAGTCTTGAAACTCTTAGATTAGAACCAGTGCCACTTTGGGGTCTGTTTTGAAAACATACAGCGACTGAAAACCGAGAGATTAAAGTGAATGTACAATATATTTCCTACTGAGCCCCCTTGAGTTTTGTTCCTAGGATAAACCTCATCCTACTCTATGTAATTAAGTAGACAAATATATGTAACACATGTTCAGAAAGATTTTAAACTAATAAAAATTCAAAGTTGCAATTAAAAAGTAGATTTTAGTTACTTGTAAGATGCATGCAATTTCCAAGCAATGTTGAAAACAAGGGGGTATTATATGCATTTTCAGTGAGGTTATATAGTTCCTCTGATCCATGATCTTTGTTTACTACTTTACATACATGGTCTAATTGAATACTCACAAAAATATTGTAAGGTAGACAGTGATACTCCAATGATATACATTTTGCATATGGGGACTTGAGACTTCAGGAGGTTAAGTGGTTTGATAGAGATCAGCCACTTACCCATACATTTACTTAAGAGCATCATATTGGAAAAATAAACTTTTTACTCAGTTTTCAAGGCTAATTATACAAGCAGGGACTCTTTAAACCTTCTGTTGGAAGTTAGAATTTGTCTAGACCTAGACTTGTTAGGGCTACTGCTAGAGATTTAATATTTGCCGACAAACTTTTAGACTCAACTTCCAACTAGTAGAAAACACTGTTGGGCAGTAAGAGTAATATAATTTTAGGATTATCTTGGTATCATCCTGCCACTCCATAAGGAAATTGCTTTGTCACTCTCAAGTCAATAGGAAGTCTAATTTCCTACCTTGGGTTTCCCTACTAAAGTTGAATGAAAAGATGCATGAGTTTTAAGACAGAGAAGAAAAAAGATTCCAAAAATGTGGGTCTACCCTAGCTGAATCTGTCACTTTTAGGATTATTAATAAAGAACCCCCAGTCTCAACACATCCACATAGAAGCAAAGAAGTATGTTGCACATCTGCCTAGAGAGAGTTCCTGGAGTTACACATAGTAAGAGCAAGCCAATGTGCCCTTTGTGAAAGAAGAAGTTAGTCTCAGTTCTCTTGAAAGCTGTGAAAGAAGGAGCTAGTCTCAGTTCTGTTGAAATAGAGATACTAGAGATAATAGTACATAATTCATGAAGTTGTCTGCAATAATTAAATGAGTTAATGTAATATAATGACAAATGCATGAAAGGCACTTAGTAAATGTCAACTCTCTTCGTTGAAGGTTCTTTTGTTTAGCTAAGTACTAGAAAGGTTGTCTTATCAGACCTGGGGAAACTAGTGCAGAATTTATTGAGTACTAGGAAAATGTGTGTGTAGTCAATGCTTTTACCAAATTAGTGTAAAGTGTTGATTCCCTTAGACAAGGAAGTACCAATCTTGGAAGGTTCAATACTGCAATGTTCTTTGGTTTTCTGGGTGTAGCATTTCCTTATGTTTTGAGTCTGGGGTTATTTTACCTATCACGACAGGAAAGCCTCTCTTCAAAGTCTATAAATCATCTGATAATGCATAAGAAGGATAGAAATCTGTTCAGATAGTTTATTGATGTGTGATGATGTCCAGTGTCTTTTTCCCAGTCTCAGAAATGAGCTAGAGATTTATTTTCTGAGATCCTAGTTCCCGGAAGGATAATACTGGTTTAAACCTTTTCATCAGTTACCTGCCTTCTTTCTCATCTTTGAGCTCCTCATTTCTCCTAAGACTTTTGCTGAACTCAGTTCACATGGCAGTATGCTTCTACTAAATGTCTCTGGCTTTCTTCGGGTCACTAGTGACAGCATGGTCTTAGGACTCTGGCTACGTACCACATAAATGTCACATATTCCTTCCATTGTATACATGTTCTGCTCTGCAGCACGAGGAGAATGTGCAGAGGATCCAGATCAAGGCAACCACACAGCTTTCAGCACAGACCTAGGGCTTGATTGTACAGCACAGATTCCGTGGGCCTAATCAGAGCGATGCTGTCATGCTAGGGACTGCGAGAAAGAAGTTTGTTGGGGCTGACACTTCACTTCTGAGCATCAGCAGTTAAGCAGAGGAATTTTATATCTGAAGAAATAGGCAGAACCATTGAAAATGCTCTTACAAAGGGTAAAAGGATGGAAGCAAAGCTTTAAAAAGATTAGTTTGGCTACTATGGTATGTCAGATGAATTGGAGGCAGAGAGTCGGCATTTAGCAAGGTTTTATAATAACAAAGAAATAAAAATCCATGGACCAGGTTTATGGGACTAGACAGAGGCAAAACCAAGAAATTCTTTTATAGGAGCAACAAATAAGAGATGGTGACAGATAGAATTTATGTTTAACAGCTGGGAGAAAATGGAGACATGTAGTTGAAAATCCAGATGTTCTGAAATACATATTCAAGTCTTTAGAGTTATATGAGCCACACATATTAAATTTTTAGAAGTATTTTGCTTTCTGGTGGTTGATGGCTATTTTGTTGATACAAATATGTTATGTATGCTCACAGTCAACAATCTTAAAAAACAAACTAATATATCTTGATGAGTTTCTGGAACTTCATGATGTTAAATTGCAAGGCTTATTTGAACATACATCTAAATATACTTTAGGAATTCAGGATAGTTAATGATTTTATTAAAAAGTCTTTCTAGCACGAATATTCATGAAATGACTTGCTTGCCCTAGCTCACCTGGGAATAATATATGGTGGGCTATTAGCAAAGAATGTGAATTCCATTTATTTATTATCCTGGCTTGGATAGAGTGTGGATTAATAAGGCTTGTTCTGTTTCTTGAAAGGGTAGAGTTTGTTTGGAGACAAATTATACAGTATATTATAGTCAAAAAAGGTATTTTAAAGTCAGACTGACCTGGGCACTAATTTCATCTCTGCTATTTAGCAGCCCTGTAATTTGTGCATACTCACTTCACCTATAAGGTGGTTGATTTTTTTATTTGTAAAATAGAGATAATAGTACATAATTCATGAGGTTGTTTGCAATAATTAAATGAGTTAATGTAGTGTAATGACAAATGCATGAAAGGTACTTAGTAAATGTCAACTCTCTTCCTTGAAGGTTCTTTTGCTTAGCTAAGTACTAGAAAGGTTGTCTTATCAGACCTGGGGAAACTAGTGCAGAATATATTGAGCACTAGGAAAAGGTGTGTGTAGTCAATGCTCTTATCAAATTAGTGTAAAGTGTTGATTTCCTTAGACAAAGAAGGACAAAAAAAGGATGTAAAAGTCATCTTTTACTCTCAAAGAAAAGAGAGAAACCAATCAAAGAAGTCAACCACACAAATAAATTATAATCCCATCCCAAGTTTGGGCAGATTTATTTCCACTTTTGATGGAAAGTAATTGTTATCAGTGCATAGATGGAAGGATCAACAATAGAAAAATGAAGAAAGGACTGAATCATTGTAATAGGGCAATAAATCTGGAAATTCTGAGTAAGCCCAAAACTAAAATATAAAAATTAACTGAAGTAATATATCTAACTTTGTTTTGGAAATCAAACATTCTTGTGAATATGGCAAAATTTGAGCACAATGTGAGTGATTACATATTTTGCTACATAAGAAATGCTGATTTAGTATTTGAGGGATTTTTATTAAGAAATTTAATCTAAGCTGGGTGAAAAACAAGAACAAGTGATTAATAATCAAACTGAAAGATGTAAAAAGAAACAAAGTAAGTTTAAATAAAGAAAAATGAAGCAGAAATTTATTTAAGGAAGCCAAGCTAAATTTTGACCTTCATAATTATGCCTGTGTAAGTAGATCTTCACAAAAGTAGCAATTAGTGAGGTAATGATCTAGCATTTTATAAACCAATAACTTTTTTCTGTATGTAATATATATATATTCCAGAAATGAAGCAATGATATGAAATAATTTATTGTTAAAAATGAATGAGTTTTACCATAGAGCAAGCAAAAACAAAAGTAAGCCAGATAACTCATACAAATACATATAAATCATACCATTTAATTTGTGCATGAATGCAACTTGGGAGAATGAAAGAAAAGAGCAACATTAAATGAGAGGAAGAAGTTCGTAGAAAACTAAAGAAGCAGAACACAGAGGAATGGTGAAGACTGGGAAAAAAATTTACGTAGGAACAATTCATTGATTCTTTGAAGACATTTCAAGACTGAGATCTCTGATTTAGCACTGATCAAAGGATTATCTCTCATTCTCTTCCCTCTGAGAATAAGCAATGAAGGTCAAACAACAGAAGATGTAGTTTAATGGCTTATCTATGATGTCACAGGAGCAGCCATGTTTACTCTGCTTTGCAGTGAGTTATGGCCGGTATTCACAGAAACTCAGCAAAAGAATTCTTCCCAGTGGAGAAACAAACTTCCTTGCTTTGTTAACATCTTTGCTATGTGGGGTGGTAGTTTGCCTGTCATCAGGTTACCAAAACCAATCATTATTTTTGGAACTGCTGAAATTATTGAGGAATCCTCAGTCTCCAGGCAGACAGACCTAAAACTTTCATTTGATCTTCTGCTTTTGCTATTAAAGCAGTAACTTCCCTGGAGGCAGACAGCACTTGGGTAATTTCAGAGAGGGCAAGAGTGGAATAATAGGTTATCCTGGAAGGGCTGAAATATTAAACCTCTGAGGAGAAAAAATAAAATGAGTCATGCTGAAGTGTAACTACTTCTTAGGGTCAAAGTTTAAATGTCTGTTACTAGTGTTTTTGTTTGACTTGCTGCTGAAATAATTAATGCTCCTGGTCTTGAATTAACTGAAAACAAAGCCTTACATTTAGAATGGATGAAATTTATTTCAACAACAACAACAACAGCAACAAAAGACATTCATAAAAAGAATTCTAACTATTGGTCACTGAAAACATGCAAATATAAATAATCTTATTTTTCTGGAAATGAGCAATTTTCTTTTTAAACTCTAAAAGGATATGATGGCTTTCATTAGACCAAGAAGAGTGGACTTGACTATGAAAATAAATTTGCTTTAAAAGAGCTAAAAAGAATGGTGGAAAAGTGTGGGATAAATCCACAACTTCTCTCCTTCAAATGATTCTGCATGTAGTTTAACATATATATTCTTTAAAGTTTTCATTTAAAGACCCACAAAAGATTGTATAAGGAATTAGAGACTTTTAATCCTCCTTTTGAGAAAGTCATTACAGATTCTGTGCTTGAGACAACTGGGCAGAACGTATGCCATGAGTTGAGTTTTGCACACGTAGGTTAGCCAAGTCTGTGGTGTGTTAAACTTGCTTTTCTTCTCAGCAGCAAGTATGTTAGCAAGCCATGTTTAACAGCTCACTTGGGTAAATAGTAAATGTTTCTGCTTTATTTAAAAAGTTAAAACAACACCTGATAATTAGAAAACAAGATCATAATATGTCTGGTTGTGTTGGAAAACAGCCAGTAATTTAAGTACTTGAAACTTACTGTTGTCTGTTTGTCTAAGTACAGGGAAAATAGAATTACCTTTCATGCTTGGCATTGTGAAATTTTGAACAGTCAATATCATATCCAGAATTCTGAAAGCATTTGTAATCAATTTGATTCTCAATAAATGAAATATGGAAAATAGAAATAAAGTTGAAATCCCTGAAAAAAGATGTTAATCATAAAGAGGTTTCTAAACATTGGCCATTACTTGTAGGTGTTTCCTGAGAATATGCTTAACTAAAGAACAGTGAACACCATTGTGGATGGCTAATCTCAAGCACTTCCACTGGCAAAGATGCACTACTGTCCCTGGGATAGGTTGTTCCATCTGTTTTTCTGTCTTGGGGCAAATCATTTTCTACTCTGTTTCAATTTTCCCATTGTCTAACTTGTCATGGTGGCTGTGCCTTTGAAGTATCATGTGGAAAAGTACAGTGCAAATAAAATATCTTGCTATTATAACTCTGTAAGAGGATTTTATACTTCCTTTAAAGCAAAATCACTGAGGAAATGTGTCTCTGGCCATGTGTCAATCTTGGGTTTTAATGCTGTCCCTCTTGGGAACCTGCAAAAGGCCTGAATGTCTGTTGTATCACCACCAAGACCAGGTAGATGGGTTCAGAAGAATTTATTCAAATAATACTAAAGAAAACAAAAACAATGCCCTAAACTAAAAAAACTAAAAAGAAAACAAATGAAAAACCTGACTCCAAACAAACTCAACAAAATACAACACAACACCACAAAACAAACAGCCCCCCACCTAGCTAATTTCATCAGATATCTTGAAATAGTTTTTAATTTTTTTCTTTTATTATTCCTATATTACTTCATTTCTCTGCCTTACTTATATTCATACTTTCATGAAAATAAACTTTCTGGTGTCTTCATATTTAAGGATCAATGGTCAAAATAGAGGTTTTGGCAGCTGCAAAGCAGATCCCTCCCTCTCCTTGTGCAAAGGCTGCTCTCCATGACGCAGCAGTCAGAGGAGTGCAGTGAGTGCAATCCTTCCACAGGTTCAATTCGGTGCATGGCTGTGTCCAGTTAGCAGAACATGACGGTAAAACTGTGCCAGCCAGGGCTCTACATGTGCTTCTTGTTCTACCAGAAAGCTTGCTTCATCTTATTATTAAAATTGCCTTTCCTAGAAAGTAGTACCTTCCAAGAATTTAAGTTAGCTCTCTGGCTCTGAGGGATTTGATCAACTTGCAAGTTATGTTTGTTTGAAGCTCACAGATGTAAGCTCTGTATGCTTATTATAGCTAATTATACATGGATACCTTCTGTGTGTGGTGCCTGAAGCCCCATGCCAAGCATGGCATGGTGTTTAAATAAATTCTTTGATAACATGATTATTGAAGATTAAAAAGTAATTAAAATGACTGCCTGCGAAAATCAGCTCATCAACAACACTGAAGGAAAGCTTGCATCTTAAAGCCATGGAACTGGGTAGAAAGCACTTGCAACCATTTGGTGTTCAGAGATTGGTGGGAATGGGTAAACCCTCACCTCTCCCAGAGTAATATAATTTCATTTGGCTGCATGTAGGTCTTTAATTATGGTTGAGGCTATTCAGTGCACTCCAATGGCCTTACTGCCTGCTTGTTCCCATTAATTTTGAAGTTGTAACCCAAGTCCAGAGCTGTTTCAGTGTGACCCTGAGGTTACCCGAGTTACCCATTTGTGTTTAAGTAAATAATTGTGATTGGTAATTTCCCTCTGGAACCCTTGGAGTATGGCAATTACATGAAATTTGCTTGGTTCTTTTATGCATGCTCAGAGTTAGAAATAAGTGCATAAGGCATTTGGAATGATAATTTCTAAGATATGCCTGTCCCCCTCAATGGCCCTGTGTTCCTTCTCTGGCCCATCAATATTCCCATTGTCACTTTTAACTGCAGATTTAAGAAGATGGTGGAAAAGGAGGGCATATTCTTTTAAGCCAGAGAGATGAGATGGTTTCTATTTTTACTAAAATAAAACCTGTATTTTATCTGTGTACAAAAGCTAATGCTTGGGGCAGTACTTTATTATTTTTTTTACTTTTGTGGCTGAAAAAATATATTGATATTTCTAAAGTGAATTATCTTGTAGCTTGTTAGGAGACAAGTTGAATTTTGGAAATGAATTAAATAAAGTTTTATGTCAGAATACTCATTTAAAAGAGTACTTATATTCACAACAGTTCTTAAAGAAAGGCAATACAAAATCAACAATGATGTACTATTTGGTTCTTCTAAAAACCAGAGCCTCTGTGTAGGAAATCCAGTTCTCTGAAAAAAAATCAATGGACATTAATTTTACAGAACCACAAGTAAAATTTATAACAAATGAAGAGAAATAAAAATCTTTATACATCATCTTCATAGACATAAGCTAGATGTTTAATTTTGCAGCTTATTTTGTTCTCTCATAGAAACTCTAAAAGATCCTGCATTTCTGAATACAAATGGCATAACAGAGTATTATGATGACTAAATCATAAATCAATGTCACAAAGTCTAATAATTTAGGAAATAACAAAACATGATATACTGGAGAAAATAGGCAATAAAGTAGAAAGATTCTAAATTTGTTTATAAAAAAACTGTCAAATTTTCTCTATGCAATGTAATAATAACTAGACATTGAGCAAGTCTTTTAATACCCCTGAACTTTAATTTTTTCATTTATAAAATAAAGATTCCAATATTTTACTCAGGTCACAGATTTATTGTGAGGGTGAATAAAATATTTATGATACTGTATTATAATCCATAGTTTGCAATGCAAATGTTATTCTTTTTTTTAAATTTTATTTTAAGAGAATAAAACAAAAGAGGATAGAACAAAGCAGATCAGAACAGAACAATGTAAGCAACATAGCACTTCACAACAAGACAACCAGATATTCACAGTAGCTACCATAATGTCTCTTTCTTTGAAATAGCTGAGCAGAGCTTCACACACAATAATATCAAACAGGGAAAACAAGCAGCCAGCTGGCTGCTCTGGTAAGTGTCTGTGGCCTGGTAATCCATGGCCACTCCAGGATGAGAACCATCAGCATCTCCTGAGATCTGTGCTATGTCGGAACTTGGGGTGCTGGGAAAACAAGAAGCCAGCTCGGCACTCTGGTAAGTGGCTGTGGCCGGGCAAGCCGTGGCCACTCCAGGGCAAGAACTATCAATGTCTACTGAGATCCTCACCATATTGGAACTTGGGGCGCTGGGAAAACAAGCAGCCAGCTCATTGCTCTGGTTAGTGGCTGTGGCCTGGCAAGCCACAGACACTCCAGGGTGAGAACCATCAGTGTCTCCTGAGATCCATACCACATTGGAACTTGGGGTGCTGGGAAAGCAAGCAGCCAGCTCGCTGCTCTGGTAAATGGCTGTGAGCCTACCAGTGCACAGGCTAAGAATCAAACATCCTCCCCCTCCCCCCATTTGCAAGTGGGAGCCAGAGATCTGAGTATGTCTTGTGAGTTTGACTATATGCAATATAGCAAATAAGGGGGATTTCCTTCTACCATCTCTTTGAAGGCAAATATTTTTATCATTGTTTTGCTCTATTCTGATTAATGGTATTGCTCTATTCAATATTCTATTTTAATAAGTTTGGTATTTCCTTTGATTTTGTTGTAGCTGATTGAAAGAACAACTATGGTGAAGAAAAAAAGATATATACTGTTATCCCGGTAATCTGCTGTGAAGTTCTTTACCAATGTCACTACACTGTCTCAATTGGCTCTGTTGCATCTTGTTCGACTGTATTTTACTACCTTCAAAGTAAAAAATAATAATAATAATAAAGTTAAAAAAAGTAAATAACAACAAAACAGATCAGTAAGGTACTGAGCAACCTGAAACATGATAGAACTAAACAGATAATGGACTTAAAAAGCAAAAGGAGGAAAAGAAAGTGCTCTAAAGGATAGAACTGCGTGTATATTTAAGTGTGTAGGATTGATCACCAAGTTGCTAGGTTTTTGTTGGATCATTGAACAGAACTGTTTGCAGCCTCACTATTTGAATGTTCACTTTGTATGCTTTAATTTTGAAAGATGAACAACTATATCTAGAAGACAATATGTAATTTATCAACTAGTGATTTCTTACTGTTTTTTTGAACTTCTGTATTGTTTCTACCCTTTTTTCTGTTTTTCTTTTTTTCTCTTTAAATAAAATTTTAAAAAATAATATCAAACATAACAAAATAGTATAAAACCATTCCAGAGAATGAAAGTATTACAGAGCATTCTGAACCAAATAACAGAAAATAAACAATGGCTACTATAATATCTCATTTTCCATAAAAAATTTGTTTATACTATCACACATATTAAAATCCAATAAGACACAACATGATAGAACCAATGGTAATTGAAGAATAAAAGAATGGTAAGACTTCAAAGCAAGATGATATTAAATCAGCAATGGCTGCCATAATGTCTTGTTTTCTTCAAAATAGCTGTTCATACCATCACACATAATAAAATCTGCAAATGTTATTCTAATAATGTTTAATATCATATGGCAAAAGTTCTTTAAGGATTGTAACCTTGCTGTCACTTTAAAGATTTGACTAAAGTACTGGTCTTGGAAACACATATTGAAATCTTTCTTCATAAACATGTATGACTACTGTTATAGTTTGTATGTAAAATGTCCCTCAAAGCCTATGTACTCACAGGAAGAGCTTTTGGGTGGGACTGGATCATGGATGTTTGGGGGGTTTTGTTTGCTTTTGTTTTTGTTTTGTTTTTGTACCAGGGATTGAACTCATGACATTGCACTTGCCAGGTAAGCGCTTATGCTGCTGAGCTAAATCCCCAGCCCTCATGGATGTTTGGTAACCAAAATTGTCCAGTGATTGGATTAGCATAATTCTAGCTGTGGCTAGATGAAGTTACTGAAGATGCAAGACTCATCCTGAGTGTAAGTGGCACCAACCAATAGGTTTTAAGCCTGAATGAAGAAAAAGGGAAAGAGAGGCTCTCTGCTTAAACTGCCATGGACTATTTCTTCTCTGCCATGCCCCTGTTGTCATGTTGCCCTCTCTTGGAGCCAGCTGACTATGGAATTAAACTTCTACAAACTGTGAGGAAAACAAACTATTCTTTATTTTGTCCCAGCAACAAGTAAATAACTAAGACATCTATCATTTGTGTCAATGGTTAACACAAGGATCATGGTGACTAATGTTCCAAAGAACTCAACTTTTATGGATGTAGATAACACAGTTAATTCAATAAAATTCTGACATATACTGTTTTTGAAGATAAATCAAAATTGAGAACTATTAAATGACCTAGTGTTAGGGCTGGGGATTTAGCTCAATGGTATAAGCACCTACCTTGCAAGTTTGAGGTCATAAGTTTGATCTCAGGTACAAAAAAAAAACAAAAAAAACAAAAAACAAACAAACAAACAAACAAAAAAAACAAAACCTAGTGTTGCTAAATCTCAACAAGGAAAAATGGAAAGACCAATGGACAGAAGATTGAAAGGATCAATATGTCTTTTTTTGCCCTGCTATTAACTTGTATATTTCTTCTAGATCCCTTCTGCATTTCAGTTTCATTTGAAACTTCATGAAGAAAGGGACCTCAACTACAGGAGGCCTTCTGGAATAATTCAAGGGAGAGAAACAAGAGGAAGGAGTCAGTAGGATGAAATGTGCCCATGTTAAATTCTAGCCTTGCACAATTCACATAGCCACTGGCATAGCCATCCAAGAGCACTTTCCCCTTAGTAGTGAGCAGGAACCTTTAGCAGGCAACACCACAGCAACTGTGGTGGCATTTACCAGCACAGGAAAGGAAAAGAAAGGGGCACCAAATATCAGTGATGATAATTCACTGCTCATTCTTGTAAAAAACTTTCTCTGTCATAGAGAGTCAGGTAAGTGCATTGTGAACAAATAAACCCCAGCAGTTATCCTCCCTTCTGTACCGTCTTTGTCAAAGCACTGTGAACTTTGCATTAAAGCCTTTTAATCAGATTTCTTTTATTTACATACATTTACCTGATGGTCATTTCAGAAAGAGTAGCATCTAACCTTCTAGGGTAGACACCAAGAAAAAGTCTACTTTGCAAGAAAAAAATGCTGATTTAAATGACTTTGATATTACTTCTGCCTTTCCTCTCATTACCCATTTTCTGTAATTATCAGATTTACTTTCTGATTGTCTAAGATGAGCAAAGTGAAAAACTGTCATCAAAAACTAGACACTAAGCCATTAATTATGTAAATTTCAGACCAAGATGCATAGCCAATAATCAAGAAAAAGAGTAAGCTTTCTCAAAAAGAATCCTACAGTCCTGATAGTTTTCCAGAAACAAGTCAAATAACTTGTATGCTATGCATATGTAGGATATGCTACACATTTTATTCTTATCTGGAAGTTTTTTACCACTTCATACAGTAGTCAGTTTTTTGCTGTTTACTTCCTGCTCTCCCATTTTTTATGAGCACTGCAAGTTTAGTTCTCTGCCCTGCCAACCGTGGTGTCCCTATTTCCTGGCCTGTTAAACCCTTCATTATTCTCAACAATTATTTATTTAAACATTACTGTGAATATTTTTAAGTTTTTGAAAATTCCAGGACTAATGAGATCTGTTACATCTAGTGTTTCCTAAATGAACTTATGCAGATGAATCTGTATCCACCCGGAGCTCCCATCTGGAAAACATTTTGGGAAACACTATCTTAGAGCCAGAAAAGACAGTTTAATAAAGGCCAGCATTTTATCTTGATGTAGAATGGTGATTGTACTGCTCATTTACCTTTCACCCTTCCACAAATCCTTTCTCTGTCCTCTGTATCTTCTGGGCTTCATCACACTCTGGCTTCTGATTAGATTTTGACAAGGAGAGGCAATGTAAGAGAGGCAATGCAAGATGCACGAAAAAAAAGAGTTTGAAGCACGTTTTCCCCAGTCCCTCAGCTTTGCTACTTAGTCTTCTAGCAGTTCATTACTTGCCCATGGTGACTGCTCCTCTCTAGCGACCTCCTTCCACTCTTAGCTCTCCAAGCATTCATCAATATGTACTCTCTCTTCCCCAGTCAGGCCTCAGGTCAGTGATAACATCCCTTGGTACTGTCTTTAGGATCTCAGTTTTGATCATACCCAAGCTTCTGCAGAGTGCTTTCATCAAAATTTCTCAAGAATCCCTGTGATAGTATGCCTTCTATTGTCTGTGGGCCCTCTGACTACTTCAGTGATGATTTTCCCATCTGGAAAGTACTGCCAGAAGGAAACTATACATCTTTCCAGCAGACTCAGTGCCTTGCATAGTGTTTTTGTTACACTGATTGAGGTTGTACAAATTCCCTGAATTTCATCCACATCTATCTTAGTTAACACAAAAATAAACCCTAGAATCAAACTGAAGTGCACTTATGAGTTTATAGCTGAGAGATGAACTTTGTGTTAGAGACTCTTACTCTATTCCTTACACAGATTTTGAGCTTCAAAAAAAAATATGAACTTATTCCTTGGGGTCATCAATCTTCATTTTTCTGTAGTTCAGGACACAACTGGCACTCGTTGCACATAAATTCAATTCATGTATTCATTTAGGGAATAGACACAGCTGCTGGGAATAGATGAAGTGGAAACACCATGCATTAGCCTCAGACTAAAGGGAAACATTTAGCAACACTGTGACACATTAGTGAACAGAAAGTACCAACACCCATGTGTTGCATCAAAGCAACCTTCTTTGATATTAAGATTGGATTCATATACTTACTTTTTATTGTTACAGCTTAGCAATTATTAGGATCTTAGCAACTATTAGAATAATACCTAACATTACCTCATAATACCTAACAGCATATTCCTGTAGATAGGGATGCTATGGCACTGCACGAGATCTTGACTTTATAACTAGCATTACTGGCTTTATTTGCATTAGAAATCAAGGAAGATGAGATATGTAAAATTAAATAATACTGCAAAATAAAATTTTTAAGAGGCATGGAGAGAAAACTTCCTACTCTGATCATGGGTTTATAGAAATTTGATCTCTTACAGAGAACATCAGAGAACACCATGAAGATTGTAACACAGAGAACGGCAGATATAGACTTGTGTCAGCAAGCAAGTCCCCTGAGCTGTAGGACCTCAGGGAGCCTCCAGCACCACATAAATACTCAATTATAATTCTCCATATAAATACTCAATTATTGACTGAAGTTGGCATTTTCCATCAAAAGACTTGAGAGTAGTAAAGCCAATATGAATGCTATCTTTGTTTTGAGCTCTTTTGCTCATTTCTTTATCCTAGGCCTAAGCCAATTTATCTTGGCATTGTTCTAATCACCTTGGAAATTATTTTGCTGAATAGATCATTTTGTTTCTTGTCGGGTGGGTTCTTGACATGGGTGTGTGTTTCTTTCTGTGGAACTGATTCATAAGGTTTCAGGTTAAACCTGTTTGGGCAGATAAGTCTGTGATAAAAATAATGAAACCATAGATCTCTTGCTCCTTTTATGGTTATTTGCTTTACTAATCATTTGTTTACATAATTACCTTTTCCCAGTATTAGTTCCTTTAAAGTGTACCTCTAATCTTTATCTTGTCTTAAAGTTGATTCTTCCCTGGATGATATAACCCAAAGGTTAAAGGTCCATTCATAGTTACTTATCTCCCTCAGAAAAATGGTAAAAGAATACAGAAGATTTTCAACAGTATTTCATTTGCAGTCTAACTACATTTAAGGTTAAGCTTTAGTCAGCATGGTCCAGACATGACCAAGGTTACTGCTCCAGAAGGAGGACTTGAACCTGTCCAGTTCTTACCTTACACTTTGCATGAATCAGTAGTCAATTCTGATGGCTTCTCCAGAGTAAATTATGAAGATAGATCCCAGTCTCCAATTCTTGCCTGTTGAAAGAAAGTTTGTTTTCATTACTAGTATCTGTATTAATATTACAAGCTTCAAAATTTAAACCCAGGGTGCTCTTTGAGTTTCCTACACTGACTTTTGCACTTAAAACACCTATGTACCCACTGAAAAATCTAAGTGGATCATGGTATATTATGGCAGACAACCATAAACTTAATCAAGCAGTGGCTTCAGTCACAGTTGTGCTGATTGTGGTGTCTTTATTATAATATATCCACATAACAACTTGCACTTGGGCATTAGTTACATGACAATTATTCCTTGCATATACCCTTCAGGCTATATCTAAGAAGTGGGATGAAAAATAGTTTCCATTCACCTAGGATACAGAGGTACATCAAAGCACAGTCTTGCCCCAGGGCCGTGTTAACTGCTGTTTGGCAGGATATAAGCCAGAGGATTTTAGTTGTCTTGATGTTGCATAGAGCATCATACTAATCCACTGCTGCTTCATCCTTTTGACTCCTTGTCCCATAATCTAGAAGATAAAGAAGTTCCTTACTGACAGTATGGAGTTATTTTCTGACACTGACGTCTTTGAGGGGATAGGGATAGGGTTGTTTGAGGGACAGGGAAGGGTATATCTGACATACAAGAAGCTGCCTGGGGAAGTTATTAGTGCTTCCCTACCCTAAGACATCTGGGAAATATGCTCCTCCTGTGCCCATAGGCACTCAAAATTCCCTTAAAATCCTTTAGTTTTCTACCCTGAGACCTGCTGCCTTCAATTTGAGAGTTTGCTGTGGCTGAAAGCATCCTTGGTCTGTGTGTAGAGCAGGTTAAAATGCCACAGCATCAATGCTACTGGACGAGGTGGACTAGAGTTAGTAGAAAATATCCCAGCTACCTCTCCTTTGGAAGGAGACCAAATATTCCCACAGATAGACAATTGCTACAGAAGTTTAAAGATGGAATAACTATAATATTTGCATTTAAAAAGTCTTCATGAAAGAGGTCAAAGATTATTCTTAAAATAAACAGTAAGTTTTGACAAGTGGCAAAGAGAAAGGAGGGTATATTAGATAGAAGGAATGTCATGGTAAATGTCTAGAAGCAAAATAACTTTATTTTACTCCTAGCAGAATAAACTAATACTTCTTAGCCTCCCTCTTGTGTCCCAAGCACTGTGATAGGTTATTTATGTACCTTATAAAGGAGAAGAAATAAATTATTTTGGTTCAGGTGAAACATTTGAGGACAAGAGCATTAAAAAGTAGCCAGTAAGGCCCTGGGAGGGAAAAGGCCCAGAAATTTGAATTCCAGAAATAAGAATTTTAAGCATACAGATGAGATGTGAGTGGTAGGAATGAAATGCACACCATTTTATAAGTCAGTTTGACAGCATGAGTAGCAAAGATTGGAGTACAAAGATCTTGGAGAGAGACCTTTGTAACAAGCCAGCTAAAGTATGATATCATGTAAGCCTCACCAGAGTGAAGGTCAAGTGGAATGGAAGAGGATGTTTAGATATGTAACTGTCAAAAATATGCAGAGGGAAGAGAGAGAAAGCAAGGATGATCCCAAGGTTTCTTCCTTTGTGGTGGATAGGTGGGAGGACATCAGCAATTAAGAAAGAATAGGTAGCCTGGAAGATGGGAGAAATAGCTCCCACCATGACTCTCTTCATTTTTCTGAAAGCCATTTTTCAGATAGCAGCTTCTGAATCCTAATACCTAGTTCAGTTTTTGTCAGCTGAATTCACTAATAAAAGCAAAAGGGAGAAAGCATTGAACTAGATTCTATATCCGCTTGAGCTCCTACCTTTTGCATTCTGCATGTATCACAATATTTAACAGAAGGGGGAATCATATTCTCAAAGTCCCATTCCAATTTTATGCCCTCTTGGGGAATCTTATTTTTCAACAGCAAGGACTATAGGCATTCTCAATTTGGAATTTCCCAACTCTCATCAGAATAAGTCACATCCTTAACGTTTCTTAAGTATAGCACTGGGGTATTTAATTATATTATGCAAAAATAGTAAACAACTACTTCAAGACAGAACTGACTAAAATGAATTTGAAGGTATAGCAGGGATAGTAGATTTTTGGAACTAAGTGAGATAGTGTATTAGCTGTTTAAATTAAAAGATGAATCACACTTAAAAAGTGATATGCCAGCTTGTGTTCAAGTTTCAATGGAATAGTTGTTTCTATGGTTTCTTATGAAACAGATTAGTCCCGTGAGGGGACTGCGTGCTCTGTTTTTCTTTTCCCATCCTTTATACAGCACTATAAGTGCTCCTCACCAATTGTAGAGTCTTTGAGCTTTTTTGCATTGTTAGATGTCTTGTCAACTAAAAGAGTGATGGGAGAGGGTGCCAGCACTAAGAAGATGGCTATAGGTAAGGGGCCTGGAGATTCCAGATAATTTTCTTTAACAGGATATTTATCTTTAACAGTCAGGCTGCTGTTTCATAGAACTGACTGACAGAGATATCAGTTGGACCTAATTTGGAGTCAGACTGTATCTAAAGACCATAACCAGTTAATTATTTCTCTGTCTCTCTCTGTCTCTTTCTCTGATTCTGTCTCTGTCTCTCTCTCTCTCTTCCCTCTTGCCTTTGGTTACCATAAACATTGTGACCAAACACTCATATTAATTAGACAACCCCTGAAAATGTGCTTCAATGAAAGTGGTTGCAGTTGGCTCAGAACTCCCGTGTGACTATTTTAAAACATGGATCTGTGCAAAAAATTTAATATTCAGATTGTAATCTAGGAGCCTATCCCCTTGTATCCTAAGTTCCAGCCTGTGAATAGCTTTTTATTACTGCTTGCAACTGAAGGAGATAATGCTATTTGAGCTGTATATTCTGAGACTTCAGTTCTAGCAATAACTTCTATACCTTCCAGAGACTACAGGTACTCTCTGTGGTATACATTTGATTGTATACTAGACCCTTGATTATTTTGGAATTCACACAATTTTACCTTTTTCTGATTCATGTCATTCCTTTTCTCTTTTTACTTCTTAGATTTATCCTTTCATCTGATATATTTCTCTGCATTTGCGTATACGTGTCCCATCTCCATTTCTCACTGGTAAATTATCAACTGATTATATGCTGTTCATTGAAAGGGATTGTTGTGGTTTGATTCTGGAATGCCCTCTCCCTCTTCTTGTGCTTAGAGTCAGGATTTGGGGAAGGTGAATGGATTATGGGGACACTACAACTGACTTGCTGGTAGAAGGTAGGACCAGGATAGAACAAAGTCACTAGAGGCATGACCTGGAAGTGTATGTCTCCCTTCCTGGCTCCTTTCTTCTCTCTCTGCTTCCTGGCTGCCATGATGTGAGCAGCTTTCCTCTGCCAGGCCTGTCTTTTATATCATTTCTGCTTGCCAAGCCACCCATAATACGGACTATAACAATAGGCCCAGATAAACTTCTCCTTAAAACTGTGTCAGGTATTTTGTACAAGAGATGAGAAAGCAACTAAGACAGATTTTGGTACTAGAGAAGTTGGGGCATTGCTGAGAATCTACCTCAATGTGTGGTTAAGAAGCTTATGTGGAGAAGTTTAGAAAAATTTTAGAGATGTTTGGCAGGAGAAGCCTTAGAATGCCATGGGCCAAGCTGGATGGGTGATACTGGCTGGAGCTCAGAAGACCAGAATGCTGTTAGAAATGCTAACAGTAAAGAAAGACTGGGCTCAGGAATTTCAGTTGAGAACAAGAACTTTGTTATCAATTGGACTTGAAACCAGGTGTGTTATCCACTGGCAGAAAATTTGTCTGCATTTTTGTTCATATCCTGAGACTTTGTGGGAATTAAGAGCTATTATTTTCTCAGAAATAAGGAAAATGACAAAAACAGGGACATAAATTACTTTTTTGTCAGTTGTACATCTTTTTCTTTCAAGAGCCACCTGACCACACCATCATCTCCCCTCTGGTACCCAGCTGGCCAAACCCTTCAGCCTAAGCCCTGGTTGTCTTGGATGTGTGCATGTGACCTAAGCTGGGATTTTAGTGGGGTCTTCAGGAAGGTTGCTCTTTCTTGTACTTTCTGTGGGGTGTTAGTTGTAAAGAGAGTGAAACTGCTGGGCAGCTGGCTCAAGTCTCCTATATATTATGTTGGGAGAGAACGAGGAAAGTCACAGCTGCATGGACACTGAGTTGCTATTGCACCTGGAATAGCCGTCCCAAGGGTTCCTTCTCCTCATTCTGGAACAAAAATACAAAGTTGTTGAAATGATGCAAGAATAAATAAAGACAAATCTCACTGATTTTTTTGTTCAGCATGTGACATCATTGGTTCAGAGGGAATTACCAAAGAATAGATGGGGGAAACGATGGAAAAGAAATGAAAATAACATGAGATAAAGATAAGACTAAATGAGTAGCACTGTGGATGGGCTAAGGAAAAGACCTGTCATTATACCTGGCAGAAGCTCGACCAGAATGAGCGTAAAAGTGAAGAAGACAGAGAATGAAGACAACTATCAACTCAAGCCTCCCCCTCGGGCAAGCCCTGCCAGTAACGCCTTTTGCAAATTATCGACTTCCTCATCAAGTGTTTCATTCCTACTGTTGTGTCCCACTTTGCTTACCAATGATAAAATGAACACAATAATGATAATAAATAGAATAATATAATGATGATGATGATAACAATAATAATAAAACCAAGACAACATAGGACAGTCCTGGGCACTGTAAAACCAGTGCCTTTGTTCCCTGCTAGAGCTGTTCCTGTGAAGTTACAGCAAAGACACAGAGGCCCTAAATAACATGAAGCACCTCTTTCTTGAGGAGGAAAATACAGTTTATTGTATAGCCTTGAGGAAAGTTCCCAGAAATGTAAATATAACTATAGTTTTCAACTAAGTTCACACTTAATGATAGTACTTATAGAGATCCTAATTATTATTGAATTTTCTTAAGAAATTTAAAATGGTTTTTAAAAAATTCCTTGTTTCCTTCACTCTCTTTTTTCTTTTTCAGATTTCTTCCCTTGATTAGTAAAGAATTTCTTTTTTAAATAATGGCTCAGGATATGACATTTGTATTGGTTCTGACCAAAACATTAGCTGTAAATCTGGCATAAAACATTTAATGACCCTTAGAAATTACTCTCTTTAGTATCTTCCGAGTCTTTGGAGGACATTAAAGGGTTTTTTTTTTTGTTTTGTTTTTACAAAGCTTTGATATTTTCCTATTTTTATTAATTTCTTCTTTCAAGCGGAAGCACATAACAGCTCATCTCAGTGTGTTAGTAAATCTTACTCACACCCACCCTTATGGGTTCACCAAGAGGAGTGTCCGGACTGCACTGCTGAAAAAGATTCCAAGCACAGGTAACAGTGCTGTTCTTCAGCTCTGCATGGCTTCTCCCCATAAAAACAAAGGGAAGCCGGTGCTTGCACCGCCTCTTCCCTTAAAACCTAACAGAAGTGAGCGATGGGACCTGACGGATCTGTCGCTTAGAATGTGCGGGTCTTGCCACAGTAATTCCCGCCTGCCTTTCACCAACAGTCCGGGATCTCCATGGGAGTGCAGTCTTACTCCCTCGTAGGAGCTTAATCTTGAACAAATGAAGTTGATTTAAAAATTTTCTGACCAGGTAGGCAGGTGAGAAGTTGAGAGGAACAGAGAGGGATTAAAATTCTAGAATATAGGTGATTCCAGGAAGTCTGGCTGCATGAGGAATCGGCGTGCTCACGCGTGCAAGGGATGCCCTAGAAGTGGGCTCAGTAGACAGAGCACTGCAGAGGAAAGGTAGACCGGTTGGACGGGTCCCTGCACAATCATGCGCAGTTTTGTTAATTTTTGTTTGAGTAGTATTATCACTCTGATTTATAATGGAAGTCAGTGACAAAATAGGGTGTAAGTCACAGATTCTGGTGACTTTTTCTGCTGTATTTCTAACCAAGAGCAAGGGATACTTTATATTTTTTTTCATGTATGATTGATCTTAAATTGGGGTTTGTCCTCTTCAGCATGTTTTAAAGGACTTTTACTCCTCTTGGTTTGTTAAAATAAGTATTTCATCCAGGTATTTAATAGCCTTACAAAGAGTTAATTCAGCTTCGCAGTAAGTACTTTACTAAGATCATAGTTTTTAATCATTCTGCCTTTATTCTCTTGTATACATAAAACTGAATTGAGATGCACTAAGAAATACATAAATCTTTGGTGCTAGAGTAAATGTTTAAATATATTTTATTTGCAGGGCTGATACATATAGTTTTATCAATGAAATTTCTGATCTTCAGGTAAATATGTGTTAACAGAAGCTTAAACAGGGTAAAATGATAAATTACAACTTCAATTCTGTTAGTTCCTCTGTTTCCATTTGTATTTCACTTTTTGTTATGAGGCAATTAGCCATTCAATGATTTTTTTAAAAAAAATTTTTTAGAGACTCAAACCCAACAAAACAAAACCAGAATAAGGCCAATCAAAATAAAGCAGTGAAAGTGGTACAGAACTTCAAAAGAGGATAATAAGAAATCAACAATGGCTACCATAGTATACCTTGCTATCTTCACAATAGTTGTCCATACCATTAGACATAGCAAAATCTAACAGAATAAAACCAATCAAAACATAACATTGAATAAAACAAAACAGTAAATGGAAACAAGACAGAGCAGTGAGAACAATACTGCACAGTGTTACCTTCAAAATAGTTGCTCAGGTTACAAGACACAGGAGTAAAACAAAACAGACAGAACGAAACATTGGATTTCAAAAGCAAGACAGGACAAAATCCCCCACAGTTGCCACAATGCGCACTGCCATCGTCCAAGTAGATTTCTAGACCACCAGTCAGTCCCAAGCCTGCAGAATCAAACAAACAATACAAGCATCAAGCTATTCCTTTCACCTCAGTTGCGATCATCTCACCTTGAATCAGCTGGGGCTGTGAGAGGTGCTTTTCTGTCTTCTGGTTTTTTAGCCCACACCCCAGCTGCCTCACTGGAAGGTGTGGTTTCTCATGTGGCTGAGTCTTTTCCCGATCCACATGGCGGGGCCTGCTTATAGGAAACCATAGTTTCTCTTCTCCATTTGATGATTTTAAGTCAATGGGAACTTATATTTAGTTACTCAGTGTAATTAATACTTAATTTGTACATTTAACTTGCAGAGTAGGCTGGTAATAACAGCTGAACTGTGTAACACTGTTGCTTCAAATTAATACTACAAATGTTTGGAATCAGTGTTCATGTTGCAGCATCTTACTGAGCTGTTTCAAGTTGGGAAGGCGAAACATGCTGACCACACACTGGTCAGCATGAGATGACACATGAGATGCCCCTCCAGGTGGACCTGGTACAGGAATTTAGGAGTCTTAGGCTTTGAAATGTTTGCTTTGCTTGAAAGTTCAGAAGGCCTTGACTTGAATGATGGCTTTAGGTAAACTTTCCCCACTCACTTAGACTACATTGCTTCTCTTGACTTTGTTCTCAAATAAAGCAGCTTTCCTTACTGGGTTAGGCAAATAAGTGGCACCTGAAGCCAGGGGTGACTTTTGAGGTACAGTAAGAGAAGACACTCCTGACTTCTGCCACAGGTCTTCTTTGCTCTTTTCTTCTGTGGCTTGTTCTCCCTTTCCCTATCCCCTCTCCTGATATGGTTTCCTTCTGTCCTTCTTTCTCCATTCCCCTTTCTATCGAAGCTGTGCTTCAAGCCTGTTTGCAAGCATATTGCTTGGCTTTCTCATTCACCAAGGAGCTGAAGTAGGCTGGTGCCAGGCCTCTTACTTTGTGGGATCTTAGGCTGCAGCAAGAGCTCTGCAGTCTCCAAACCTATCAGGGCTGTGAGGTGTCCAGAGTGTCCTGTTAAATCCGGCAACCACCACTTACTTTGGAAATTTGGTTCATTATGGCTGTAAAGATGGGATATATTTGCTAGTATTATGCTTCAGAATTGGAATTTTTATTTGAAATTATATTTTGGTTGATTTAAGTTTTGAAAGATGAATCTAACACAGGTCAAGACTCATTTAATAGCAACGATTTTCAACGCATGAGGTAAGCTTCCAGTAGATCAAGTCACCTATGTATGTAACTGTTTATTCTGGTAGGACTTCAGTGCTTTTTAGAGGCTACCAAATAGTCAAAGGTTTTTAAGCATGCTCTGTTGTAAAATGCTTATGCAGGCTTTATAATTCAGTACAGAAAAGTTTGACATGCTAATGTACATTTTTGTATGTAAATAGTTTTTAAGTAGCTTTATTCTTATGTAAGTAAACTGAGTAAAAGAATCTTGAGTAGATATGTTATTCATAAAACAAACATAAAATGAAAAAATGCCCTATAAAGAGAAAATGAAATTTAGAATTGACAGGGACTATCTTAACCCTAACAGGAAGGAATCAGACTAAGAACGATGCCAGCAAAGGGGAAGGGAGCAAAAGAGAAAGAGAATTAATGAATGTGTACATGCTGCATGGAATCCCTGACATCTGTGTGCTCAGACTCCCAGCCTTTGCAGGCATGTGGGCCAGCGAGACCCCTTTTTGCATAAGCCAGTTGGAGTTGAGATCCTGTTGCAGAGAATGAAAGATTTTGAGCAAAAAGCAAACACAAAATGGCAGTTATAAGCTGGGAATGTCACCTCAAATAAGAAAAGGTCTCACCAGCTTCTGACTAGAAATATATTAAGAAATATAATGTACTAAGTAAAATATAAAGTAATGAGTTATGAATGAAGAGACTGGGATCTAGTCATCCAGAAGGTAGAGAGAAAAAACTAAGGTGTCCCCAGTTGTATCACATCTGGTGGGGCCCTCTCTCAACAGTGCATATAGCTACTTGGAGGAGAAATCATGCATTCTTTGTTTCATGCTGTCACACCATTACTTCGGATGCTTCCTCTAAAGCGCCAGGATTTTCTTTCCCTCTGTTCTTGTGAGGCAGGGTTGGGCTGTTCCTTGTTTCATCATTATTCCTTGAACTCGAAAGAACATCAATTTCTTAATTTGGCTGCCACAACTGGCATAACTAAGTATCCAAACTTTGATGGCCATGCTTCAGCCAACACATCAAGAACCTCCCTCTTGGTCTCCAGCCTGACTACCAAGAGGCCAGGCATGCCCATCTGTCAGAGTCAAGGCCTTTGACAGGGATGTGATTCCTATGTGCTTTATTGTAGGTTCATATTTCTAGATGGTATTCTCTGTTCCTGAAGCAACTTACTCCCAAGATAATTAAAAATGGAAATGCTTTCTCTGTGTAAGGAAAGCCCAGCCTCCCCCAAGAGTACATCTTACTCACCAGGATAATGACTTAGCACATACTGGTCGATGGTGCATTCACCTTCAGTAACATCTTGCATGGGATAGAGCTACTCCAGTTCTGTTGAACAGCTTTTGCCTGTGTCTCTCTTCCAGCAAGAGGGTAAGATCATGCCTAATCCACAAGCTGCTTGCTTAACATGTACCCCAAATACTGCCTAAATTCAGCTCAGTGTCTGGCTCTGTTTAGTAGATTTATCACATTTCAAAAGTAACTTTGCTCTTTGAGTCTTTTTTCTTCAAATGTAAAATAAAAGCAAATACAGTACTTGCCTCAAAGATAAGTCAAAAGATGACTTATCAATGCCTGGTTGTAAGTTTTTGATAATGTTTGCT
This sequence comes from Hydrochoerus hydrochaeris, assembly GCA_004027455.1. Taxonomy (NCBI): domain Eukaryota; kingdom Metazoa; phylum Chordata; class Mammalia; order Rodentia; family Hydrochaeridae; genus Hydrochoerus; species Hydrochoerus hydrochaeris. The sequence goes on from PVLA01000926.1 coordinate 127,483, forward strand.
TCTGTTGTGGGGTTCCTACATTCACAAATCTCCAGTGAACTTTTACTTACAAATGAATATAACCAGGCTTTCTGAAAGAACAGAAGAGAAAATTCCAGGCAAAGTGTAATATATGACTGCTTGATGAAACACATGTTTCCTATGTCATAATAGTGGGGTGAACACTCACTCTTGTGACGACAGCTCTCTATTTTATACTCAGCAGTCTGCATTACCTGAAGCCTTAGCATCCAGGCCAAAATATCTGTGTTAGATCAAGGAAGACTTCAAAGTTTACCCAAAGAAAATTTGGTGGGAACTTACTTTATTTATGTGAGCATACAGAGCCCTTCTAATAGTTTTTTCAAGTCAAGAAAACTATTTTCTTTCAAAATTAAAGTGATCTTCTACACCTTAAGAAACAAATAACTTCTTGCAATTTTTAAAACATTTTATCTAACTGCTCTCCATCTCAATTTCAAAAGTCTTTGCTAAAGCATTCTATTTTATTATATTTAAAGAATTATTGGTGTGAACACACAATAAGCAGTTCTTTTTTGTTGAAAGGATGGAGAGAGTTTTATGGCCAACTTTGTATTATTTGCTGACTCTGTACTGGGCAAAGTACTGAATTTATAGCTTATATTGGGAATGAAGGAAGCACCATCTCTGCACCCATGAAGCCTATAGTCTAGCTGTTGAGCAAGTGGTAAATAAGTACATGTGTATGGTTTCAGTGCTGTGAAAAACACAGCTTAGATGTTGTGACAGACAGTAGAGGGAATGTTGGGGGGTATTTAAATATGGTAATCAAGGAAAGGTTCGGAGAAAGCATTTGAGTTGTTGCCTGAAAGATTAAAAGGAACCAGGAAGAGAAAGCATCATCTTCTCAGATTCAGAAAAGGCTCAGCATTATCACAAAAGTGAAAAGAAGCTATGCAGAAGAGGGCAAGGAGAGTGGCGGGACTGGGGAAGGCAGGAGTCAAGACATGCACTTGTAGAGGGATGAACTTTATTTTAGACACAAATCAAAATCATCAACAGCTTTACACAACTGAAATACTTCATCAAAATAATGTTTTAAAAAGACTGCTTTGGATTCTGCTTGGAGAATAGATTCCCAGAGGCAAAACTTCTAAAGACAGTAAGCCAGTGAAGAGGCTTTTGTGGTGGTTTAAGTGAAAGATGGTGGTGCTGGGTTGGGATAGTAAAATGTAGGCTGAATTGAGCTATCCTTGGATGGCAAAACTGACAGGTCATACTGACTCATACACTGCAGCCAGTGAGGGAAAGAGGAATCAGGAATGACTTAAGTTTCTGGTTTATGCCACTGGGTGGATGGTGATGCCATCTGCAGAGACAGAAAACAGCAGAGGAGGAGCTATTGGTTTTGAGAAAATGTGTGTGTGTGTGTGTGTGTATTCAGTTTTAGACATGACACCTTTGAGATGCTGACAAGATTCTGCATAAAGGTAACACATAAGCATCTTGGAAATATCTGGAAACATCTGGAAAACATTAGCATATTGGAAGTATTTAAACTCATGCAGCTCAAGGAGATCTTATAAGATGCCCTGGATCAAACTTTAAGGAATCAAAAGTGATGAGGTAAAATAAAAGAAGTTGGAGAAATATTCCATGGATGAAGCAACAAGGAGGAAATACTGGAGAATGCAGGCTTACAGAGGCCAGGGGAAGACTTTCTGTAGAAGAGGGCTTAGCTGTGAGAGATCAAGGACAAAATCAGAGACATGAGCCTTGGGCTTTTCTACACAGAAGAGAAAGTAATTCTAATTTTTCCCAACCTATCACTAAGTTCATGGCTGTGATCACTATAACAAAAGACACATTAACAAAAGGAAAGCATATACATTTATTTAATGTAATTTAAATGACATGGAAGTGTTTAGAAATCCCAAAGAAACAAGGAAAACTGTATACTGTGTTTTGATCTAGAGTGGAAAGTCATGAAGAAGTATAATTGGACAAAAAAAGCTAAGGGTAATAAACTAAGGGTGACTTAGCTATTTGTCTGCTCAAATCCTTCTCCATGTCCTTGTGTCTTCAGAAATAAAGATGTTCATGACCTACTTCAAGGGAGAAGAGAAGGGGAAAGCCAAAGAGTGACTGCTTTGCTTCTGCATTTGTCTTAGTATCCTTCAGTTCAAAATACTCACAATGCTAAGATATCATATTTGGCAGAAACTGTTCTAAGCCTTGTCAGCTATAGAGAGATGATGGCTGAACTTCGCAAGAGTTGTTTTGCTGGAATAGAGGAGACAGAGACCAGACTAGATTCTGAGCAAATGAAAGGAGGGAGTGAGTGGTGTAGATCAAAGATTCTCCTAAGTACTTGATAAAGGGAAGTAGAAAGAGACAGTGGTCATTGGAAAGAAATATGGGCCATGAGTGTTTCAGTTTTCTCAGGTAGGAAGTACTAGGGAGTATTTATGTACTGATAGGAATCAACTATTGTATCACTAGGGAAAAACCAAATGGTGACTCAAGGGAATAGGGATTATCACAGAAAATTCTGAAGAAAGGATGGTCAGGAAGAGCATGTTTCATATATGTATGCATCTGAAAGAGTTGAGAAATCAAACAATGAAGGGTATCTCAAGTGGCAAGTCTGGCTCGGTAAGTCTTAGGTGGAGTCTGGGAGTCCTTATTTGTAAGCTTCCAGATGATGTTGTCACAGCTGCTAGTCCAAAGGGCACTTTGAGTAGAGGGTAGAGCACAAATGTGTATGCCTTTACTGGGAGAACCAGTAACTCTCCTTTCATAAGAAGAGGGAAGCCAGAGAATATGGTGAGCTGCAGAGGCAGCAGAAGATGCCTAACCTAGAGTTTCTAGTATATTAGTGAACTATGAGAGTAAGAGTCAGTAGAATAAGAAATTTGAGGGGGACAAAAAAGATGAGGCATAAAAATTATCATAATGAATTGTCTTGGTTACTTTCTTCTGGTTACTGAAACAAAACATCTGACACCCAAAATGAAGGAAGGAAAGATTTAGCTTATGGTTTATTGAGGTTTCAGTCCATCCTTAGCTGGCTCCAAGGCAAGGCGGCATGGCTAAGGGGCAACTATTCACAGCAGCCACAAACAAGGGTGAAAAGGGGAAAAAAAGGGAGGGGGAAAGCAAGCCTCTTTCTCTCCCTTATATTGTATGCCTGGCTATCTGCCCTTGGGAGAGTGCAGCACTCATACCACCAATTCCAGGGCTAGACAATGAACCAATCACAATGCTAGACTCAGCCACCTTAGAAAAGCCCACCCCCCTATTGTATTACTGCAGGACACAAACTATAACACCTTAGAAAAGCCCACCCCCCTATTGTATTACTGCAGGACACAAACTATAACACAAGCCCTAAAATAGCACATTTAGATTTGGGGGCAAAAATGAGCATTAATTTGAGGTTAAAAACAATAACTTACATGAAGCCAGTGTACAAAATTTATCAATTTGCAAAAGAAAAAAATTAGTCCCAAAGAAAAAGAGGTTTGTTGGATTTCTCTATTTTTGGGGTTTTGTCAGTTGACTCTGACAGAGGTAACACCCTATGGGATCAAAGAGGGTAGTTCTTTCAAAAATTATTGTAAAGGTGACAATGGGATTTAAATAAGATAAGAATGGAAAGTAACTTACTGCTCCTGCCAAATGTGTGTCAGTTGTGATAGGAACATTAATTTCTGTGCAGGGACATGTCAAGGTCATTCTGAAAAAAATACTGGTTCATGATAGGAGATAAGCTATTATCCCCCAAAACACTGATTGTAATGGGAAAGCAAGAGGAGCAGGTAGCTGTGGTTTTTCTATGATAGAAGTCTATCAATTAAGAATGTATTTACCAATAAGAGCAGATTACTCAATAAAAAGTAACATCTAACATCTAATATAGCAAGAACCCCAGAAGTGAAACACTGCTCTTGTTCTTTTAACTTCTGGGCAAGGCCATCGTGGACCCAGTGCCGCCCTCACATCCTTAGAGTTATTGCATCCTGGTTGCTTTGCTCCAGCCAGTCCTTCTGTGGTCAAGACAGAATAAAAGGAGAAGGAGATGATGACCCACTAATCCTTTTTTAAGAAACCAAAAAATATGAAAGCCTTCCCAGAGACCACTAGTAGGCTTCCACTCACCTTGGCCAAAATTTCATCACATGCCCATTCTGCAAGAGATATGAATAAAATGAATATTCATTTTTCTTCTCCTAACAATAGAGATTGATGAGGGAGAGAGAGGTTGACAATGAGTGTGAGTCAGTCCACCTACAAGATATGTCTCATCCAGTCCTGGCTAGAGAGTTTAACTACCACTGTTTTAGAAAGATCAGTAACCCAGTAATATCCTATGTTAATAAATGTACTGGGCTCAGCAGTTAAGATCTGTCTCCTCTTCCACTTAGTTCTCCTCCTACTCTCACTCAGATGAAGTTTGAGAAGAAATATGGAAAATAAACTGTTATTTTCTGGACTTAGAATGACTCTCATCTGGCTTATGTTTCCAAGGTCATCCGATGGTTGTTCAAAGGAAAGATAAATGATGAGCAATAACTTCATTTAATTCTAGAGGAGTAGTCAATTCTGGATCATCTGTTAACAGATAAAACATTTGTTTAAGGAGTATGCATGTTGAGAGAGATAAACTACTTTCTTGGACTAAGTTCTGTGTTTTTATTTCTATGAGAAACTTATGAGTACTCTTAAGCGGGACACTGGGGAGTTCTAAAATCTCTGAAGAGCCACATTATTTAACAGCTATGGTTTGTAACTGAGAGGTAGGGAAAGGTCTTTATCCAAGGTCACATGTAATATAATATTGTAAGAAATTCTTAGAAAATTCACCAGAAAGGCCTAAAACATAAATCCCAGTGGTATGAGCAGTCTTTAAGATAAAATCTCTTACACAGAGGACCTGGGCTCTACTGGACCTGGCCTTTACAGCCTCCCCAGTTGCAGCCCATCTCTGCTTCCTTGGCTCTGCCTCCAGCCACTCCCTAAATGAACTATGCCACTCTACCTCTCCTTCTGCATACACTATTATGCTTAGGATGCTACATCATGCAGAGTCTGAAGGGGGGACCAACAGTGCACCTACAAAAGTGACAGTACACCGTTAAACAAAAGCACTCCTTATTGAAGTGGCATGAGCAGGAATAATGCAG
>PVLA01000926.1:132729-430229 GCA_004027455.1 Hydrochoerus hydrochaeris
CTCCCTCCCTCCCTCCCTCCCTCCTCTCTCTCTCTCTCTCTCTCTCTCTCTCTCTCTCATTTCTGACCTCCTGCTAGCATCTTTACTCTGTAAAATAAAACTCAAAGGCAGAGAAAAAACAAGGTTAATCTACAGAAAAAAAACCCTAGGTACTGAGGAGGGAGAAGGTGCATCTCCATTTGCCCCTGCAGACCCAAAAGTTCGCTTCCCAGTTGGCAAACCAAACTCTTTCCATTTGTTAAGACCTGTGTGGGCTTTCCACTACTCTCCCTTCTTCAGTGTTCCACCAACCTATCCTCTCTATCTACCTACATATGGCCATCATTTAGCATCATATTCATTATTTAATAGGTCAGAGCCCATGCAAGTATGAGGTTGTTCAGGCTAGAGACTATACTATATTTATGTTTGTATTCTCAACCCCTGTTTTGTTGTGTTGCATACTGTAAATGTTTGCTGAATTAGGAAAGGTGGAAGTATGTGAATGAAAGAGGACCCCTAAGACTTATCTATTAGCACTCCTCTCTGTCAGAACTCCTTTCCTAATAACATATTTCATACTCATTTGGACTCAAAGTCTAATCTTATATGTGTAATTTATAAGTCCAAGGCTTCACACAGTGATGTGGGTCACATTTGTAGTAAAAGTTTGAATCTCAGTGCTTCAAGGTCCTCACTTGCCTAACTGATAAAAAGTCTGATCTCCTATAATCTTCTCTCCCCTAAAAGTAGATACTATCCAAGTGTACTTACAGGTGTACCCTGAATGCCCCTCCTTTCTCCTGACTCTTTCTCTAGGCTTTAAGAGTCCAAAGAGGAGTGACACCCTCTTCAGTTTCCCAAGTAAGAGTGTTGTCTCATAGATAAGACACAGATTTACCTAACTGCTGCTTCTGTCTCTGCTGTCTTGATCTTTTTGCTGTCCCTCAGCCATCCTCTGGACATTTGCCTCACTGCTGTCCATGTTGTTTCTTGTGGGCAGATTGTATCTGCAACACCACAGAAAGCTGATCAAGTTTCAGCCTCTGACTTTTGTACTGGTCATTTTCAGTCTGCCCTAGAGACCCCTGACTTCTACCTGCCTATAGGTTGCTGCTCACGCATCTCCTGACATCAATTGTCATTGCTTTTCTTTCCATTGCTCCCAGGGAAGTACTTTCTGTGCTGTCTGACGAAGATCTTCAGAAGAGCTTCCTATATCAAAGCTAGGGGGCCTCTAGGGACAAAGTTCTCTTCTCATCTCCCTCTTTTGTGGGACATTCTGGAGTTATGGCAATTGCCTCTGGATGGGTGCATGAGGGTCTTAATCCCCTCCAAGAACTAAAGTATCAGCCCCAGTTGTTCATTTGGCTGCACTTGACAAGTTTTGTCCTTCAAGATGATTTTTCTCTAGACGCTAGGGTTCCACTTTCCCATCTTGCCCTCTCTTTTTCTGTCTTCATGGTCTTTCTCCTTCCCTCTATTTCTTCCTTTCTTCCTGCCTTCTTTCTTTCCTACCTTCTTTACTGGGTGTTGAACCCAGGGCCTTTGCATTGAGCACCATACTGAACCCTTTTTTTATTTTATATTTTGATACAGGGTCCTCCTAAATCACGACATTGCCCAAGTTGGGCTCAAACTTGTGAAGTTCCTGCTTTAGCCTCCTGAAGTGCTGGGATTACAGATACATGCCACACATCTGGTTTATTTTTCTTCTTTTTAAGGTTAGATACCTAGTCTATACAATAGACCTGTAATGTCTGAAGCTAAATTGGAGAAAGGATTTTTGTTCTCTGATGTGGCTTCATAAAAATCAAGGGAAATTGGTTTAATCAGATTTAAATATCTTTGTCTACTCTAAGATAATTACAAAGTTCACTGAATATCTACAAGAGACTTTCTACTTTGAAAATTCAAAAGACTTTTAGAAAGTGTTATTAACTTCACAGTCTACACGAATAGTCATATCCAGTTCAAACAAGAATGGCAAGGAGAGCACTTTTCAATCCTATTCTAGTGTCACTAATAATTTTGATAATGGTGAAGCCCACAGCCAGGCCTGCTGTAGACCTATTGATGCAAGAATTATAGAACTCTGAAATGGGTCTGACATTGCTAGCAATTCCCTGTGTGGTGTTTGCATGTGCACCTGACCCTCCCCTGAACACTCCTTTGTAGTGGGTCCAAGATTGTGGGTCTAGGGCCTCTGATGTGGCAGAGTCTTCCCTTCAGTGGACCACTTAATGTCACAAAAGAACTGAGGAAATGACAGTCACTTACTCTGTTCTTTAATGATATGTATGTAATTTGCATGCTTGTTTGCTGAGTTGGTAGGAAAGAAAAGTGAAAACCGACTTAAACTGAGATGCACTTGTCATTCTTGCCCATCTCCATATTAACCCAACCCTCTTGGCCTGACCTGGCATTGTCAACTCTCATTAGCTTCAGTGAAGTTATTAAAGCTCTGTGGTGCATTTTGATGACTGGAAGAGATCATAAATATTCAGACATCTGGATGCATTTCGCCAGGCCAGAGCTCAGAATTCAGGACGTGGAGAAGTAAAGTTCCTGACCTCACTGTGTATCATTTTCATGATTTATATGGACTAGGGAAGCAGCAGGTGCCCTTGTCCCACATTTCAGGCTGTAAACACCTGCTGGTCCATGCAGCAAGGTCAATAAAGCAAGGCTTTTCAAAACATAGAAACACATGCGAATGTAAACAGAACAAGAGAAGAAAGTTGGAGAAAATGGTTCATGGCATTACTAACACAAGTTAGAGGCATTTGACCATTTCACAATCTTAGCCAAGGTTGATAGCACAGGCAAGTGTTAGGATATAAGCTTGGTGAAATGGGTATGCATTCGAATCCAGTACAAATCCTTACTGGTATGAGCATATAAGGGAGTTCTTCAAATTTTGTTTCTTCATTGATGAAAAAAAAATCTACCTGAAAAGACTCATAGTTAATTAATGATGATACTGGTGACATAAAGTACCTAGAAAATAATAGGTATTCGGCGAATGACTTGTTTGGGAAAGATCCAGTTTGTAACATTGCTCATGTACACAATGCCCACAGTCCTTTATGAAGTTCTGAAAGTAATATAGGGAATGAAACTCCTGACCTACTATGTCCATGAGTTTGTGTTCTCTAAAATCAAAGAATGAATTTTAGGAACAATGGAGGTGAAGAGTAGAATATATTTATTGAGAGAAAGAAAGCGTTTGTCTGAAGAGGGACAGAAGGGGTCGCAAGCAGGTTGCCCAGGACTCTGTCTTTTCCAGGGACTTTTATAAAGTAAAACCATGGGTTCAAGGCAGGGAAAACTGGGGACTCACAAGGCAGATGGGAATAGGGTGGGACATAACTATAGTTAACCAGTAAGATTAATAGTTCAGGTAAAATTGATTACATTAGGGACAAACGGGAAAGCAAGTCACGTAGGAAGGGGGCATTCTTGGAGCTGTGACTTTTCCCCTAGGGGAATGGAATAGTGACTCCAGGGTGGTAGGGAACTAATTAGAATATCAGTCTTTAGGATGTGGATGCATTTGTTTGATCCTTTGTGTTGAGGCCTGGCCCACATCAGGAGGTGTCTGTCTCCCCCATAGTTGTGAGGTATCTGCACTGGCTCCTTTGAGGAACCAGCCCTGTCTCACTGCCTATAATATTCTAACTAACTCGGCTGCCTGCAACAAAAGGAGAGAGGACTTAAAAGGTCTATATGCAGAAAGTTGTTTCTTGCAGGATAGGAAAGATGGGGAAAGTATATCAATGAATCTCAAAGACAAAGAACCTATAGCAAATGTGCTTAAGATAACAGATTCAGGAGCCAGACTGGTTCACGTCCAAACTCTTTGTCACTTGCAAGATATGCAGATTTGGACAAATTACTTAACCTCTCTGCCCATTTCCTCATATGTAAATTAGAAATGATAATCATCTCTTTCCTAGAGTGGAATTTGTGTGATTGAATGATTTAATAAATACTGTATAAGGAGCTTCAAGCCATGCCTGGAATTTAGTAAATGCTATATACATGTTTGCTATTATTGTTACTATTCATACTGTTTTTACTACTATTATGCTTATTTATTTGTGTCTTTCAATGAGCATATTGTGCACTGGACATAAGACATTCAATAAATATCTGTTGAAATGTTTTAAAAAGGAAAATGAGAGAAATTAGATGATAGGTGACCAGACTTGTGATTCTATTATAAATGATACTAATCTTTACCACCAAAATTGAGGAAGAAACTATGTGAATACATTGCAGGCAGATATGTTTTTGTGTTCTTTAACTTAGATCATAGCTATTTGTAGTCAGAGAAATGAAATTATGGTGTTATTACCTGCTGGATCACTGAAAATCCAGGAATATGACTTTCAAACCTCTAAGCTTACAGCTCCTTAGAGGCTTTTGTGGGCTGCTGGTGCAGGAAGGAGAAGCCCTACTGCTGAGATCACCTAACTCAGCCAGTACCACCCTACTCCCAAATGTTTTATATATTGTGTTTTCACTGTTCTAAAAATTCCTTCAAAATCACTATACCAGATGAATCAAGAAAATGGAATGTGCACCTACCTTTAAGGATTTCTAGCTCAACTGACCAAGGCCCTTACTTCATGCCATTTTTAGGTAGGTCTGGGAGGCATGATGTGTGAAATGCTCACTGAGTGGAAAATAAAGCAAACAACATGCTTGTCTAGAGACCTTTCTTCCATCCCTCTCCCACCTTTTATTTCTTACTTTCTTGTGTGTGTATCAGTTATGCTATGCATTTTCTGTTTATGTTTTTATGGTTGCTGATGTTACTTTCAAAGGGATACTGTAAGACAGTAGAGAAATTAATAAATCAAAGGACTTCAAGCAGAAAAATCCATCTGACCTGGTGACAGTTGGTAAGCATTAGAAAAATCTCATTTACTTAGAACCATAACTTTGACAATTTTGTTTTGGCTTACTTCACTGCACTTCCCAAAGCACCAGCTCAATCAGAGAGAGAGGAAGAAAAACAACTTCACTGAATTTGTCCAGAAAGTGAAATTTGAAGCCCACTGCAAAGCTTCCTTCAGAAAGGGAACTGTAAGAAAATTATATCATCAATATTGGTTCAAATTCAACTTCCTGTCACTCTATTCCATTTTAATAAAAACTTTAAAACATTTCCCACATTTTTCCCTTTAACTGAAGAATGAGAAGCATGAATTCTTTCAGTCTTTTTCTATTTCCAAGTGCTTTGTTTTCTATTTTCTGCATTATATCAATCACTTACCATTGTTTTGTGATAAAAGTTGTATTCCAGGTCATCTGGAAATGGAATGTGCTCTTCCAAATGTGCAAGGCTGAAAAAGAATGTCTCCAGAGAGGAAAGGTGGAATTTGTCAGTGATGCAAACCAGACAGAAAGGGGAAGATGAAACTCTGGTCATTCACACAGGACACTAAGATGATAACAAGTGAGCCTGGAGTCTTCAGTCAGCAACTAGGGTCATCAACCTGCAATTTGGTGATAATGTATGTAATCTCAGGGCGGACAGAACCAGTGGTCTGCTTTGGGCTGTAAGCTACCCTGTGCTTTGAAGTAGTGACAGATGTTAAGGATTTTATCAGTCACAAAACCTCTCTGTTGGGAAGACCTTTGACCTGTATCTTATCCTTTGTATCTTTAGTCTCTCACCTGTCCCAGTTTTAACTCTCCCAAATAGGCCTGAGGGATGGTTGTCTTTCTTACTTTTTTTTTTTTTAGTATTTGTTTTTAATTATATTTGTATATTTATTTATTTATATTGGTACTGGGGATCGAAATCATGACCATGCACTTGCAAGGCAGGTGCTTATGCCACTGAGCTAAATCCCCAGCCCCTGTCTTTCTTAATTTAATCAATTCAATTTAAGACTCAAATTAGAATGAAAACAGTGCCATTCACTTCAGCTTTACACTCCTATGATATCACCATCTTTCTGAGGTTTTGAAGTTTTCAGATCAGATGCTGTCTTAGTCCACTTTGTGTTACTATAACAAAATACTTGAGCCTGAGTTTCTTTATGAAAAAGAGTTTATGCAAAAGAGTTTATTTCACTCACAGTTCTGGAGGCTGAAATCCTGAATCTAGTTATGGCTTTCTTGCTGCAATAGCATCCCAAGTACATGGTGAGCATCATACAGTACATTTTTCAGTTTTGTGTCACTACAATGAAATAACTGAGGTGGCTAAGTTTATAAGAGAAGAGATTTATTTAGTTCACAGTTTGGAGGCTAAAAGGCCAAACAAATGGAGGCCCTAGCTTTGGCAGACCTCCATTGTGAGTGGAATGGGGAGAATCACATGCCAGCAAAAAAGCAGAGAGAGTGGGAGGCACCAGCCTGGCTCCTTCTACCACAATCGCTCTCAAGAACTCATGGGGCTTTCTGAGATTATCCCCGCAGTGGCCTAACTAACCCCAGTAGACCTCACCTCTTAAATGTTTCACAGCATTTTCAACTCCCAGGACCAAACCTGCAGCCATAATGGACTCTTGGGAGCCACTCAGACTACCCTCAAATTATAGTTCATGGTAATAGAAAATTATAGTTCTTGGCAGACACAATAGAAAGTATGTGTGTGCCTCTTCCAGTCTCTTTTCTCTTATAAAGCCATCAGCATTCAAATGTGTGGATTGCAATTTGATAAGCTTATATAATTCTAATCATTTCCCCACAGCCTCAACTCTAAACACTATAGTTGGACTAAATCTCCATTCTCTTAATGTCTCATAATGAAGATTAAAATTTCAGCACATGAGCCCTTCACTGACATGCACAAACTATCTCAAACTGTAACAGGTTCCTAAAAGGAATTTTAAAAGAAAAAGATTTTATAACAAATAATATAAGATTTTTTTAGGACCTCTGAGGCAACATCTAATTTTGGGCAGAAAAAAACTAAGACATATTAGGGTCTTGCTTTACTTTTGATGTGTGTTTTAAACCTAACAGTTGATTATTGATTATATGAGTATATAGTTATTAGGGACTTAGGCTTATTTCAGCTATTATGGTGTACCAAAGAATCTTAAAATGTTTTTTGTTCACAAAAAGTTTAAAACTTTGTTGGGGAAACAAAATAATTTCAAATAGCAATTAGTGGGAAGACAATGTGATAATTAACTATTTTTATAGTGACAAAAACAGAGTGCTAAAGAGTCAAGTATAGATAAAAGTGGGATAGAAAGAATGAGGTGCTAATTGCATGGTATAAATTGGAAAGGCAGAAGCACTGACAGAGGGATGATTATGGTACAGCTTCCTTAGGTCACTACAAAGAGGAAGCTCATAGACAACATTTAAAACCTCTTATTCTTAGTTGTATTGATTTGCTCTGGGAATAGTTTGTGATTCTGGATATCAGATCCTATTAGCTACTCTAGTGTCTGAGCAAAAAAAAAGAATATAGCCACAGCGTGGTGACAAAATGCACTGGGCTAAATTTCAGGGTTACAGGAAAGATGTACCACAGGGAGACGGTGCTAATTTAAAATTTACCAGGTATTTTTTTTTTATCCTGCTGATGCAATTCATTCTTCTGTCTTAAAAATGCTTCTTAGCTTTTCCTAGAATGTTTACCAATGAACATAAAGACTGACGACAGAGGGCTTTTAAAGAGAATAGACTTTCTGAAATAATTTTGTTTACCATCCCCCAGGTTTCTACTTTATGTGGCATGAAGTTGGGCTCTTCATCTCACACCTCTAGCCCTGAGATATGTAAACTTTTCTTCATGAGTTATAAAACCCTTTCCAGCCATTCTTGGGCTCTGTTTAATCTGAAGAAAAAAAAAAGCAGCAATATCAATGGCACTGTGTGAGCCATTTCCAGGCCTTCTGCTGAATTCACATTAGTTAAAGCCTAATCCCATTCGCAAAGCCACTTCAGACTTGTCTTGTATACCAATCCTTTCTTAGACCATCTCACCTTATCCCTGTGGGCATCTACTCCAGCAGAGGTATATTGATATGTTTGTTCTTATAATAAAGAATTCAGTGGCATTTCTGCAGAAGACAAAATCTTATATTTCAAATTTGTAAACTGGATGGAAACAAAAGTGCTTGCATATTTTTATTTATGTGAAACTGTTAAAACCATGCAGATTATTTGATGGACTTTCAGCAATCACCAGTGTTCTTTGGACTAGATAATGAGAAATAACAGCACTTTAGGTCCATGGAAGGGTGGACTGCACTGTGTGGGAAGAGAATGAAGTGAAACTTTCTCTTCAATGGCTGGGAAAAAAGGGATTTAAACAGAACAATGGTTAATTTTTCTCTATTTTCACAGTACTTCAGACTGCAAGAGGTTTTGAATGCTACCAAGAGCTTCCTCTTTAGGAGTGATGTATCAAACTTGCACCATAATTATCTTTCTGTGTGGAAGTAGAGGAGAGGTTCCCACATCAGCTTGTTTTACAACTCTCTTGATGAAAATTGTGCAATGTAATTCAATTATGACGCTAACTACCTGGAGTTAGTTCATATCTACCTGTTAAGGACTCAGACCCAAAAGACTTTCTCCACTTCAAGTATCAATTGCAAGTGGTGGGTCCCTATACTTTTGGGCAGCTTGGCTACAGATTGAGGGTTTTCATGACTCTCTCCTTAGGTTTGATGACTTGTAATAATGACTTAGTTTCCTCTTCCTTTCACACAGGATTATTATCAAGGATGTTGCTGGATTATATCAGCATGATGCTGAGCATAGATGTTCCACCTGAGGAAAGTCGCTAGCATAAATAGAGAGGTGGAGAAGGAGAAGCTATGCATTGGGGCACTGAGGTGTTGTGGGTTTCACTATGTGTTGCTGTTTGAGCTGCTAGTTCTCCAGGACAAGCTCTGGTCCTTACATCGACCATTGCTGCCTGGCTCCGGAGGGGAAGATGTGTGCCTCTTGGTCTCCAGGATGAACTTGTCACGCTGGCTTCCTAATGTACTTGACTGCTTGTCGTTGGAGGAGCTTGGGGCCTACGTGTCACTGAGGATGGCTGTGGTGCTTTTCAGGGCAGCTCTGGTTCTTATTTTGAGCACGACTTCTCGGCTCCAGTGTAGAACCCTCAACCTACCAGCACAGCTCCTTCATCCCACTGGCATAGACTTTCTAGCTTCCACCTCTGTCCTTTCGGCCTTCCCAGCGTGGATTTGTAAAAGAGACTGGCATGAGTCCTTCTTGTGGGCTCTAGACCTCCAGTTGGACTTGTGGGAGGCACTGTCATGAGCTCTGGGTCATCATCTGGACTCATGTGGGACATTGCTGTGGGATTCAGGCCCTTGGCTGAATATTCTATGTCTTTAGTGTTGTGGAGAGATTTCCTGCATTTTCTTGTGTTAGCTCTGGGTGATCATCATAAAAATATTATAAACTGCATGTCCTGATTCTAATTGTTCTTCTGACAACCTGTGACTATAACATATAACAAGGAATACAAATGAATGGCCAGATGGTTACATAGGGTGAGAGCCAAAAGGATCCTGAGCATAAGACTTTGTACAACTGTGGAGCTGGGCTGTATCATGTTCTCAACACATAGGTGTGTTCACCAACCTGAGAGTTCTTTGAACTCCATATATTAGGAATTTGTATGGAAATTTTATCATGTAAGCATGACAAATATTTGGCCCTACTGCCCTTCCTGGAGGAATAGAGTGGAGAATTGAAGTTCTGAGTTTCTAATTATGGTCTAGACTTTCTAATTTTGGGACCATACTTAATCCTGGAGCTATCCAAAGCACATCCAAAGTTGCCTCAATATAACAAAAGATAGTCTTACTCCAACAAATTCCAAGGGATTTAGGAGCTCTGTGTCAGTAACCAGAGTCAAAGACCAAATATTAACACAAAACATAGTCCTAGTGTCCCTATGATGTAGGAACCTACATGAGTTTTAGGAGTTCTATGCCAGAGGACTATAACACAGAGCAAATATATATTTTATATTATTGGGCTTGACTTTGAGGACTCAGATGGAAATTACTGTAGAACTGGGAGCCAAGAAACATAGATTTAAGGATCCCAGATAATGACCCAGAGCTCATGACAATGCCTCCCACAACATAGATTTAAGGATTCCTTGCTGAGTGTGGAAGGGTATGGGGGATGGTTTGAGGAATTGTAAATGACAACTTTTTGTAGCCCTGTAAAGGCCCAGGAAATAAGAAAGACACCATCCCAACTGGGTTGTTCTCCATTCTTCTTGATAGTGTCAGCCTAGAAATCTTGTAAGATCCAAGGTGAGGATAAACCCCTGATTACCAAATTTATCAACCTTGATAGAGGAATATTGGAGGAAGATTCAATTTATTTGGGAAAATTAAGGGACACAAATGCTGTTGTATTATACAAGTCCTGTGGTGATTCAGATCCGTTAAAACTCTCAGTAGAAAACCACACCTTCTCATGAGTGGGGGTAGCGATGGGGAACAAGAGAAGACTCAAGAAGCCAAATCATACCTTTCCATGAGCCAGGGCCAGCTAGGACGAACAGGAAGAGAACCAAGAAGCCAAACCACCAAACCATGCCTTCCCATGAGCCATGGCCAGCCATGGAGAATGGGAAGAGAATCAAGAAGCCAAACCATGCCCACCTGGTGCACAGGCTGGGATACAAGAAGAGTTCCCACTCCACCATCTTAAGCAACTGGCTGATTCAGAGGAACTCAGAGTGAGATGATAGCAACTAAGGTGAAAGGAATAGCTTGATGCTTGTATTGTTTGATTGACTTTGCAGGCCTGGGTCTGGTGGTCTGGGCATCTATTTGAAGGATGGCAGCATGCATTGTGGCAGCTTCTGTCTTGTTTTTGAAATCCAATCTTTTGCTCTGTTTTACCCTGGTATCTGGTAACCTGAGCAACTATTTCGAAGATAACAACATACAGTATAACAACCACTGTTAAATTCCTATCTTATTTTGAAAACATATAGCTAGTCATCATTTTGCTGTCATCAGTTGCTGTTGTTGTATTGGATTGTTTCTTGATTTTTCTGTTTTTTCCTTTTTCTCTTTTAAAAAACTCAATAAAAGATGACTAAGAAGGATCTGTTCTTACTGGTATGTGGATTTCTCTAATCTTATTTGATAATTGATTCAACAAGTAAAGAAAAGATTTTTTTAGATAGGGTCTCAGTATGTAGTTCAGGCTAGCCTTGAACTTACTGTATAGCCTCGGCTGATCTGGAGCTCATGACAATCCTCCTACCACAGCCTCCTGGGTGCTAGGATTATAGATACATGCCACCATATGCGGCTAAGGCAATGAAAACTTAACAAACAAAATGCAAAACAACTAGGAATTGTATAAACAATATATCCATTTGGGTAAATGAAAAGTGAAAAGTCTTAACTAAACATATGTGTAGTGTATTTATCATTATTTCTAAACAAAGGTGTCCAGTAACACTCTGAATGCCCCTATGGGATTTCAGCAATTAAAAATGAGTCATTGAAAAGACCTTCAGTGGCTCACAGCACTCTTAATGTGGAGACCTTTCTTACTCATACCAAGCATAACAGAAGAACTTGACAACCACCATTAAAAAAAAAAAAAAAAAAACAGAACTATAAAGGGATTTCAGTTTTAGTTTTTGGTTCCCATGCTGCATTTTTAGAAATAAAAACATTCATTTTAATTTTATGATTTTTCTGGTTTACATTTGGAGCCAATCCATTTCTTCTTGCACACTCATTTTCACATACCCTTAGAAATCTTAAAGGACCCAAACAATCATGTTTATGGAGACTGCTAAATTAAAGAACCTAACCAGATGGAAGCCAATGGTCAGATAGATACTTTCTGTGATGCTAGCTTGTCCTCTTGCTCCTCACAAAAATAACAGATTTTATGAGATGAAGGGACCTTAACTAGTAACAGATTCTATCACTTAACATGAAACAAACCTTTCCTTTCCAAATGAACTGCAAAATCACACAATTTCAATGGAAGGAATGTGAACAATTTTGTCCTTGAAGGAGACAAAAGAGGTTGTTTTTATCACTGCACAAGCAATTTAAACCACTGGCTGTTATTTGTGGCTTTTTAAAGCAAAGGCATTATTCTTTGGTCAGCTGTATTTTATGAGTACCAAATCCTCCTTTTTTGATACAGTTGAACACAATGAAATATTGGCAAGAATACTGATCATAGTGGGAGGAAAAGTCAATTTGTTTTAGTTCTCACAATAAGGATTGAGTGGGTGTCACTGCATCTCTTGCCCAATCTGACCCTCAGTTACTTCCTTTCCAGGGTGAATAATTTGGAGTTAACAGGTATTTCCCAAACTTTGCTTATTTACAAAGTACTTTCATTGTTTCTACTATAGTCATATGACATTACATCAGTCAGATCATAATCTTTTTCTTTATGTAAATTAAGTTCTTTACTTTAAATATATATCTAAGGAGATTCCTGCTTATGGTCAATATGGAATAACGGAGTAGATTTACACTCCTACCTGAGCCAAATAAAAATGTAAACAAAATATGCGACATGGGGCAGCACATAAAGCAGGTCAGTGATGTTTGAGAAAGGAAACAAATGGGGTAAATCTTACAATTGCCCCCTGTTTTTTCCCCAGAGCAGTGCCAAGTGCGTGGCACAAGAAAATAACATATGCAAAGCCTGGAGATCTCCTTAGGTTGAGAAAATGGAAGTAGGAGTCACTACAGATCAAAATGCTGGAGAGGAATCAACTGTATAAGCTGTAGAGATCTGGAGAAGACTTTCCTCAAGTACCCAAATGTTGATCAATGTCTGCGTGTAAGCTAATTACTTGCTATGGTTTGAGTGTGTCTCCTCAAATGTCATGTGTTAGCAACTTAATCCCAAGATTCATGTTTTTATGGCATTCAGGAGAGCAGTCTTTCAGAGGTAATTAGATTTCAATGATATTATGAGAGTGAGACCTCCATGATAGCATTTTTGAGTTTACAAGAGTAAATAAAACTTAATTAGTGTACTTTCAGTTGTATCATGAGATCTCTTCTGCTAGCTGTGACTCAACAATAATGTCCTCACTAGATACTAAGAGATGCCATTGCTACTTCTTGGACTTCCCAGACTTTAGGACTGTGAGACAAATAAACTATTTTCATAAATTATCAAATTCAAAGTGTTTTGTTAGAGCGACAGAAAATGACCTAAAATACTACCAAAAGAGGAGGAAAAAAATCTACAATTATGTGAGGGAACAATGAGTGGAGATCATAAAGAATGGGGATAGTGCCTATTATCACTAGCCAGATGTAATTATTCATGCAACACTAGTTGTTCAAAGTATTGCTTCAGTAATAGGGCAAAATGTGGCCCACACTATATTCTGCCCTGGTCTCACCTAACAAAAAGTCAAGCTTAAAAGTAAAGCCTAGAAGGATCAGTCTGCTCTCAAGAAATTCAACTGCACCCCAGAAAAAAGTTCAAAAATATTTATTTAAAAAGTCAAAATATTCAGCACAAATAAAATCTGAATTTCTTCTACCCAACCAGAAATTACTAAGCATGTGAAGAAAAGTGAAGAGAAAAATCAATCAACTAAAACTGACCCAGAACTAATACAAATTATAGAACTTACAGAGAAGGATATTAAATTGCTTATTATAGCAATATTCTCTGTGTTAAAAATACAAGAAGAAAGGTTAAAAAGTGTTAGTAGAGAAGTGAAAGATGAAGGATGCAAATCAAATTCCTAGATATAAAAGCTACAAAGTTTAAAGTGAAAAGTACACTGGATGGGATCAGTATTAGGTTTGGGCATTACTATTCAAACTAAACTATTCAATAGGAACATAAAAGAAAAATTAAATAAAATAATGAACAAAGTTTCAGTAAATTATGAAAAACCATCAGTCTAGTACATATCTAATTGCAGTTCCCAAAGTGGCAGGAGAGACAAAAATATTTGAAAGGATAATGGCTATAAAAATCATAAAGCCACAAATATAACAAGCACAAAGAATATAAGACACAGGAGACATAAATAAAATTGTACCAAGCTATATAATAATCAAAATGCCACAACCAATGATAAAAGTATTAGAAACAGCTGGATAGTTAAGACACATGAGAAACAGAAATAAGTATAAAAGCAACTATAGATTTCTCATAGAAAGTAAAGCAAGTGAGAAGACAGTAGACGAAAAACCTTAAAGTATTAAAAGAAATATTTTCTACTTAGAATTTTATACATAATAAAAATATCTTTCAAAAACAAGGGCAACGTAAATGTCTTTTCCAAAGGTAGACTAACCTCTTAACCTGACTAACATTTTTAGAACATCCTACCTGTCCACAGCAGAATATACACTCTTCCCAAGGGGATACAGAACATTTTCCAAGACAGACCATATTCTGTGTCATGAAATAAGTTTCAATAAATTAAAAGTTCTTAAATTCCTACACAATAAGTTCTGTGACTAAAAAAGAATTAAAGAGGAAATAAATATGAAAAAGACATGTGGAAAGCAACACACGTATCTATTACCTATTATCAAAACAAAATTCAGACAAGAAACTAAAAAGAATTTTTAACGGAATGAAAATGAAAATAAAATATCAGAATTTGTAGGATTTCAATGAAGCACAAAATCAATATATGGGAATAGAAGAAAGAGATCAAATCAATGATTTTAACTTTCATCTAAGAAACTGGATATAGCAGAGAGAATGAAACCCAAAATCAGAAGAAAGAAAAGGGTTGGACTCTGGTCTGGCAATAATTAGCTCTGTGACTTGAGTAAGAATTATTTTCTCTGATCCAGCCTGACCTGTCACTTGAAAGATGAGAAATATAAGAAATATCAACATTTCCCAAATGCTAAACCTGCTGCATAAGAATCACAAGGGGAGCTTGTTAGAAATACTAGTTTCTAAGACCTGCTTCACATGAAGGGAATTAAACATTTTTAATAGTGCCTGAGAACTTCTGTATTTAAACATAAAAGTGATGGGAATGTCATAAGAGGAAAAAGACCAATGTCCTCCTTGGTAGCATCCTGTTTGATGATCTGATTTCTGAAATGATGCAAGTAGGAAAGCTTAGACCTGAAAAGAGGGCTTTCAATTTCAGCACAATCCCTTCTCATTAAGTCAAGTAACTCATTTATTATGGGGGACCCTAGGATTCAGACAACAAAGATATTACCAATGATCAGTGTGACAATTAATCTTGATTGTCAAATTGATTGCATTAGAGGTTCCTAGGAGGTTAACACTGCGCACTTCTGACATACTTAGACATACTTCTGGGTATGTTTAAATGGGTCACAGAGGTGTGATCTTGTTGACTATTTTCTGAACCTTTATTTTCTGGTATTCTTACTATGTACTCTGCTTCCCAGCTGAAATGAGCAGCTTTGCTCTATCATACCCTTCCTCCAGGATATTGCTTTTGAGCAAACTGACCATGGACTGGAACCTCTGAAACCATAAGCCAAATTAAATCTCACTTTCTTTTAAATTGCAGATGTCAGATATTTTATCCCAGTAATGAGAAAGATGACTGATACAACTAGAATAGACTAATAATAGAAAATTTTCATTAATCTTCTAGAGTTATATAAACCTTACAGATTTACCAACCCTTCCTAGGTAGGTGGAGTCTGTGGCTTTAGTTCATTCCCCAGTCACTCTAGCAATGTAGGAATTCAGGCTATGCTTTAATTTGTCTCATTTGCATTTCAGTTATGCCTATCTCTGTTCCATAATTTATTCCTTTAATGTGTATATGGTTTTATACATGTATTTGAACCACCTCAAGAAATTTATTTTGATGTCTTTTCAGTCTATTCTCTAAAACAAATTTCATTTGAAATGAACTGCTCTTCCAGGTCTTTTGCTTCAGAGATGATTTTTGATAAACTTCTGTATGTGTTTTGGAATTTTGGTGTTTGGACTCATTTTGAACATCTCTTCCAAATTTTTCTCTCTCTATGATTTTGATGGTTGTCTCTACCTAGTCTAGCTTGTGATTTCTAACCTAGGACCAGATTTACAACTGATATTGGGGTATACTAGCTGTAGTAGACATTAAAAGGCATGGCAGGTAGGAGCTTAGCTCAGCGGGGTAAGTGCCTGCTTGGCAAATGCGAGGTCATGAGTTCAATCCCCTGCACAAAAAAAAAAAAAAAAAAAAAAAAAAGTATGGCACATCCATTTTCTAATAAAAATTTTTATTTTAATTAAAGAGAGGGGGAAAAAAAGCAAAACAGAAAAAAGGGTAGAAACAATACAGAATTTAAAAAATAAACAGTAAGAAATCACTAGTTGATACATTGCATATTGTCTTCTTGGATATAGTTGTTCGTTACAAAATTAAAGCATACAAAGTGGACATTCAAACAGTGAGGCTGCAAACAGTTCTGTTTACCAATCCAACAAAAACTTAGCAACATGGTTATCAATCCTACACACTTAAATATACATGCAATTATATCCTTTAGAGCACTTTCTTTTCCTCCTTTTGCTTTTTAAGTCCATTATCTGTTTAGTTATATCATGTTTCAGCTTGCTCAGTACCTTACTGATCTGTTTTGTTGTTATTTACTTTTTAAAATTTTTTCTTATTAATTATTATTTTTTATTTATTTATTTTATTTTGAAGGTAGTAAAATATAGCTGAACAAGGCAGGACAAAGCCAACTGAGGCAGTGCAGTGAAATTGGTACAGAACCTCACAGCAGGTTACCAGGATAACAGCAATAGGTACAATAGTACGTCTGGTTTTCTTCACAATAGTTCTTCTTTCAATCAGGTAGAGCAATATTGAAGGAAATACCGAAATTATGAAAACAGAATATTGAATAGAGCAATACCATTGATCAGAACAGAGCAAAACAGAGATAAAAACATTTGCCTTCAAAGAGATGGCAGAAGGAAATCTCCCTTATTTGCTATATTGCATATAGTCAAATTCTCAAGAGATGATCAGATCTCTGGCTCTCACTTGCTAGTGGGTGGGGGGATGAGATGGATGTTTGATTCTTAGCCTGCGCGCAGGTAGCTCACAGCCGCCCACCAGAGCGGTGTGCTGGCTGCCTGTTTTCCCAGCACCCCAAGTTCCAACATGGTGCAGATCTCAGGAAATACTGATACGGTTTTACCAGAGCGGCTGGCTGCTTTGGTAGATCCCATTTTTGAGAAAAACAATTTTTCTTTGTCCTTTTCCCCAGGTTCACTGTTTCATCTAAAGCTAAGGTCTCGGGGGAGTGGAAAGTCTTGTCCACCTCTGGAATCAATCAGGAGACTGGCTCTGCTCCAGGATTCACTATGTTTAGAATTCTTTGTCCCAAAAGGAGTGAATTCCCCGTCATGACTGCCTACTTGCAGAGTTAAAACAACCCAGAATTTATAAGGTGTGATTGAAAAATACAGTGTGTGCTTAAATTTAAAAAATTATTACAGTGATGTGGCATGTTCACTCCAGTGTCTGATTTACACTATTCGTCCTCAGTGCAATCTAGGATGGCAACTCAGATCTTTGTCAATAAGGAAAATAGAGAACCCGGCACCAGTGGGGCCCCTAATGATGGGCTGAAGCTGGCGTTTGGGCCTGCAGTGAAAGCCTTAAGAATAGGAGGTCTCAGATTTCAATGCCACACATTGGCAAAATGTTCAGTGCTCCACTAGCTTTACCTAAAAGTGTCAGAAAGGCTTTAGGGACTGTCAACAGAACTACTGAAAAATCAGTAAAGAGTAATGGACCTGTCAGACAAAAAAACCCAAACTTCTCCACCAAAAAGATGACTGAGAAGACTGTCAAAGCACAAAGCTCTGTTCCTGCCTCTGATAACACCTATCCAGAAACAGAAAAATTCTTTCCCTTCAATCCTTTAGGTAGTTTAGTATCTTTTGGTGCGACAAAAAATGCTTTGGCCTCTAGTCTCCTGTGGAATACAACTCAGCTGCATCTTGAATATCATATATAACCCCAAACTACAGTGAGATTGTCTGAGTCTATCTTTCTTTGAGTATATCCTCTATGATCAGAAAAATAGTGAATAGTAAAAATTTTAAAAAACTTAATAGCAAAAAAAAATTTCAGTAAAGGACACGTTATCACTAATCTCTCTCAGAACATTTCTCCTTTCTTTGAACACTTTAACCCAGTTCCTTCTACTTTTCTGAAGCAGTTGTGGAAGTCCTCTTTCCTGAGTGTAATTAAAAATATGGTGAACTCTAGGGCTGAGTGCTAGCCAATAGAAAAGCAGGCTTGTAAAAACATTAGTGTGTCCTCATCCACTGTATTCACCGGATTTGGCACTTTTGGCTCTTTCCCGAATTCAAAATGACCTTGAAAGGTTCTGAATTAATTCAGAGCATTAAAGTAAGCACAACAGCACAGCTAAAGACATTCATGAAAAAGGGTTTCCAGAACTCCTTCAGAAAGCAGCACCAACAGTGGAAGAAGTGTGTTTGAAGTAAGGGGGACTATTTTAAGGGGGAATAATGATCATGTACATTTCATTGTAGTGCTTTTTAAGATTTAAATATTCACTGTTTCGTTCCATGACCTATTGTATGTTCTCGTTTTTTTTAATGGGTCGCGGAGATGTTTTTATTATATTGGAGCCTGGCTAGATACCCATATTTTTCTTTTCTTTCTTTTTAAAATATTTCACCTGTCATTTTTTGTGTATGCTAATCAGAAATGTAAATTCACTTGCCTTTTTGATCGTTATTATAGAAGTCTGAAATAATTCATTTGAAAACAGTAAACAAATGGCACCTCCAAAAAACTCCTCTCCATAGGAAGAGCCATATTCCCTACAACAATATTAGAAAACCTTCTGAAAGACATCCATGGTTGATTGGTTTATTCCCTCACTTGACAGAACCTAGTAAGCATCTTCTATTATCTTCTATTAATATTGGTAGTATGTTCTACAAGTTGCTACTTGTTGATATATTGGAAAGGAATATGTATACATGCCTCTTCTTGAAATAATCTATTAGCTGCTTAAAAACAGAGACCATGATTTATCATTACAATGTTCCCCAAATGACATATTTTTGGTAGCTGCCCACAGGAACCCACAACATAAATATCAATTATCAGATTGATTTACTCTGTGCATCTCAGATTTCCTTAATTACTCAAGTGAACTATATGTTTCATAACAATGTTTACATATTCAAAAGTAATGTTGAAATACAGAATGTATAGCTATAAATTACATATAAATGTTCACACATTTGACATTTTTCTAGTTTTCTTTTCTTCGCTGCAGGCTTTGAGAGTAGTGCTGACTGACCTCTCAACTTGAAAAACATTTTACTGTTGTCTAGTTTCCATTTGCTGTTGATAAGGAGAGACAAAATTCCCCCTGAAAGGGGCCTCCAGCTCTGCCCGTCAGGAAGTCAGCTACCTGTGACCAGAGAGCCTGAGTACATTCCTTCTAGGAGCAGGTGTTAACCCACCCCAACTTGTTAAGAGCCCGCAGGGCCCCTACTTTGGGAGATAAAGAGGCGGCCTGTGTGGGGTCCCTCCTCCTCCTCCACAGAGCCATTTGTGGCTGAAGATACACCCCCTCCAGGAATCTTTCAATGCTCTTCAAATCATGGGTATGCACAATACACCTGACCTTGTTCAAAGACAGGGGCTGCACTGCCCCAGGCAAGAGTAAAGAAATACAGAAAAATACATCTCTTTCCAACCTTTTAAAATTTCTGTTGTATAGAAAGGCCCCTGTGCCTGTCATCCAAAACACTTGTTAGTTCTCCTTTTATTCTTTTTACTTCAGCGAGTTAAGTAATGCACCATCAGTTGTTCATCATCTGGATAGAACTCTCCTTTGATAAGATGCAGCCAGTGGGAAAAATGCAAAATTTTGTACCCTCTATATTTTAAATCATTTATTTACCTCTAAAAAGAATGTTTTTTGTGCCCCTCAATGAATCAGGAATGAACTTTGTTCAATGCATGTTTTATCCTGTAGAAAGAATAAAACTCACTGGAGGGTGGAATTTACTCAAAGGGAACAGATGTCTGCAGAGCTTCTCACTATGGTAGGGGTAGCTGGTGTGACATCTGCAGAAGGCATACAGGCAGGCACAAGGTGTGACATCTGCAGGAGGAATACAGGCAGGCAATTTAGCTCCCCCAGTACTTCCCAAAAGACAGCAGACTCAACACAATAGTAGAAATCTGGTTCATGCTTGAAAGGCAGCTTATTTAGAACTCTACCTACACAATGGTGCTGCTTTTGCATTTCAGTTAGAAGGCAAGAAAAGTGAAGTGAAATGTGTGTGAGGACATCAGTGGCAAAATCTACACTCAAAAGAACCCATGGTAAGACATGTGTGTCCTTGTATCTATGTGAGAAAATGAGAGATACATAGCAAAAATGTAATTTGCTAAGTGATTGAAGGCTTATCCTCATTTGGTTCCCCTTTCAAGTTTTAGCTTAGTCTACAAAGACAAACTTGATAGCTACTGCATACCTAAATCCCTATGAAATGGACTCAAAACTAATTGACAGATTTTAAAAACATGTCTGAGTCAGGGGTAGGATACCAGGAAAGTGTTTCCATTTTTTTTCACTCAAAGATGAAATGTATTAATGAATATGAGAGTGTTTATTACTGTTGAATATGTTTGCAAACAGAACTATAGTCTATAAAAGAAAAGCCTTAGAAAGTAAAGAGGTTAGGGATGGGCCTGACTTGGAGAAACAAGTGGGGTTTAGAAGAGATCGGTGCATGTTGTTCTTCAATCTCCTGTGATGGGGATGGAAAATAGGGGGAGATAGGTTGAATTGTATCTCTGCAAAAGATATGCCAAAGTCTTGATACCTGGCACTCCAGCAGAATGTTACCCTCCCTGGAGACAGGGTGTTTTTAATTACTTGATGAGGTCACACTGGATCAGACTGGGCCTAATGAAATGACTATTTTCTTTATAAGAAAAGAAAAAGAGAGGTGACATATGACACTGAATGCTATCTGACAACAAGGCAAAGACGGGATATGCATCTACAAACCAAGTTGGGGAGCACCAAGGATGGTGGGCAACTACTCTAAGCCACAGAAAGGCATGGAATGGATTCTCCTTCAGAGTCCTCCAGGAGGATAAGATGCCTGGATTTCAGACTTCTATTTTGTAAAATGTGAAAGAACAAATTTCTGCCATTCTATGCCACTTTATTTGTGGTGAGCCTTATGGGAAAAGAATAAGGGGTATAACCTATTTATTTAAGTTTCTGATCGTTGAACAAGGTTACAGGGTGGTAACTATAGCCTTAAAATGTAGATTTTTACTTTTCTGAGTATTAAAAATAATCTTTATTTTTTAAAGTTAATATGTGTATTACAGGCAACAAAACACAAGAAGCAAAGAACAGAGTCATTCACAGCCATAAGCAGCCTAGTTGGATTGTCTTCAGCCTGGCGGCCATCAAGTATCTTTAGGTCATGCAGAGAAACTAGATAATGAGTGGGACATTTATCATATTATTTTAACATCTGATGTATATGAATTCTATAACAAAGAACAAAATGCATAAATATTCTCATAGAAATGAAAATTACTGTATTTGTGTAACAAGAGAAGGTTGCTAGAAAATCAGACAAGTAAAAACAGCTCACTAGATTAGCAAAATTTTAAAAACATTGCGAGGAATGGAAGATGAATTGGAGAAATTTCCTAGAAATTAAAACGAAGACAGAGGTGGAAAACTAGAGGGAAGAGACAATAAAATTAAGGTATAGAAAGAACAGTTTCAAAAATTTAATAGTCACATCATAAAGTAATGACAGAAAATGGATGATAAACAAAATCTAAATAAATAACCTAACTGATGACATGGAGAATCCTTTATTGGCACAAAAATGAGTGAAATAAATGAAAAATGGTGACCAAAAAAGTATCATTACTGTGGAGGTGTTAAAATGTGTTCTTAGACTCTGTGAAGCATCTACCAAAAAGTAGCATGTATTAATTTCCTTGAATGAGGAAACATTTGGAAAAAGCGACAAAGGTCACAACGAGCAGTAGGTCACAGAAGTCTTTCACTTGGCTTTTTTCTCTTGCAACCACTGGTAGCCAGCCACTATGATATGAAGAAGTAGAAGAGACAATGGTAATACATTTTCTCACCCATGATAGTGGTGACAAACGACCCATGCCTCTACACACGAAACAAGTTAACAAGTGAAAAGCATAAAAAATTTATGTAATTACAGTTCTATATGGTAAAAGCCATTGAGATGAAGACCCAAAGACTCAAGAGGAAGCTACTTTTATTCTTAGATTCAGCGAGGAAGCAACAACTATGTATAAGTGTGATTGAACAACAGTGACAAAAAAGTCCTTGTAGCCTGAAAAGAAAAACCCAGCAAGACCTGTATGTTCAAATTCTTGTTGGTTTCTCTGTGTATCATTCCTTTTTGCTCAGTGTAGGAACCTTTTGGAATGAACTCCTATTAAATCAGGTAAATCAAGTAATTCTTTTATGGCCAGGTCTCATATAGGGAGCTTGTGAAGGAAAGCTATTGTGATGTTTTTAGGACATTTCAATAATGATTTATCTCTCTGTGGATTGAAAACTCAGTGAGACATGGCAGTGACTATATTCTTGCTTTGTTAGCTACTATCTTTTTAGCTTGTAGTATGGACTTTCACTTTAATAAACATTTAATATATGAATGATTTATACTCTTAGCAAAACACACTGTTACTCTGTTAATACGAAGTTTAAAACTTCCAGATTTGATTATGCTGTGAACTTTCACAGTGTCAGTATCATGACTCTTCTATATTTGCTAGGAAGAATTTTGACAAAGAGGCACCTTTGCATTAGAATTGCAAGACAGGGCTGGGGATTTAGCTCAGTGGCTTAAGTGCCTGCCTGGCAAGTGCAAGGTCATAAGCTTGATCCCCAGTACAAAAAAAAAAAAAAAAAAAGCAAGACATTGCCTCATGGCTCCTGACCAGATGGGAAGGATTGACTGATGGGATCCTAGAAGCTGGACAATTGGGAACCTCTACTATTCAAGGATGTACTGAATTAGGGAAGACACAACCTACCCAAGACATGGAGGAGATATATTGTTAGAGAACTATATCATCTCATTGAAGAATTCAGTTTTCTTCTTTAATCTCTCTTTGGAAAAAAAAGGAAAAGAAACAGACTTATGATCAAATTAAGTATATAGTACTGCTGAGTCCTCAAAAGACCAGCAGGAAAATTTACAAATCCAAAAAGGCTAAATGTATTAGGTCTAAAGTAATATGGATAATATGCCTTTGACAAAGTCTTAGTCTCTGTATCTGAAAATGGTAAAATTAAAGGAAGAGAATGGACAATGACCAAATTCTGTATTATGGACAACTTTTGCAGAAATCAGCCAAGGAAGCTAAGCCATAATCTCTGTAGTAATTGATCCAAAACAGTCAGTGCTTAGTGACTGACTGCCAACTCTCCCAATTTTTCTCCCCACCCCCTAACTTAAGCCCAACTGAAAGAGTCAAATATACTAAGTTGATCATATAATATGTGATTAGATTACAAACTTTTACCCCTATTTTTGTTTTTACTATAGGGTGGGGTGGGGGTGGTTGACCTCAGACCCTTGCACATGCTAGACATGTCTATCACTAAGCCGCATGCTCAACACTTCCTTCTCTGGCTTTTAAACTCTAAAGCTTTACTTTACCTGTCTGCCATTAATTTCTGCCAAATGCAAGTGAAGGTGGCTTACTCTCTTGCTATAGCAAGCAGTGAACAAATCACCTATCTTCTCATCAGAGTGCTATTCATTTATTTCCAAAAATATTGATAGATCCAAGACTGTATGATTTCAATACAAGTATCTCAAAACAGGAACTGATGGAATGGGCAGTATAAGACATATATTTTAGATTGGAAGGCACTGCAAGATGAAAAACTTAAGATCTAACTTGAAAAGTGGTTAGCTTTAAATTGAACCAGTTTATTTAATAGACACACAGTCTTATTTTCAGGAGCAGATATTTCATGGAGCAAAGAGCTAAAATAGTTGTATTTAACACAGAGAGAGAAAATCATGACTGGTACCGCATTGATTAATACAATAAAAGGAAATTATGCTTGTTTCAATTTGAGTTTGGGATGAATGTTAGCAAGATGGTTGCTAGAGTAGGACTCTCCAGAGCTTGTTCCCCTCCTCAAAAACATCCATTTAAATCCACAGAATTATCTTCAAAGAGCTAAGGAAACCAGTTAAAAGACTACCAGGCTGGGAAACTCTTGAGACTGATAAGAAGAAATAAATTCATTTTTTAGATACATCGTGATTTATTCTTTCTTACCCAACATAGATGACATGGTCAATCACTTGAACAATGCTCTTATTATCACAGCTTCCTTAGCTATGGTCACTGAGGGCTAAGCTTAACCCTGAAATTTTGTAATGAAAATGGTTTGTCTTTCTTTTTCCAACTATCTGTTGGTAATAACTATGAGGGATTGTGTACTGATAAGGGGACTGAGGACCAATTAGATTCATAAGAAATAAGAATTGGTTTACAATGTCTATTGTGGACATAACTAGAGAGTTTGCACTTTATCATCAAGCTTCAGAAATTTATATCTCTATTAAGCTTTGGACCCACATAATCAACTATCTACTGGGTTATGAAGATGTCTGGACATCTGTAACTACCATAATCTACATATGTCTAAAATTGAAATTTTAGCCGCCTGTTTTACCAAAGATTTACTAACTGACTTATCAGATCATCCTCATAATCTTTGTCAGCACCATAGTCCAGGCTACCACTGGCATAGTTTAGGTTAGTACTCATTCAAAATAAATCCTTTGTTCTTGAAGACATAAATGTAAGCAGAGACTTTATGAACAAAACCCAAACCACATGGAAAATACTACAAAGAATCAACAGATGGGATTTTTGCACAGCAAAAGAAATCACCAAGTTAAACACACACACACACACACACACACACACACACACACACACACACACAAACACACAGGGAAAAAAATTATAGCCAGTTGTCCCTAAGACAAAGAACTTATATCTAGAACATATAAAGGACTGAAAAAAAACTCAGACCCCCCAAATTCAATGACCCTATCCAAAAATGGGCATCTGAGATAAATATACATTTCTCAGATGAAGAAATACAAATAGCAAATAAATACATGAAAAAATGTTAAACATCATTGGTCATTCAAGAAATGCAAATTAAAACAACACTGAGATTGCATCTCAACCCAGAAAGAATGGCTACCATCAAAAAAATCTACCAATAAACCAATTCTGGAGAGGTGGTGGGGAAAAAGGAACCCTTCTCTACTGTTGGTGGGAATGTAGACTTGTATAACCACTGTGGAAATCAGTGTGGAGATTCCTTAAAAACTAGGATTAGAGGTCCCTTTCAACCCAACTATTTCCCTTCTGTTTTTAATTCCCAGAAGCATGTTTATAGCAGCACAATGTGTAATAGCTAAATTTTGGAAACAACTCAAATGCCCATCAACCAAGTAATGGATAAAAAAGATATATATATATCACATTACTCAACCATAAAGAAGGATAAACTCAAGACTTTTATAGGTAAATGGATGCAACTTGAGATGATACTCATAAGTGAAATAAATCAGACCCATATGTGTAAACATTGTATTATCTCACTAGTGTGAGAAGCTTAATGAGTATATAAGATCTAAAGTGTACACTAGATATTGTAAATTGGGAAGAGACTGTTTAAAAGAAAAGAGAAATTCAAAGGGGAAAGGGGAAAAAAGGAAAAGAAAAGGAAATATATATATATATATATATATATATATATATACACTTAGATAGTTAAGATTGTTATACAGCTATTGTCTTTCAGTTCATTGAAAACAAAGGTTTGTGCTAATATTGTTTGGACAATATTTCATGCCTGTATCTTGTACTCTGAATAACTACTGTGAATATAACAATATGCAATGTATTAATTATTGCTACTCTCCTATTAGCCTGATTTGAAATTGTTCTATTTTTATTTCTATTTTTTTCCTCTTTAAAATAAATAAATATTTCATTTTAGTCTGTTTCATATTGCTAGAACAGAATACCTAAGATTAGGTAATTTATGAAGAACAGGGATCTATTTCTTATAGACCTAGAGCTGTGAAGTCCAAGGCCACAGGGCCAGCATCTGGTGCGGGTCTTCATGCTGCACTGGCTTCTCACAAAAAGGAGGGAGAGGAAGAATAAAAGGAGGCCAGACTTCCCCTTTTATAAAAACCTCTCTGTGGTAATGGCATTAATTCATCCATGAGGGCAGAGCCTGTGTGGCTTATTCACGTCTCACAGATCCCAACCCTTAGTTCTGTTACATTAGGGATTAAGTTCTCAGCACATGCTTTTGGGAGCTGCATTCAAACCGCAGAGACTTCTTTGCCCTCTGACTAAAGTACTTTATTCTAATGGTAGAATTATGAGCGTCAGCAAACGGCAATGAGGAAAGAAGTTGATGGACTGATGGAAACCTGATGTCTGGAAATCTTACCTGTTTTACTTTTGTTGGTCCCAGTTTTAAAAAAAATGCATAGAGAAAAACTGAAGCAAAAAATGCTTAACTCAGGAATAGCAAATTAAACTGGGAAAATAAAGATAATAAAGTTTTAGGCCTTTTTGGAATCATTCTTTACACTGTCCCATTTAGTTTATGTATGTCTGCTCACCTGTTTCAACTTTTCTCTTCTTCACTCCCAATATTTTGTTGTCAAATGGTCATTAGGAGACAAATTTGTGTATCTGAAGAATCACGGTGTGCATCCCATGTATGATGGTATCTGTATTTAAGCAAAATTGCCTCCCAATAGAAACAGAACTGATGCCCTAAGGCAAAGGAGGGGTCTCTGCTGGTAGCCAGGATTACTGCTTCAAAGCAGAAAACTGGTGAAGAAAATTGAATTCTTATAATAAATTCCCTAACAGCGGCTTAGCGGCAAATGATTTTTTAAAAGTCACTTGACTGTGCAAACTGGTTAAAGCAGAAAGATTTTAATGACATTTCAAAAGCTTAATGTCAACCATCAGTGTCCAATAAATGAAAATTACTTTTAGTGATACATCTGGAAATATGATGGTTTTCTGAGCGAAATTCTCTCAAGCTTTGCATAAAATGTAGGTTTTTGTTTTTACTCTGTGTCTGTTAATATAAACTTTTTATACTTGTTTGAGATAAAGAAGATAAATTAGACTCTACTTGGGATATTAAAAAATGGGTAAAATTTTAGGACATGTTAAATTTATTATTTGCTTATTGAAAGAAAGAAAATCATTTAAGGAAAACAATTCCACTTAAAGAAAGGGCAATATTTTAATAAGCAGAAAGGGAAAGGGGAATATATTTTGAGATAGAAGCACAGTCCCTAGAATGGAAAATGCAATGTGCCAAAGTAGCTACTTTGAAGGGAACAAAGTGATCTGAACATAACATTTTGTTATGCTCCTGTAAAATCCTGACTTTATCTTCATCCCTATACATTTAACTAATATTTATAGCATGTTTATTCTGTGTGCTAGAATAGTAGGAGGCCTTGGTGATATTTCAGTGAAAAGACAAGCCTACTACAAGTGGATTGCCAACAGCTTACACATGCGTTCATCTATTTGGTAAAGTGAGGTTTTGGTCTGTGGGGACAGCTGAAGTGACAATGGTTTCAGCAATGTCTCATGTGAACACAGACTATTAGACCTCAAAGAGTGGCTCTGTCATCACAGAAAACCTCAGATTATTTTGTTGCTGCTCCATGGTTCTTGGCAATGTGTGTATCTAGCATTTTATATCTATAGTTTTTCACTTGGCATGATGCATTTGAGATATAAAATGCTGTGTATGTCAATAGTCTATTCTTTTTATTGAGTAGTACTCTATTCTATGGAAGTATTACAGTTAATTACTCAGTTAAGAACTTTTGTGTTGTTTGAAGATTTTAGAAATAAAATTGCCAAAAAACATTTTTGTTTATTCGTTTCTGTTTCAATATAACTTTTTCATTTCACTTGGACTAATATCTAGGAGTAGGATTAGTGAACTATATGCATAGGTGCACATTGAACTTTATAAAAACTGTGAAATTATTTTTACTCTGGCCATACTATTTTGCATCCCTACCAGCAATGCATGGAAGTTTTAGCTGCATTCTCATCAGTATATGGTATTGTTAGCAATTTTTTTCTTTTTTCCTATCTTCTTTTGTTTTGTCTCATTTTGTTTATTGAGACACAGATTCGCTGTGTAGCCCAGGCTGGCTTCAAACACAAACCAATCTTGCCTTAGCTTCCCGAGTGCTGGGATTACAAGTGTGGATCACCACATCTGGCTCTTCTTTCTTTTTCAAAAAGATGTACATCACTAATTCTCAGTAGTTTCAATTAGCACTTCACTAATGACTAATGATATTGAGCATCATTTTATGTGCTGTTTATCATTTGTAGCTTCTTTAATAATATATCTGTTCAGATAGTTTGCTCACTAATGATATTTGATTAGGTGATTTCTTATTGTTGAGTATTGAGAGTTCTCTGTATATAATGCCTAAGAGTTTTGTGTCAGATGTATGATTTGCAAATATTTTCTTTTAGTCTATGCTTGTTTTCATTCTTTTAGTAGTGCTCGCAGAGAAAATGATTTTCTTTTGAAAAAGTCTGATTTATTTATTTATTTATTTATTTATTTTTACAGATTTTGCTTTTTACTTCGTATCTTAAAATTTTCAATTTTGGATTTTTATATGTCAAAGGTAAAATTTGTGACCCCTCCCCAAAAGAACAAATTCTTCCTAGCAATAATAAATTGTCTACTAAATATATGTTAGCTATATCTTCTAAATGTGAAATTGAATAAAATATTAGATAATTTATGAAGAAAGAGCTAAATTAGACTTAAGAAGGAGACAGAGACCTAATGATAATAATTTCTACAGCACAGAGCTAAAGACTTTTGGATTTTATACAGTACTAGCATGTAAGCATATGAAATAAATGATTGGTGGGGATTTCAAATACCTATTCATTTGCCACCCATTTATATTTTACATTTTTTATTGAGTACCTACTATGAGTGAGGCATTGTATTTTATATGTGGATACACAGAAGAATATAAAGGCAGACAGAACTTTTGACCAACAAATCAATAGATCATCAAATAATTCAGTAACAACTGTGATTGACACATGTTCACAGTAAACCCTGCTTCTTTTTGTACATGGTACAGAAGTAGTGTCTTCACCACACTTATCTCAGTTTGAAGTTGTTTATTTGTGTGACCACTTGATTTAAAGTCTGTCTCATGCTGCAGGGGAAGAAATGAAGTGCATGTTTTTATGACTGCACCTGACACATTGCAGGATCTGGATTAATAGCCATTGACCTGATAAAGTGCCTGCTGCTGAATGAAGTACAGGGGGAGGAGTTGCTAATTCTGCCCTTGGCAGTTTTGAAGATTTCATTTAAAAGGTGACATGTGAAACAAAGGTAGGAACTTGCTACTGAGCAAAAAGGGCTATTGAGGAAGAGAAGGGCAGCATGCTAGAGCTGTGTGGTCTTGGCCATGGAGTGGGAGGTTGGGCGGATAGGGGTGGAGGGGCTGGGAATGAGGGGCGTGGGTCACTCGGAAGGTTGCTAATGCTGTAATCAAACTTGATGAGGGTCTGCTAGTGGCAATAAATGTGTCTAGGAGGGACAAGACTTGAGGACTATTCCTGAAGATAGAATTATGGTGATGGATAAGGTGCAAGGATAAAGTAGAAAGAGGACTTAACGTTTTAGCTTTGTTAGCCTAGGGAGCATTGTTGGTAGGTAACAACTGTTAAAGTATTTTTCTGATATTATATGTGACTTATAAAATTCAGTAAATTATAAAGAAAAAACAAAAAGCATCCATTACCCCCAACATATAAGAAATAACCATAGCTGACATTTCACATGCATATATATCTATCCTTTAAAATACATGCTTGAAAAGAGAGTCTGATTCCATTTCTATTGGGAACTGTGCTCTCATGAGTTGCTTTAATGTACTGAACTTCATTTTGAATTTGTTTTAGCTAAACAAACAAAAAAATCAGCTGAACATGGTGTCACATGTTTGTAACCCCAGCACTCCAGGAGGCTGAGGCAGGAGGATCAAAAGTTTGAAGCCTGCCTGGACAATTTAGCCACTTAGGGAGAGCCTGTCAAAACAAAAAGGGGAGGGGTTAAACATGCAGGGCTCAGTAGAAAGCCCTGGGTTCAATACCCAGTATGGCCAACAAATAACAAACAAACAAATACATAAATAAAGTTAGGCTCATAGCTGAAATGGCCAAAGGCAGAATTTTTTCCCTGGAAAGGAAACTAAATGACTGGCAGGGTGACACTGGTGACATGGCCTCATTAGTAGCAGCTTTTAACCTGCAGAGGTAACTCAAGGCCAGACACTGAGGGATACAGTCAGGTGCCTTCTGATTAATTCATATTCAATTCATTCAAAGAGTTGGGCCCTGCAGGAGGACAAACGCAGCGGCTCTCTCCTCATGTGTCAGAAAGTCCTAAAGGAATGCTAATTATTTTTGTCCACTTGAACCCTGAGCTTGTGTAAACTTGGGCACATATATTAGCTGAGAGAAAAAATTTCTGAAGTGCAGGAACAGTTGATCAAAACTACCTTATCCTTGGCCCTTCCAAATGAAAGGACTGGTTTTAAAAATGTAAAGGTTAAGGGTACTTTTATGTGGAGATGAGATTACAGGGATTGGTAGAGGCAGGGAGAATCAGATAGGCCTGAAAAAAAAAAAACGCTCTAGGAATAAAGTTCAAGAAGGAGGCAGCAGGGTGTCAAAGACGACCCACGTGGTTCCTGGGGCTGCCCTCCCTGCAGGCTGGGCACACGCGGGAGTGGGGTGCACGGGACACAGACCGGATGCAAAGGCCCCACTCCCAGGGCGACCCTGGACCCCTTCTGGGAGAGCCTTTCTGCCCCAGCTCCCCGTCAGCACCTGGCACTGCTCAGACCGGCAGGGATAGGGATGGTTTCCAGGTCCTTTTCCAGGGTACTGAAAAGTCCAGGAGCGTGGAACACGATTTACAAGATAAAAAACAGTCCCCTGAGAGGTCCGGTCGCCTGGTCGCACCGGGGTTAGGGGCAGGATTACCAGGGGTATAGAACTGTGCTCTGGACTAGTCCAGCTCAAATCCAGAAGGAAATTCCCATTTCCAGAGGAAGATCTGCTTCCTTATCTCCCTGTCTTCCGTCCTGTAGACTTTAAATGGCTTCTGCTTGAGCTGGGTTTGGAGCTCGAGTTGCTCTCCAGCTGGGGTCCCGGAGTGAGCTTTGGCCCGGACCGAACGCCGTTGCGGGACAGGGTCGTGCACTGGAAGGAACCAGAAAGCGGTGTACATACTGTTTGCTCGGGATGTTCGCTGGGAACAGGCTGCCCAGCAGGTCCCAAATCCCCTTTTTTCCGCTCTTCTGGAGCGCGGTGCCCGGGCACCCGACGAGCGCTGGGCAGTGGCTCCTGCCAGCGGGAGTTTGCAGACTCTCCAGGAGTCGCGGGGCGCGCCCCGGGCCAATGAACGCGCCCCGCGGAGGGCTCGGCCCCTCCTGTGCGCTCTGATTGGACTCAAGCCCCCCGAGGCCGGCCAGCCCGCCACCGCTGTGGGCAGAGGCGCTAGCTGGGCGCGAGTGGGCGTGGCGCGCGCGCCCCCCGCCGGCCCGCTCACCGCCTCCCGCCTCCCGCCCCGCCTCCCTTCCCTCTCCCTCCCTGCGCTCCGGGCTCCGGCCGCGCGCTGGCGGGGCTCCGCATTGCACACTCCGGGGGCGCCGCAGTGTTCGTGGGATGGGGCAGCGGGCTGCCGCTGGCGGCCGAAATCCGCTCGCAGTCCGGGTAAGTAGAGGTGGGCTTCCTGGGAGACACAAAAGAGGACGCGGTGGAAGCCAGCGGCCCGGACTGATGCGGAGCCTGGGTCGGGCCAGGGAATGGGCTGGGTCGCTGGAACCGGCCTGTGCCAGGACAACCCCCTCGGGGCCCGCGCAGCAGGGGTCGCGGCCTCTACCCTCGGCTCTGGGATTCTGCTCGGGACTGGACAGAGAGCACTGCGGGCAGTCTGGGCAGGTCCGGGGGCAGTGTGCGCGTCTTCTGCTGGCGCGCGGCGGGGTGAGATAGAGACGTCAGGACCTGCCAAGTTCAAGGCTGCGGGAAGCTTCTCCGGGCGAACTCAGCACCTTCTTGGGGCCAGGCGTGCGTCCGCAGGAACTCCAGCCGGAGAGTTCCCGGCCGCAGAGTGGCGGCGCCCCACATGTTGCTACGGGGGGCGGCGGCGCTGGCCCGGCTTCGCCCGCCGCAGCTGCTGCAGGAGGGGTGAGCTGGGCTCCTCCCAGCCGCGATGAGGTCACGCTAGGCCCTGCGACCCCTCACTCGCTACCCCGGCGGGCACCGTCCACCAAAGAATGGTGACTTCGCTTGGGCTTTACTTGGCAACCGTTTTTCTCTCTGGTAACAGCAGTTCGGTTGATTCCTATTTGACGAAGCAATCGATTTCAACTAAAGCTATCAGTAGGTCGATCTTAGGGTAACCCCAGAACGCTGTCTCACCACTTCTGCTAACACCTTTTCCCCCCTAAGTCCCGGGCCTCTCTCCCCATTGTAGACCCCACTCTTTTTTCTCTGTGAGGTTCAAAACTTGATGTCTGGACATGAGTGTATCCGGAGTGGTCCTAGATATTCGTTAATGCCACAATCACTTGCCATCCTCGGGGACTCCAAATACTTGTTTTAATTCGGGGGTGTTGGCGGGAGGTGGAAACAGGTCTTCCGTAGCGAAGTGTTGTTAAAACTGCATTGACCTCCCAGAGCACATGACAAAAAGAATGTTAAGCTTTTCCCTCTGGTAACCTACCCAAGGTGTGACCTCCAAAATTCAATTTTCTTTGTGGGAGGCAAGGGAGTTTAGATTCTCCAGAGGGAAGCTTATTTCTTGTTAAATTGACTTGTGGTGACATACACTCTGTTCTGCTTGGCGCTGGCCGGCCATTGCAGATGCCTTGATATTATTAGAGCAATTCCCTTAAAGCCATTACATTTTCTTTCCAGTGAAAGGAACTCGAAGTAGCTGTTTAAAATTTCAGGTCTGCACCTTATTTCTCTAGGAGACATGAATGGTTACTGTATATGTGCTCACGTGTACCAAGTTTGCAAAAGATATTTGTGCAATCGTCCATGAAATGGCTTAATGCCATTTAAATGTAAAGCATCTATCTGTTTTCAATTTTAGTTTTCACCTCAACCAAAAGGCGCTAGAATGAAACTAGACTGAAAGAGAGTTCCTTGTTTTAACAGAGGTTCATAGCACTGCAGTCCTGAAAGTGTGGAATAAACTCTGAGCTTGCAGGAATAGAAAACCTGCTTTTAAAAAATTGGTTCCTTGGCTTAAAAATTTCAGAAATGCTTCCAGACCAAAAAGATAGACACAGTTCATGGAGCTGCATTTTGAAGCTGTGATAGACTTTGTAAGAGGAATGTGTGTAGTGCAGAAAGCATAAATGGAGCTGATTCTAGGCAAACAAAATCAAATAAAAAATATACCGTATGCTGTATATTTTACATGGCACATTGAAATTTACTATTGAAGTAATATTTTTATCATCCCCTCTGTAGAGATGGAACAACTGAGGCTCTCAGATTGATTTTTCCAGGGTAAATAGCAGATTGCAAATTCACATGGTTTCAGAATTCTTTGCTCTCTCCCTTCTTTATCTCCCTCCCTCCATTTCTTAATTTTTTCATTCTGAGTTACAACTTTAGTATTTGCCTATTTTTGTTTTCTGCACCTCTTTTTTTCCTTTTCTGTTCAACTCATACTTCTAGGGGACCATTCTGTACTTCCCCAAAAACATTTTGGTCTGCTAAGTTTCACTACAAAGGTGCAGACTAATAAAGATAAGGAGAAAGATAATAGTGATTTTAAGGTATCACCTTTTTCATTATATTATATTATTTTTGCTAGTGAGTTGTTAAAGAAATGAGTACTGAAAACCCCAGAGTGATGTTCCCAAAAAACGATAGTGTTTCAGGAAAATCATGTGATGTAGTGGCATGGGTATTTGAGAAATAAGTAAGTTTCCACTTTATAACCAGAAACTTATCATTTGGTCTCTAAACAAGAAAGTCCTAAATGAATAACTAATGTTATTTTTACTTGAATAACTAGTGTTTGTTCTTATTATTCTTGTGAAGAATTGGCAAAACAGGTGACTTAAATCAAGAACTATTGTAGGAAAAGAAGCATCCATTTTTGAAAAGTCTAGGAATCCTCATTATTCAAAAGACAGTGACTGAAAATTGTATTATTACTTGCATATCTAGCAATAGAAGCTTACAGTTATTTGCCTGTCTGCTTATTTATTAAAGGCCTATCATTTGTATATCTTTTCCTGGGAAGTTATTGCTCACAGTATTTATTTGTGACATTGGCTAATTTTGTTTGCGTCAATGTGGGTAGGTGTTTCATTTATTAATAAGTCATGGTTAGAATGTGTGGGCTGTGGATTAAATCTTAGCTTCACATACAATGTGGAACTGCAGAAAATGTTGAACCTCTGTGTTTCAGTTTTGTTCTGTGTAACACATGAATTGTGCACCTACCTTATTCAGTTATTTAGTTTATCCATGCAGCACATGTCTGGTAATTTCTCAGTGTGTAGCAGTTTTGCTCTAGATGCTACAGGTTCATGAGCAATTTCCTTGCCAATGAAGTCTGCAGGGTGTCACCTGAGATCTAGTGATGTAATGCATGTAAAGTACTTAGCACATGACATGACATCTAGCAAGAGACACATGATTGTTAGCTGTTGGTATGATACATTCATTCAGGAAATGTTCACTGAGTGCCTACCAGATATAATATAGATTGGAGCATATAATGAGAGTAATACAGATTTCAATTCAGTTCAATTCAATTCAATTCAATTCAATTCAATTCAATTCAATTCAATTCAATTCAATGTCCTAATGGAGAGGGGATGCCAAAGAAAAATGTCAAATACAAACTCTTTCTCTAAAAAGGAATGTGATGCTGACATATTAGGAAAATATACTTGAGAAAAGCCCAGTTTCTCAGAAGAAAGTGGGGAATACAAATATGATTTTAAAAAAAAAGTCTTGTGTTTATGCTCTTTAAAACACTAAATTCATAGGGAAGAATAAAGGAAACAACAAAATGCTTAGGTATATGTAATAGAAAAATAATATTTGAAGGGTTTGTTATTAAATTAAGCCTTTAAAAGGTTACAGATGTTGTGCACACTAGACATGAGGTAGCCAAAAAATTAACTGAGGGAAAAAAACCCTTACAATTGATTTCTTAATAATAAAAGACAAATACTGTGAAATGAGGATTGTGGAGCACTTGGCTTTCATCATATAAAACATATGCTCAGAAATAAAGAGATAAAATGGTGTAAATGAATCCTTTGCTTCTATTTTTGCTGAGTAATATTCTCTCATTCAGTCTCTCTGGCAGTGCACACATTGGGGAGGTAATAGATCAAGAAGTGGCAGGTATTCAGGTAATAGATCAAGAAGTGGCAGGTTGATTAGGTATCCCGACCTAATCAACAGAGGAGATAGAGATAAATCACCAGCACCAGAAGGCTTTCACCCAGGTGTACTGAGGAAACATAGTGTGACAGCAGTTGGGCCTTTGGTAGGACATTGGTAAGTCCTAAGAGCTTCTACCAAGGAAGGGGTTTCAGGAAGGACACTGGGCTGGTCAAATGTGAACCATATCCATGTGGATGATGGGGAAGTCAGTATTCAAAGAAAACAGATTGTAGTAAATAATGATTTGTTTTGTAGAAAAGGGGATAAGGTATTTGAGTTAAAGGAGAAAAATGTATGTACTGATAAAATGTTACAGAAAATGTAATTTTAAAATGTTTCAAAAGCCTAATCAAGTCCCAGTTGCTTTTCTATTCACAGTCTTTTGTTATGAATGGGAAGCTGGCCAAGAAACAAGAAACAAAAGGGGAGATCAATAGGTACTTCTGAGTAGAAAAATATGTTCTTCCACAAAGTAGTTGGGAGATGGTCTTATTTAACACATTTTCAATAATAGACAGCTCTTATAGTAAGTAAAAACCAAGCTACGGAAGTTGAATTATAAGTATGTCTTAAAAGACAACCTAAATGGGAAGAAAAATAATAGAAGATTAAAGTCAAAATGGAAGATTGAAGTTAAGTATACTTGGAAAAAATAATCCCAAGCACACTTACAGGAGATGATTTTAAATTCTATTTTCATCAACAGACAACATAACTGGCTAATATTTCTCAGCTCTCTTAAAAAAAAAGTCTATCAAATTAAAGTCAAATGTTAAGAAAAGAGTAAAGTATAAAACTGTATTGGTGTCATGCTATTTTAAAAAATATAGTTGAATATGTTTATGTAAATCTTCTATATCTATTTTATCAACCTTTATGGAGAAAAATATGTTTGAAAACATTAGCAGTGCCTATCTCTGGCTATTCAGATTGCAAGTGACTTTTATTGTCTTTTTTTAACTTCAATATTATTCAGATTTTTCTGCAATGTTGATACATTGTTATTAGAAAAAATGTCATGAAGAAAAAGTTTACTATTGTATCTGAGGATTTCATGTGATCTCATCTATGTCTTTCTGACTTCCACATTTGAAAATTTTATTGTCTTCCACCCTCACCCCAATTGTTTTCTCTGAAGAACAGCATGCTGACATGACTTTTTTTTTTGCATGCTTGATATTAGGGGAAAGTATGGTAGAAAATGAACACCAAATGCTTTTGTATATAGTGTGAACCGGGAGCCCTGTCAGGCCCATTTTTGCCATCACTATTAGGATATGAAGAATTAAGTTACAGAAGCATTGCTGATTCATTGATAAGAGTGTAAGCCATGTGAGGACAGGAACCAAGCCTGTTTATTTCCTTGCTAACAACACAACACTTGCCTTGGTGCCTGGTACAGTGGATTCTACGTCAGTCATGTTGAATATCCTGAATATAATGAAAGGACGGAAAGATCTCATAGAATCATAGACATCTGAAATGAGACAAGTGCCATTTTATCCTGAAGACTTGTGATGCAGTCCTCTTAATTTAACTTTGTATCTAAGTCATACTGATGTTCTTTGTATTGTAGGGCCCCTGGACCACAAACCTGGTTTGTGTTGGTCATCTTGGATTCTCCAGTTTATTTTTGCCTTGCTTTGGTTTCTGTCACTTATGTGTATCTATTATTTCACTTTGTTTCTGTGATGGGGACTGGTGGGTTTTTTCTTCTCTTGGATCTAATTGTACCCTTCACCCTGGCCACAGCTTGGGTTCACGAACTTTTTTCCTTACATGAATTTCAGTATATATGATCCTAGTTAGCTCTGGCCCTGCTTAGGAAAACCGGAATTTTTGCATTTTATATCTATCAAGTATTTCTATGATCTGAATTGGTGTCCCCTGGTCTCAAAATTCATATTAGAACCAACAGCCTAAAGTGATAGCATTAAGAGGTGAGGCCTTTTGAGCTCAGTCCTGGTAAATGAATCAGCCTCTTCAGAGGGAGCTTCTTGCTCCTCTGTCAGGTGAGGATGAAGCAGCAGAATGCCACGTACAAGGCAGAGACTAAACATTTACCAGATGCCAAGTCTGCTGGCTCCTATGGCTGAACTTTCAAACTTCTAGAACTATAAACAATAAATGTCTATTTTTTTTTTGGTAAAATATGTAGTCTAAGGTAGTTTGTCATAGCACCTGAACTGATAAACCAAATATTAACACTTGATCCCCTGGAGGGATCTAGGAGTCCTTGTGTATCATTCTCTGACATCATTTTATAAGGTGATATGTTCAAAATATTCAATGTATACCTGGTATTGTCCGAAAACATCTTAGCAGCAAAATATATCTTATTCTTATCTGAAATCTGTGTGTGTTAGAGCGTCCAACTCTTGTTGTCCTTTCAGGAATACAGATAGGAGGGAATCAGATAGAGTACTCTAGTGAGTTTGCAGAATTGTGACTGAAGACCTGGAGCAAGTAGCTGTTACCTAATGATGAGCTACAGAAAGGAACT
Organism: Hydrochoerus hydrochaeris; assembly: GCA_004027455.1. Lineage (NCBI taxonomy): Eukaryota > Metazoa > Chordata > Mammalia > Rodentia > Hydrochaeridae > Hydrochoerus > Hydrochoerus hydrochaeris. Next base: position 170,820 of record PVLA01000926.1, read on the forward strand.
GTGGCTCAGGGGACAGGGTGCAGTTACCTACAAGAGGGTATTCCTGTTTTCAGAAGTCAGATCACAGCACTTCTGTAGGCCAATCCAGAGGGCACTTGATTTGGGCGTCTGTAGATCAGATGTTTCTCTTGAGAGCCCTGGAAATGGCCCACATGGCATGGATTTAGGGCACGGAGTTAATATCTGTACTGGACAGGTGTGGGGTCTTATAGATGAGAAGGCCCCTGCCCTCAGGAGCAAAGGTGTAATTCCCATCTCCTGGGCTGCATTCCCACTGCTCATCCTTACTGTCTCTTGCCATGAGGATACAAAGTAAAATTTAAAATAGGTTAACAAATGTTTGGGTGTATGAATGAATAATTAGCATGCAATGTATTGTTAGGCAAAATCAATACTGGGTGTAAAATCTTTGATAGTCTTTTAAAAGTCGAGATACAAGAATTCTTAAATCCAGAGTTGTTGACTATTTTTTTAAAATCATGATTGCTACTTATCTAAACAAATAGCTTTAAGTACTTCAAATGATTAAATCAGAGTGAGGTTAATGTACTTCAGTAGTAGGATCTTGGGTGAACATTTTCAAAAATATAATCCTTATATTTTTGTACACTAAAAGCAAGAAAAATAAATACTGCATTAGTCTCTTTTTTTTTTTCCTTTTCAGTACCAACTAGTAGGAATTAGCAAATTTAGTACACATTATTTAAGTTTTCATTCAAGACATCTGGAAATACTTGTTATTCTGTACCATAAAAGCAGTTTAAATAATTTATAAACTTATTTGCACCTATAAAACAGCATTTATTACCCTCTACATTTTGCTTGCATGGCTTTTCAGCTATAGCTTTCTACCTGCTTATGAGAGATTGCATTCATTTTCCATGGGACATTGTTGGTGTAAATTTGAGGTCTTGGCTTTCCTGTGTAGTAATACTAGCTCTACCAGTTGCTAGCTGAGTGACCTGGGGCAAATTAGTCTCCTCCAGCTTAACTGACTGACTGACCTTATCCAGTTGGTTACCCATGAGCTTAGTATCATTTGTCTCAACTATAAAATCAAGGAACTGAACTAATTAAATTTTAAATGCCCAAGCGAGTAAGAACTAACATGGTTTTTGACATTTAAAACTAATCACAAATGTTGATCTAATAATATAGTTTTGATTAACCAGAAGCATAACATAATTTAGATATACAGACCAAACTAAGTTAAACATACAGGATCCTGATCTTGGCTTCTACGAGCAGAAGATCCATAATGAATAATTTAAAAATATTTAGCACATCTCACAGTTTGTTCTTTTCTCACGACACTATATGGATTTTTACTGTTCTTTGACTTGATTATTCATGCAGAATACATTTAATTTCTTAGCGTTTTCCTGTGTTGGAGAAGAAAAAAATCCACTTTTAAGTATTCTAAAAATATTGCCACTAGAAAATACTGACTTTAATAGAAGTAATATTCTGCATTTATGTAGCAGTTTTCCATAGAAGATCAAAGGCATAGTATTAGAAGTACATGGTTTTTCTTTTATGTATAACTTCAGAGAAAATTTTTCTTTTATCAAATTCTTTTAATTTAGATTCCCAGTCACTCAACTGAGTGAACTCACAGAAACTCTCAGCCTCAGTCACATATATCAGGTGAGGAATGTTCTAGCCTTTATTTCTCCATTGACAAGCCTTTCTATCTTTCAAGGTCTACCCCAATATAGCTTCCACAGAGAAATCTCTTCTCCCAATTCCTCCATCAGTCTAAAATTTACTTCTACTTGTATTTTGTCCTGATATGCTGTTTTTTACATTCTTGATTATTATTTATTTGACTTACTTCTCTTGCTAGTGAGGCTGAGTACACTCTCACACAATGAGCTCTCAAATAGTTAACTAGCAGGAAAACCATAATAGAAAAAAGCTGCAAAGACCCTAAGGAATCACAAAGCATTGGTTTAGATGGAAGGGGTAGGTTTTGTATCATGTGATGTCTGCCAGCTAGTTCAGGTTTCTGCATGTCCAGGAAGCACAAAGGAATACCACAATCTGTGAAGGTCTATCTTAGGATCTCCCTGCCTTTGTATCCTAGAACACTTTCTAGCTGTGGAATTTGTCTTAAAACTGACTTTAACCCTTGAGTCACTGATGACCTAGACTTCAGAAAGTTAAATATGACACTTCATAGGTGGAGGTAAAAACCTGTGGGCATCACACTTATTCTAAGCAGTACTGTGCTTCTCAAGGTATAGAGACAATTTCTATTTCAGGGAAGAAAATAATCATTCCCCTTCCCATTATCCTGATTTAATTATTTATGTGTAATTTCTTTGCTGTTGCCTTTTTCTCTAGGTCACATGGTGGCTATTGAGTCACGCATATGGACTATACTGAATGCCTTGATCTTTGTCTTAATAGAACAAAATAGAGGGTGATACAGCAAAGTATTTGCACATAAAGATGTGCATTATCCTATCCTTACTGAAAAACCTCTTCTTCAACCATTTCCCATAAAGCCCTTATTTGTAGAAGGGAGTGATGCAGGTAGGGCTGGTGCTTTTTATACAGGGAACTAGACAAGGCTGGATCTGTTTAATCTCTATTGGCTAGTTAGTGTTCTTCCTGTTCAGTGACAATCAGGTAACTCAAAATTTTTTAAGGAACACCAAGTGAGATATGGCTGGGTCAACATCAACTCCACCCAGTTTTGAAAAACAACTCAGAGTTCAACTTGTCCTGTTGCCTAGTGGTTTCCTTTCTTTTTGGGTCAGGGGTATGGGCAAGGTAGGCAAGTGAAATCCAACAGGGTGCAAAGATGATATTGCCCCATTAATCTTATTCAGATGCTTAACTTTCTAAATGAAGGGCAATACATGTCTTAGACTGGAATAGGATTTTAAAGAAATGTGCTGCTTGTAATGGTGCTTTCTTCTTAGGTTAGGAACTATGCAAAAGAGACCTTTGCTAGAAGGGCAATTTTTAGTTAGGCCATTAACATTCAAGAAGTGTAGAATGCTATAGCATCTACAAGACATTGCGGGAAAGCAGCAGCCTCATTTTCTATAGCTCCTGGGCAGTTCTGACATTGCGTGTGGATTTCAGATCCCTCCTGGAGAAGCAGTGTGCTGAATAAGATTGAATATAGAAAATAGAAAGGGAAAGAAGGCACTGCAGGACCTAGAATAGAGAGAGTATCACTTGCTTTATACTTGATTTAAGAAAACTTTCTGATCTTGTCTGGTTCTAGTCCTGTCAAAAGAATCTCTAAAAATAAAAAACAAATACATTTAAGGAGAATCACAAAATTCCATTTGATTTAAATTATCTCAGGTTGCTATTGTTCCTACCATCATAGCCACTGCTTTGGCAGGTAATTGTCTAACTCTGGAGTCTAGAAAATTTGTGTTACAGGCCTCCCTGAGGGAAAGGCAAGCGCAGTAATGTAGGAAGTGAAGCTAAATGTACTACAATTCTGGTAGGTGAGTAAAAATTGAAGGAAGATGAAGCCAAGTAAAAGGACTGAGACATGGATACAGAGGAGATTACTTCTTCCTGATAAGATGTGGGAGGAAAAGAAAGGAAAATTGAGCACTTTCCCACTTTTATCTAAACTCTCATCACGCTGTTTGCTGTCACCACCAATTAGCTGTAGGACTTTGGCTAAGCCAGTTCACACTTTTGAACTTTAGTTTCCTCCTTTGTAAAATGTTAAACATCAGCACTTCCTGAACAGGATTGAAAGGAGAGACATTGTTCTGTGGGATGTTGCAGGAACGAAAGAATGCATGATGGTCAAAGATGAGTGTGCTTGGGAAGCCAAGGGCCAAATAATGCTTTCATTTTTTAAACTGAAGGAGTTTTCAGAACTTGTAATAACTAAATGTCTCCTCAACATATCAGAAAGGAAGCATACTGTTCAGTGAACCTGAAACTTACCTGCTGATGGTACCCATCTTGAAGAATTCTTGAGGATCAGTGTTTTGTACATCACAAAAATAGACTAAACCATATTTTGATGTTTGGGATTCTTCTGGATTTTAAATTCTGTGAAGGTCTATCTATTTTGTCTCTTTTCTTGTTTTTTTCTAGCTAACCCATTTGTATTTTACTTGCAAGAGTTTGTGTTCCATGCAAATCTTTTGTCAAAAATGTGCTGTTAGAAAATCTCTGCTTCTGCTTCAAGAGAAATACACAGTGAGCATGCATATTTAACAAGCTATGAGTTTCCCTTTTGCTTTTTGGTATATGTGCTGCTAAAGCAAGCATTCCTCTTTATTTTTATGTTAGACTACATCAAATCACAGGCAGCTAAAATATAAAAAATAAGTTTCCCAGGTACATGCACACACATGGAGATAAACTAACAAAAATATTGAAACTTGTATATTAATACAATGGATAATATTTCAGAAAAACCTAACAGTTTGTAAAAGACCAAAATTTTATTCTGACAGAAACTTCTGAGCAAGGTGGTGTGATTAATTATAGAGCTGTGATGAAAAGATGATTGCTGAAGACAGACAAAATGTGTGTCCTTCATGTTTGGTTCTCAGGGCTATGGTGTTTATCATTCCTAGCCACACTAAGATTAATTTTATGCCTTTTATTTGGCCTGTGCCAGATCTACCTTTGGATTGATGAAGAGCAAGTAGAAGCTATTGAGTTTTGCAGGTGTAAGTGGGGAAGTAGAGGCAGGTGTGATGTTCAGGGTGATGTCTAGATGGTACCTCCACTTACTGAAAAAAAGCTCTTCTGCCAGGGGATGTTGGGAGTGGCTGAAGACTGGGTGGTCATCTGTAATCCCTTGGCCATAAAGAGAGTAAACATGCACACTTCCCTCCATATTCTTCACTGCACTTTTTGAGTTCTCTGGAATTAGAGTATCCTGAATTTCTACAGATGATCTAGAGTCAGCATAGGATAGTAGTCTGTGAGTTTGGCTTTCTTCATGTGTTTTTGAACAAATAATTTTTCAAGTAATGTTAGAATGCAAAAGCTAAAATCTGACAATAATTTTCCTTTTACTGGTCATTTTAATTTACATGTTACATTGTTTCAAATACATGGTCTTCTGCCTTCTTAAGATTTTTTAAAAAAGTCTTTGTTGAGTCAGATGTGGTGACTTACATGTACAGTCCTAGCACTCAGGATTGCTATGAGTTCAAGGCCAACCTGTGCTACATTGTGACACCTAGTCTCAAACAAACAAGCATCTTTATTGAATATTGTCTTATTTGAATTCAAGCTTACTTCTGATGAAACATTAGTATTCCTATTTGGTTTTTCTCTAGATGTTTAAAAAACTAAAAATAGATAATAAAATCCTGCTCTGTCTTTATATCCCGAAGAAATGAAGTCAGCATGTTAAAGATTCCTACATGGCTGTGTTTATTGTAGCACTGTGGAGCTAGCTAAAAAATACAATTAGCTTATGTGCACATCAACAAATGAATGAACAAAGATAATTTGAAAGAAATATATATTTATTTTAGCCATAAAGAGAAGTCAAGTCCTGTTTTTTGCAGCAAAATGGATGGAACTGGAAGATAAATTATGATAAGTGAAATAAGCGAGACACAGAAAGCCACATATTCTTCCTCATAGGTACAAGCTTTAAAAAGTTGACCTAAAAATAGAACAGGAATCTCTAGAGATTGGTAAGCATATGCTTGAGCATGTATGTATGTGTGTGGGAGAGGTGGAAAAAGGTGGTCAGGTTTGATCAGTGCATATATGTATGTATGAAAATGTCACACTAAACACCATTTATATGAACAATTAATACTTTTTAGCAAAATTCAAGGCAGCAAAAAATTCTGTGACACAAAACTGAAGTATAAGCAGTCCCCAAATTGGAATTAGTTGTGTTCACTTAATTATCTATAGAGTTCCAAATTACATTTTGAAAATTGATGAATAATTGATAAATATGTTTTGTCCAAGTGATAAAAGATGTCATAAGATATTGGCTTGCTTCTGAGATCTCAGGTTCCTTGGCCTCATTGAGTTGTCTTGGAGAGGACTGCATACTGTAGTGCACCAGTTTTTGAATTCAGCTCTATCATTTTTAGAAGCCACCTTTTCTATTGTCTTTAACATACAAATAATGCCTTAGTTCACTGATTGTGAGCTCTGGCCCAGAGTAGATGCTTGATAGATATTTGAGGAGTAAATTTTTCCTATTCAATCAGTATTTGCTGAGTAAGTGAACAGATGAGCTAATGAGCAGTGCTTATTATGATTTTCTCTACTCTCATGGCAGTAATGTGGGCATTACCTGGTATTGCACAGCATTTTACTTAACAATTAAAACTAATTTTTTTTTGTAACTCACAAGCTCTGATGTTAATTAGTCCTGATGTTAATTTTCTGGTTTTTAAAGGTACACAGATAAAGTTAAAAGAGTTCTGCATAGACACCTTTGTATAGATTTCACAAAGCTCAATGGATGTGTCCATGTGATTGATTCTGAAATGGAGCTACTCCATGAATTGTGAAAGCAACCTGCATCCTCTTGAATAGGACCGAGATACTCTATGAGACTGGACATAAATTCTGTAAAAGCACTTGGTAGGGTTTTGTTTTGGTGTATTACAGCATTTGTCCTCTGAAATGCTTAATTATTTTATGGATGAGGAATTTTTATGAAACCATCTACATAACCTTCAAGTCATTTATATAAAAAAGGAGTAGTTTGCATTTGATCTATACATAATTGTTGATATTTTATAGATAACGCTCTGAATGTATAGAAAGATTGAAACTTACAGGGCATTTGTTAAGCTTACTGACTAGTACAGTAAGTCTCTTGGGAAAGACTAGTTTGGGAAATGTCAGAGTGTCTTAGTTTGGGCTACTGTTACAAATTACCATAGACAAAAGTGTCTCAAACAGCAAGCAAACTTTTACTGCTCATAGTTTTGAAGGCTAAGGAGTCTGAGGTCAAGGTGTTGGCAGATATAGTTCTTAGGTTGTTGATGGCCCTCTTCTCATCATATTCTCACATGGTAGATTTAGAAAGAGAAGAAGCAACTTCTTTTATGTCTCTTCTTATAAGGTCATTAATCCCCTTCATACAGGCCTCACTGTCATGACCTGATTACTTACCTAAGACCCCCAACTCTAATAACCATCATATTCAGCATACAAATATGGAGGGAGAGGCAAAAACATTCAGTTTACAACACAGATACACATTATTTTCTTTTAGGATAGGGGAGAGGAAAGTCTCCTGTGTCTTTGTTACATTCCCCCAATTTCATCATTTCTCTGACAATTTAACTAAGTCATCACCAATATCATTGCTTGATAAGGTGGAATTGATTTGTAAAAGCACCTGTCCATTTTAGTAAGCAATTTAATGGCAAAAGAATTGAAAGTACTTTAGGGATTTCACGTTGGAATTTTGTTGAAATTTACACCCAAAATGATAGTATTGAGATTTCCTTTCTCATCATTTTTGAGCAGGTATTTGTGCTATTTTTTTTGGACAGTGCATAAGAAGCTGGCTTTTACTGATGATTTTGAGAATTGTTCACATTTGAACAGAGATTATAAGCTTAAATTTAAATAACTTTGCGATCTTAAAAAGTCACATCTTTTAATATTGTTTGGCACTGTCTACTTTTTAACATGTCCAGCAGTTTGAACAACCTAACATTTCATGCCAATAGAAACATCAACATGTACTTTTTTCTGAGTCTTATTCAGGAATATAAAAAGATTATATAGGACATAGCATCCATTCTCATGGAACTTAGAATTTGCTTAGCTTTTCTCTTCCCTTCCTCTCCCCTCTCCTCCCCTCTCACCTTTCTCCCCCTGCTTCTCTCTTCCCCTCTCCTCCCAGCCCCTCTCTTCTTCCTCCTCTTTCTCTTCCTCCTCCTCCTTCATCTCTGTCTCTGTTTCTCTCTTTTAAGTTGGGAGCTGTTGGAAAATATGACACTGAGGAATGACCTGATTAATTAAATGATTTAAAATATCTCTGACTACTGTGAGAATAAATAATAGGAGGGTGAAGTTGGAAATAGGGAGATTACTATTACAGTAATTCAGAGGATCTTGGATAAATCTGTGTAGCTGCAGTGGAGATGGAAAGAACATTCTTTGGAAACAATGCAGGAAATAAGATTAATTGAAAGGTACATTGTAGGGAAAGAATGAGAAAGCAGTGTCAAAGATGACACCAATTTTGGGGCCTTATCACCAGAAGGATGAGATTGTCATTTACACAGATGCAAAAACTAAAGAGGAGTAGATTTGGAAGAAGATTAGATAACCTTTGAGTACCTCAAATTTGACCTATCTAGTAGTTTTTCAAATAGGCAGTTGGACATTTGAATGAGTTCAGGGGTGGTGTCTGGGCTGAAGGTACAATTTTGGGAGCCTCACAGTCTGTAAAGGCCATGAAATGGGGACAGAGTCACAAGAGTGAGGTGATCAGATCTTTATATCAGCAACAGACTGAAAATAATTAAGTTGAAGTTGTGTGGTCCTTTATTGGGTGTGGAGAAAAACCTGAATTTAGAGACTGGAAGAGATGCAGGCCTTCATGGTATAGGAGTTGAACTGGCCCTTGGAGATGGTTAGGGTATGAAGGGGTAGATAAATGAGGGGAGGGCATTTTGGTAAAAAGACTAGAATGAAACACTGCAGTTCCTTAATAGAAACACAGAAAGGGGAAATGGAGCAAGGTTATGGTAGAGTTTTATCATGTGTGGAAGGAGTATAAAGTGGAGTCTCTGCTTGGTGCATTTCCCAGGATCATGATATGCAAATGATAAGAGAGACTTGACTCCTATTGAAATCTTTAGTATTTCCCAGCACTTCACTAACAGCTTTTCCTTTTTATTCTGCAGCTGGTACTGCCTCATATTTTGCAGTAACTTGAAACTGACATGTGGGGAATTTTAAGTACATATGTTATCAAAACAGATGTTTCACAGACTTCATAGACTATGAGGGGGTCATCTCAGCTTTCCAAAAGCAGACTGGAATTTGAATTTAGTTCTTCTCATAATTTTGTGTTCCCCAAAGTAACTATGTGAAAAATTTAAAATTTATTAGCAACTTTTTCTTGTTCTTAGATTTGAGAGAAGTGGCAATTTTAATAACCTAAAAATATATATATATATATATTGTGTTACCTAGAGGCAGATTATTGAATAACTTTATACTTGCTTGGTGATAAATCTAAGGTATGTACATATTTTAACCCTCTCTGGAACTTTGGAGTCATATTTAAAAAAGAAAAAAAAATCTCTTAATACTTTTTGGATACAAAGTGATAATCAAATGCAAGAATACCTCATAAAAATAATACAAAGCATGCCGATCTCAGAACAACGTTTAGAGAAATTTTGTTCCTTGTTCCCTCTCCCTCCACCTTTTACTGAACTCTATATGCAAACCCAGTCTTGTATTCTGTGCAACGGTTTCTTAGGAGTGACAAAAGTGAAGACTTTGGGAAAATTTTGAGGACATAAACAAAGCATTTCTTCCATTATTTTCCTTAAAGAATGCCAAAAACTCTGTGACAGTCATTGTCAGAATGACCAAGTGTGACAGTCCCTTTGGCCTCCAGGAGGTACAGATTGCAACTCCTATAGAACCTGACAGTTGGACTGTATCCGTTGAGTCTGTAGGTGCTGGCTGAATCAGGGCTGGAGAAAGAACAAGTACATCCTCTAGCTCTGTTCAGTGGAGCTCTCTCTATTCTACACATGTACTGGCCAGAAGATAGGCACTAGCCATGTGTGGCCAGTATAGTTAAAAATGTGCCTCATGTAGAGGGGAACCTGCATGTGAAATTTATTTCCTTCCAATTATTTTCAATGTAAGTAGGCCGATGAGGCAGTGCGCAGGATTCACTGTACACCAGTGATGGCACAGCCCAAACTGATAGCTCTTAGGTGGTACACGGGTGGATAGATGCCCATGCTGCCCACATTGGTACCTCTCCACCACCCTACTGAGAGTTCACAAGCTGACATTCACGTAGGGACCAGCACCCTTGGTTACTTTTAGTAACTGACCCTCGCCTGGGACTTTGTGAAATCCCTCTCTCCTGTCTTCTCTGTACCCTTTGAGTTGGCTTCTGTGGGTGTTGGCTAGAATGTAGCTGGAAGTGAGCAGCAGGGGACTGGGGCTGGGGAGAGAGGGTGTACAAGGTAGAATAATGTTCAATGAGATGAAGCCACTGTTACGATTTTAAAGGCCATTTTTCTCACAGAGATTTAAAAAGTAGCCTATTTAAGTATTTTTTCACTGCTTGAGAAAGAGAATAATCCTGTGGAGTAGATTATGGAGGGTTGACTGTGTGATCTGCTCACAAAGTAGACCCAGCCTGGAAATTCTCTTGTGGAGTATTGGTATTCCAGAATCATTAAAGTCATGCTTTGGGCATACAGTGGTGTCAGGAGATAGAGAAAAGAGGTCTTGTGCCTCTGAACCAGCTTTACATCTGAACGGACCATCTGACTACTGCTTGTCAGCGATCCTCTTCCTGGATCAGAAGCCCCACCAATAGGACTTGTTGAGGAAGGTACTGAAAAAGATTTGTTGATTGATACTTCTGTGGTCATTCTGCCACTCTTACTCATAAAACTAAATGGAGCTTATGTGCCAGGGGCTATGCTTCAGTTGCCATCTAAATGAGGATGGAAAAAATGTGTACATGGAAGAAGAAAACAAACAATAAAACACTCCATGAGATAGATCCCGAATGAGTGGAACAGACAGTAAATACCATAGCCCATGTTTGTACTCAGATGCATAAAGGACTGTCAGGTGAAGAGGTATGAGACTTGCTCTCTGGGGCTCCAGAAAGCAAAACTGATGGCATTTTTCTTTAATTGAAGAAATGATTTTTGAAGGCCTATTTATGCAGAGTACTCTGGGGAAAAAGAATGATTTAAGAGGGGCCAGAAAATGTAGAATATGAAGATGTTACAGTGGCTGCAAGATACTGGGAGATTTGTTTCAGTCAGTAGAAGGAAAAGCTTTGCAAAACAGGCAGACGTGAGGAGACTGCTCCAGTGTTCACAAAGGGACCCTGTATGGTGAGTGGGATAGAGGGGCATATGCTGGCAGAGCTAGGGTCTGCCTGGTCCACTGGCTCTTTCCTTTCATGAGTAAAGTTTTACAGGGACACAATCACACCCATTTGTCTAACTTTAGTGTATGACTGCCTTGACCCTACAGTAGTAGAACTGAGTATTGCATAGCCCACAAAGCTTAAAGTGTTTACCATTTGGCTCTTACAGAAAAAATGTGTGGGCCTTAAAGAGAACTGGGTCCAGTGATATGTAAATTCCTTTCTAAGGGATTCTGAAGTAAAATAAGACTAGAGCCTTGGAGAAGGCTTCTTGCAGGAAGTAGACTGTCAGTTGGACCTTGAAGGAGACATGGGCTGGTGCTGGGAGAAGCCTTTCCACAGGGTCACTTGGGCAATCCAAATCCTCAGGAGAGTTAAGTCACTATTCCATGCTCATTAATTCCTTTATTGAGTTTCCAACTGATGTAGATGATAATCTGAAATATTCTTTGCCTGCTTTTGGTAACGTAAGCACCAACTCTGGTATTTTGATAATAACTTTGCTAGTACAGAAATGCTCATTAAGTTCAATGTTTATAATTGAGCTTTATGGAGTTATTTTATTTTAATTATAATCATTTCACCTAGACACAACTTGGAATTTATTCACACATTCAGCTTAATTGTAGGATGTAAGAAATTATTGTTCCAAAATGGAAACATCACTGTATGTGCAGGAAGTGTCACTGGCAGAGTTAAGGGTAGGATGCGCATTACTATTCATGCCTTTTTAATTGATTAGCCTTTAAGGCGTCTGAAAGTCTTTAAAAGTTGTTTTGTCAACATTAGACCAGCTGCTATGTAATTATGGTAGCTCTTCTTGCAGTTAAATTCTTTTAATAATGTGTTCAATCTGCCGATGCCAAAGTGCTTTGAACCTGTGATATATACTATTGAGAGCTTTTGTTTTTACTTACAGATGGTTGGTGCTGTTTTCTGGGCAACTCTGTAGAATTTTCACAGATATTTTAAAGATGAATTACTTCAAAATGAGAGGCAAATGGGTATGAACATCAGGTTACTCCTCCTCCTATAAAAATTGTTCATATGTGAGTTGAATTTTGAACTCGACTCATTACAACCTAAATATGTTCATTAAAAAATTCTCCACCTTGAAACTTCTGTTAGGCTCTTCTCTCTCTCTTCAGCTTGTACATGAAAACTTTCTGACACTCAGTAGATGATGGTAGAGATGATAGGGCTTGTGATGAGGTTTGCTGCTTTAATGAAGAGCTCCAAGGAGTAGCCTTCTGTGCTGCAGGCTAAAGGTGCCCTTAGAAAACTAAATTTGAATTCAGTTGTGTTTTCAGTAGTTGAATTCTGCTTTTTTTTTTTTAATGAAGTACTATCCTGAAATCTGTTGTAAAAAAAAGATGTAACTAAAAATAAGATATAACTAAGGGAAAAAAGAACTGCATAAATAGAAAGTTGTGTGTGTCTTTCAGTCCTGCTACAACCTTGCCCACATCTTCTGCAGCATGGACAGATTGCTCTGATGGAGAAGGCAGATACAAAGTAGGGCTGGAGTGCTGGTGGCTGCAGAGGTTGTTTCTAGTAACTCAGACCACTTTGATAACTTCTTCTCTTTAGCATTGCGTGAGGAAAAGGCAAAACCATTTAAGAAAGAAGCAAAGAAAAACAATAAAGAAGCAAAGGGCTTGTTCTCTTGTTCAAACACCTGGTAGAACAGGACTGCAGTGGTTTTGTGTGGTCCTTTCATCCCAATTGTATTAAGGAATGTACCTATGTTGTTGGGAAGCCCAAGGTGAGTCACGCAGCCCTGTGTTCCTCTTTTCTCTCTGCCCTGTGGTGAAAAAGGAGCTGGGAGTGCAATTGACCTTTTGCTGTTTGAAAATGTCAGTCTGCTTCAAGCTTGAATAGAAGTTCAAGAATATTAATGACCTTGAAAATCTGGAGAGATTGGCTTGGCAGTATTGGCTTATCTAATGACTGAACTAGCCAAGAATTGGGTCTCCTAACCCCACTAACAATGTGCAGATGTGTTTGTCTTGGCAGCTCTTGAGCCCCGTGAACAGGGAGCACTTGGGGGGTTTGAAGGGCTGTGGATTTGTAAGTCTAAAGTACTTTGTGTGCTATAAAGTGGCACTGAGGCACTATTATCAAGAGAACTAGAATTTATTTAATTAAAACTTCCCCAATTCATTAAATTTCTTCCTAGTAAATGGCTTAATCTTTTGAGACTTATATTGAGTATTAATTCAGAATTTTCTAATATTGCAGGGCAGTAGAATAGTCTACCAAGATGTAACCAAGAAAAGTACCCTCAATATCAGCATTCTGTCTCTAAAAATTGAACCTTAATGTCATTTTTTTTCCTTGGGTAAAATCACTTTTTGTGAAGGTATATCCTGTAATTATGGTGGTATGATAGGGATTAAATCTGTCTTCAAGTGTCAATTCTGTTTGCTTATATGAGACTTGGTCTTTGAATTATTCTCATTATAAAAATGAATACTTTCTGTGCTTTATTAAAGTCATGGTATAGTTTTAGAAAACTTTAAGCTTTCAAACTTAATCTCACATTTTTTTGAGATTGCATTGAATTTGAGAGAGGTGATGTTGATTTTCCCACTGGTGCTAAGACAAGACCTAATAGTCACAAACCTACATACATATAGACATATGTATCCATAAACATGAAGTCAGTTTCCAAAGAACCCCATTATTGAGCTCAGATGGCTAAATGTCATAGAGGTCTTTACTTTTCAAAATAGTCATCCTATATGTCTGTGCTTCTCAAACTAATCATCCCTCTAAATGACCAGGTACATTTGAAAGTACATTTGAAGGTAAAAACTATTTGTTATCAAGTACTTAAGTTCTTTTTTATGAACAGCAAACACTCAAGTCAAATTAACCTAGGAAAATTTATTTAAAATGATTCTCTTAAACATGAGGCAGAATGTGTTCTGTTTGTTGTTTGTTGTGGTTTGTTTGCCCTCAACTGACTATCTGTGGACTCAGGATTGGTCTTTGCACTCTGGGTCTGTATGGTAAGCTAAGAGAAAATTTCTTGGTGATGGACTGTGTAATCCTTCTTATATGTCATTAACTGTACAATTGAAAAAAAAGACACAAATAGTGTAATATAACTGCTTGAAAAAACTGAGCTCTAGTTGGTCGTTATGAGCAAAACTAGCATCTGATACCTCTTTTTGTCATTCAGCTGTACAGTTTTCATTCTTTCTTAACGCAGTCCAGGTACAAACAAATGGGGCTGGTGAGCTCAAACGCTTCTGAGATGTGTGTGTCTCACAGATCATGGCACGATGTAGCAATGACTCGTGCTCTCTATGATCCCAGATTCAGCAGTCCTAGGGAAGAGAGCTCATTGGCCCAGGTGGGGACAAATTTCACCATGGACTAATCAGCTGTGGCTGGCAGTAGGTCCATAGTGTATGAACTTGCCATTGGTGGCACCTTTCCTCTGTGCAACTGAAGAATCTCTGTGGGCTGGAGAAGTTCGGTATGTACACATGAGATGTTTTCTTTCTTCATACACAGACACATCACCCCTCTCTTCCCAACCATGACTATCTGGCCCATTCCAGATTATCTTTTTTTTCCCCTCTCCTCTCACTCTCCTGCATTTGGTAAAGAATTTGGGGCTAAACATAATGTAGATAGGAGGAGAATTCCTGTGTTGGTGAGTTAGAGCAGATCAGATCTCCTCTGCTCTTTTCCTTTGATCTCCAGTCACCCTTGTAATGTAGGGGGAGGTGGAAGTTCAGGAGAAGGCAAACAAAAAGGTCAAACGATGATGATGACCATATACTTTTGGCCCAGGAGATGATACCCTTTTTAAAGGCTAACTGTTTTCTCAAGATTGATGGATCAGTCATGAGTCCAAACTTTCATGACTATCGTAGGAGATATTTATTCTTTTATGTTTGTATAATATATGTGTGGTAGTTGGGGAAAAGGTAACTTTGATTTTTATTTGTTTTCTAATTTATTTTTATTATCCAAATTTATTTGCTTACACTTCTATGGTGAGAAGGTTTTTCCAATCTCATTTAATATGCAACTCCTAAAAAAAATGTAGTGGTATTCTATGAGTGTTCACTTAAATAGGAGCAATTTGTCCCCCACCTTGTCCTCATGTGAATGGTGCTAACCTACTTGAGATCTGCTTCTGACAGCCATTCAGGGGTAATACATTCCCAAAGGGAATAATAGATTTATGAATCTTGTATTTTCAGCTCACGCTGAAAATTATCATACCCTGAAATTAGTTATCATACCCTGATTGGCACTTAACCATTGAATTAGGTTTTTTTCCTGCTAAAGGCATCTTTATGAGTTTTAATTTAAAGTACCTCTGTCTCTGTCTGTTTGTATTATAATTGACATTGAGTGAGCATGTTTTGCAGGAAAAGGCATTGTCTTTCAGGGTTGAGGGAGAGTTTAGACACATGGTTACCTGATTTTGTTTTTCAGGTTTCTATTTAATAGACAGGTACATCAATAACAATCTCACCTGGCACATGTTAACATGATTACTTTAGTTTTTCCATCAGTGGGGATCTTATTCCCTGGGAGCTGTTTCCCTGGGCTTGATGACTGATATAGTCGTAAATATATCCCTGAAGGGTAAAACTACCTGTTTCAGCACAGATGGAACAAAAAGAAATGTCCCACTGTTTTAGTATTATAAGTTGAATCTCACTGCATCATGAAATTTAAGGCAGTGATAATTCAATTTCTGTTCTTCATTTCTAGTTTTTTTTAGACACAATGTCTGAGTAAATAAAATAAAAAAAATTTTAGTCAGTTTTTCTGACCATATTGTATGCATGGTTTATTTTTGCCCCTAAATAATACAATATACTATATAGTATTTCAAAAACTGTGACACCTTTACAAGTTTCTATTACCTTTAATTATTGGATAGCAAATAAACAAGTTTTCTGCACCTATAAATGTATTTTCATTATATGCTTGTATTAAAGAGACTAAATAATGAATAGATATCTTATAATTCTACTATATTATAATATGTATTTATTCAATCAACAAACAATAATTCTATCTTTAAAAATTAAGATTTAGCAAGGAAATACAGATATGTAACAAATCTACAATAAGAAATTATAGAAATTATGACAGAAGGTACAGTGAAACACAAAGTTAGAAACTGGCAAGTTCAGTTCAGGGGTGGATTTACCTAGTAGATGATAGTTGAAGGAAAAAAGAAAACAATGTATGGACATCGCATAAAGTAGTCTAGTCCGTTGGGGGAACGCTTTGCTTAACTAAGGTGAGGGTGTACAGTGTGAAGGAGTATTTGAAATTGGGACACAAAAAAGAAAGGGTAGGGTCTAATCATAGAGGAGTAGATATATTAGCTTGGAATATGAATTTTATTCTAGATGGTAGTATTTTTGTCATTTTGTTATATGTCTTGCAACTTAAGAATATAAATACTCCATTATTATCAACAAAAGAAAGTATCAGAATCTTACAGAGGGAGACCAAAGTGATTGTGTTAAGTCCTTACCTCAAACACATTGAGAAATTACTGGCTGTGGAAGCCATTGTATATTTTCCATTACTATAAGAGGACCATAGAGGCTGGGTTCTGTAAGAGAGAGAGAGAGAGAGAGAGGAGAGAGACCGATCTAGTTTATAGTTGTGGGTGTGGTGCTGAATTTAGCTCAGCTCAGTTCAGGTAAAGGCCTCATGACAGATGACATCACAGTAGCAGGAAAATGTGCAAGAGAAAATCATGGGGTAAAATACAAAACCAGATGACAGTGGAGCCTCACAAGAATTATGCTAATCTTTCCCAGGGGTTAATACCAATGACTGATGACTTCCCACTAGATTCTACACCTTAAAGTTTCTACTACCTCTCAATATCACCATACTGGGCATCAGGGTTAAGCTGGACCAGCGGAAACAAATACAAACCCCAGGAATGTCCTTAACCTCCTTCTACAAACTGCAGCTTTTTTTTTTTTTTTCCCAAAACTGAAATCAGGACATTGGGTTTTCTCTTGGTAGCTAAAGTAAAAAATGACTGAAACTAAGAAGAAAATAATTACTCAGATGTCAGACCCATATGTTAGAATGAGAGGAGAATTTAATGATTATATAATACAATCAATTTCTCACTTCCCAGGTAGGGAAACCAAGACCCTGAGAGAATGAGAAACTTGAAATTACAAAAATAATAAATGTCAGAAAAGGGCAAGACCAGGTCTTTAACTCCAAACAATAGATCATTCTGGTCTCTCAAACATGTAGATGACATTCCTGCAGGTTTTTCATTTTTCCTAGAATTAGCACCCTTAAAGTTTTTAATAAGCATATCTGAAATATATCCCTCCATAAAATGTCTCTTCATTCTCAGTTTTTTTGGATCTGTTAGCAGTGTCAGCATCCATCTAAGCTAGTCATTCTGGTATCACTTTTTGAAATTGAAATGTTTAGTTCATGCATTTACTAATACAGAATAGTGGTTTTGGAGAGTCGGTATTTGTTTTGGGGAATTGATATGTGCATCAAACAAACCTGCATCATTTTAATCCCTTTACTCCTCCCTGCCTTCCCTCTCCCCCACCCCCGGCCTCCTTCCCCACTTCCAAGAGTCATTTTTATCTCCATCCTATATTGTCTGTCATTCTGATTTCATTTTGATTTTATTTGCTTCCTTTAAAATTTTTTCTTTAACTTTGGAGTATTGAAGTAGCTTTTAAATTGAGTTTTCTCTTCTGTGATTCATTCTCCTCACTACTGCCTCTGGAGTTTTCTTTATAAAACATAAATCCAAATGATGAATTCAACAACCTTCAATAGCTTCTCATTTGTAAAGTTCTCCTTTTCTATGGCCCTTTGCAGTATAGCTTCAGATTCCCTCTTCTACATTTTCGGCCGGACATTTTATTCTTTTTTGTTTCTCCACCTCTAATCCTGCCATCCCATTTAGTGTTTTTAACTTGTTCATGCACTATATGAGGATGCCCTACCTCGTCACAAATTAAGCAAATATTAGTGCCCAGGATTATACATGTTGGAGGGGAGGAAAACTGTTTCCCTCTACCTGTTATAGTTATTAGAATAGATCCCTACAACAAAAGACAGATTAACAGGAGAAGAGCAGAAATTGGGTATACCTTGCATACACATGGGAAATATAAGGGAAAATGAGTAGATCTCATAAACATGGCTGTGCATTTATGCTTAAATATCGTCTTCAACTGAAGTACAAAAAGAAGGGTGTTAGAGGTGCCAGTTACGGGGGATGCCTGAGAAAACACAGTACACAGTGTAAGACGGGTTACGCAGTTTTAATTAGTGCCTCTCCTTTGATAAGAATCTTTAAATGATTCAGTCATTCTTCTCTTCCTGCTTTGGAGAGGAACAAAAGATTGAACACAGAATGGAAGCTATTATTTGTAGCTTTATATCTTTGATTTCTCCTACTCATATCTTTTCTGGTTTCTCTATGGGAGATTTCCTTTGTAAATGCAAATTTCCTTTACAAAAAGTAACTTTGATTGTTTATAGTGCTCCTCTTGTGCCTGCAATTTCTCCAAATAATCTTTATGCCAAAGGAACATATTCTAGTATGCTATGAATGCATCACTTTATGAGGTTTCTGTTTCTCTTTTAATTGAGATAAATGATCATCCTCTGGTACTCCTGGTAGCACTTTGTTTATACTTCGCTAATAGTCCACACTAGTATAGTCTGATGCTTCACTAGACTTAGTAATTTAAAAATGTGTCAGTTTTATTTAATTGTGAACTTCTTTTAAATATATTGAAAATTTTAATTGATTCTTAACAATGTACATATATATGGGCTACAGTGTGATTTTAACACCTGTATACAAAGTGTGATGATCAAATCAGGATAAGTAGAATATATATCACTTCAAAAATTTATCATTTGTGTTGTGAACTCCTTAAGCTCAGCAGTTCTATCAAATTAACTTTTTAAAACTTGAAACCTGTGGTAGATTGAATTCTAATTCCTCCAAATATACATGACCTAATTCCTGGAACCTGTGATTATATTAACTAAAAAAAGAGGTTGCATAGGTAGGAGTCAAATTAAGGATTCCGAGATGGGCTGGTTTTATGATTGTCTTGGTGGCCTACTGTAATCACAGTAATCTTTGTAAGAGGGAGGTAGGGCACAGAAATGCAATGAGAGAAGCAGGGGAAGGAGGAGGTAGTCAACAGAAGCAGAGAGTGGAATGGTAGAAGGAGCCATAATCAAACAATATAGAGAGAAGTTAGAAAAAGCAAGGAGAGAGACTCTCTGTAGAGCCTCCTGAAGGGATGCAGAGCTCCTAGCACTTGGTTTTAACCCAGTAATACCCATTTCAAACTTATGACTGCCAAAACTGTGAAAGAATAAATTCATGTAATTTTAAGTCACTAAATTGTGCTTATATGTGATAGTAGCTATACATAGCTAATATAATATTAGAGGGAAAAGGTATCTTTTCTTTTATCCATCTTACACTCGTGACTGGGGCCTCTATAAAAACAGATTAACAGGAAAACACACACATTTATTTAGTAAGTCTTATGTGACATAGGAAACTTAATAAGGAAATTAAGACTTAAACCACTGTACCTGAGCATTTTAATGCTACACTTGATGAAGAGTAGTTGGTCATGTGGAGGAATGTGTCTGAACAAAAAGGGTACACTCTAGTGGTAATAAACTAGG
Source organism: Hydrochoerus hydrochaeris (assembly GCA_004027455.1). Taxonomy (NCBI): domain Eukaryota; kingdom Metazoa; phylum Chordata; class Mammalia; order Rodentia; family Hydrochaeridae; genus Hydrochoerus; species Hydrochoerus hydrochaeris. Next base: position 190,618 of record PVLA01000926.1, read on the forward strand.
GGAAACTGAGCAAGCTTTATCTCTGTATCTTCAGGGAGAAGGATGTTTCTTCCTACTATAGGGAAGGCACTGCTCACATGAAAGTCTGTGTTAACTTTTTGTTGTTGTGACATCATACCTGTGAATGTTAATTTAAGGAGGAAGAGTTAATTTGGTTCAGTTTCGCAGGTGTCAGTCTGTGGTTGCTGGCATCCTAGGTTTTAGGCTTGTGGTAGGCAGAAGCATCATAGCAGGAAGGCATGGCAGACAAAAGCAGCTCACTTCATGGTACAGTACTCCCCTTAATCAAATAGACCCCACATCCTGTTGCCATCACCTGCCAATAATGCTGTCAAATTGTGATCTCATTAATGGATTAATTCACTTCATGAAATAAGAACACTCATAATCCAATCATTTCCCCAAAAACCCACTGTCTGGAAACCAAGCTTTTAGCATATGAGTTTGGAGGACTATATCAAATTCATACAGTAGCAAGGTCTTATGATCCAATTCAAAGGAAGGTCAGAAAATCATTCTGTGTCATCTTATCTGCCTCAGAGGAGAATGATGAGGAAAGGTCAGACACCACTCTGTTTTTGTTTTCTTCAACTTAAAATACTCAGCACGCTTGGGTCATGAGTTGTGAGCCCCATCAGCAGCACCAGACGCACACTTGACATACACTTAAACTCAGTATGGGAGTTGTTTTTGATCCTCAGTCATGGTCCTCTTAATGATCATAGCTAGTGTTTATTGAAACTTTTTCTCTGTGCCAGTCCCTGTGGTCTTCACCTTACATGTGATGCTTGCCATCACTCTATGGCTCAGTACTGCTGTTATTCTCATTTGGCAAAGGAGGAAGTAAATTCACATGATAATTTAATAATTAACCCAAGTCCTATTACCCCAGTGGGTGATGATGACACTGGGACTAGGAAGTGAGCAGTTTGGCTTCCGGGTTTATGTCTACAGCCCTGTGTCCCATCTAATCATGATTCCCAACACATATATAGAGTGTATGTGTCTTCTAGTGTAATGAGGTGTGGAGAGCCAGATTTGAATAATGATGCTTTCCCTGACTCTAAATGTAAGTCAGCTAACCTAGATCTCTGTGCCTTTGTTAAATCTTGCTTTTTCTGCTTACCTCATGAAGTTAATATGAGTGATAAATAATATGTGAAAGAGCTTTGGTAAATATCTGGCACTGTATATATGAGGCTTATCATATTTGATCACTCATGTGACTTCCATAGACAGCCATACCTGACTGATTCGCCATGATACCTCATTCCTTTGGTGAATATGAGCTTTAATACGACTTGATAAATGCATTTGATAAAAATGTTATTTGGCTGTTTGATTATTATCCTTGTATTTTGCATTACTAATACTAAAAAGAACTGAAATCTTACAATTTAGTCTCCTGAGTAGTTCTTTGTTCCCCAGTCCCTTTACTTATTGCACTCTTTAGAGACTATTTCTAACATCTGGCCCACAGGAAGATAGGAATCTTTTAAAGATTGTCTCATTATGTAGTTCAGGCTGGCCTTGAACTCACTATGTAGTCCAGGCTAACTTCAAACTCACAGCTTCTCTAGGGCTGGGTTTACGGCTGTGTACATTCATACTTGCTAGAAAGGTAGGACTTCTAGAAGTACTTCAGTGGATTTTCAGGAGGATTTTAACAGGGCATTCTTTAGAATGCTAGTCATCATTGGTGGAAAATTTTAGGCCAGTGATGAGCTGCAAAGACTGGGAATTCAAGAAGACATGGCATTTAAAAAGAAAGCCAGTGAAGTAAACCTTATGCTCCATCTCTCTGTCCTGCCTTAGTCTGTAATGTTACTTGTTCCTTTAAGGTGCTTCAGTTCTTAATTGTCTTCTGCTTGATTCTACTTCATTTTGAGATTAGTTAAGATCACTAGACTGATGGAAGGCAGAGGCCTGACCTGGATAGATCTGAATTGATTGGCTAATTCTCAGCTTTTTGAAAAATTAATGAGTTTTGGTTGAGATGAATTCTGACTTTTTGTAGCATGATGTTTTGATTTTGTCTGTTTTGTTTACCTATTAGATATTCTCATTAGTAACATGGACAAGTGTTTTATGCATGTTCAAAGCAAGTCACACTATTGTGAATAGTGCAACAACCAGACATAAATGGTACTGTAATCATTTATGTATATGTTTTTTGTTCCTTTCTTTGACTGTTTCCTTGAGGTGAACTCTTAAACATAGAAATACTTAATGAAAAGCATTATCTTAAAAAATTAAAACTAGACAAAATAAAAAAATTGATTCATATTCATAAATCACTTTCTCATAGGACTGCATTAAGCTTTGTCAGTGAAGTCTTCACTTATTCCATAAACATTTATGGAGTTCTCATATTCTTTAGGTTCAGACATTTTTCAGAATTTTCAAAAGTGCCCAAATATAGGCTTCATTAATAGGAGAAAGATAAAGAAGATTTCTTTTTAGTACATCTCTGGTCTACATCTTCATAAACCCTTGAAAATAGATTATGTAAGCCTCCTCAAGTCATTCCTGTTTTTTTTCTCTCATATAGAAGATATGATATTGATAATGAAGTGTCCCTTTACACTCAGTCTTGAAGACTAGAGACCCAGCCTCTGTTGTATTTTAGATATAAAATGTCCCCCAATGATTTTATGTGTTTGAAAGGTCATTCAATAATGAAGCTACTGTACTCATCAGTGGTTTCATCTATTGATTGGTTCAGTAGCTCATGTGTTTGGAAGTGGGTCCTGGTCACAAGAGGAAGGTCGCTAATGGTGTGACCTGGAAAGGTGTATTCTTGTCCCTATATCCTTTCTTTTCTCTCTGCTTCCTGGCTGCTGTGGGTTGAGAAGTTTTCATTCACTAGGCCCCTTCCACCATACTGTTTCTGCCTTGAAGCCAACTGACCCTGGACTGAATCCTGAGAAAACTGTGAGCCAAAATAAACTTCTCCCCCTTTAAGTTGTGGATATCAGGCATTTTGTCCCCACGTTGGGAAAGTGACTACTACAATCACTTTCATGTAGCAATAATTCACAGTAGTATGAACTTTAGGCTTGGTAATATAATCTTCTGCCCATGCAAGCTTTCCAGTGTTCAGATAATTCTGTGGGATGATGTTACCTTCTAGCTGAAGAGCATCATCTTGTTAGAAAAGAGCTACACTAATATTATCTCACTTCAGTGACTTTGTGAACCAGATAGTTTCATTCTGTTTTTATAGAAAAATGAAAAGAAACTCACAAAATAAGTAGCTTTTCTCTAAAGTTGAATAACCAGTAATTATGTGTTAGGAACTGACTCAGTGAATCTTCTGACCTCAAGTTCAGAGTTCCTAATGTTGTGTCATAACCTGCTTTTGGGATTTTTCTAGTTCTTCTATTTTAATACAAAATACATCCAGTTATTAGACTGTCATTAAGGTTATCTCATTTAGTGTCTGCCTGGTTTTGCTGTACCTTTCTTATCATTTCCTTTCCTATGAATGCATCCAGAATTCTAAGCATTTAGAGCAGCATTTCTCATCTTCATTTTTCCTTTTCATTATTTCCCCTTGTCCTTCAGGAGAAAAAGTCAAATTCAATTAAAAATATTTCTCATGTGATACATTAAATGCAAAGGAATAAAATCTTGTTGGCTAGGATTGTGTTTTAGAGAACCACAAATTACTGTAACCCCTATGGGCTACCATCAAAGCGCCTCCCCATATTAGTTGCTTTTCTGTTACTATAAGGAAGTACCTGAGACTGGGAAACTTTACAGAGAAAAGAAGTTATTGTAGACTTTTCTCTGTTAAAGTACATGGCACTGGCATCAGCTCTATTCTGTGCTGGTGATGTCCTCATGGTGGAAGACATCACATGGCAGGTATGTGGGTAAGCAAAAGAGATCACATTATGAGACAGAAAGCCAAAGCAAGGGCAAAGGAGCTAACCTTGCCCTTTTTATAGCAACCATTTCTCATGAGAACTAACTCAGGGTCCCAGGAGAACGACCTTAATCCCCTCCAACAGCAGCTTCCTTGGTGACCTCTCAAAAGACCCACCACCTCTAGGAAAATTCTGTCACTCTAACAGAAGACTGTTAGAAAACTTCTGTTCCAAAGAAGCTATCCCTCACTGTGAAGTACTACTTACTTAAATATAAAAAATAAGTAATTAGATAGGTATTTGTATGACCAAATCACATGGACTCAAATTTGCCTCTGCTTTGTATATGTTGTGTAGGTCAGATAGGTGATAGCTTCCCCTTCACCCCACTGCCTACCTCTTCATGAGCTTGGTGTGAGTTTTTGTCTGGTTGTGCTGCTAGCTCCAGGCTGAATATTTAGATTTGTTAGTTTCACATTCATAGCAGTTACTTATGATTCCATTTATAATTAGGCGAAATAAATGCTTTCAGGTTCAGAAATGGGAAAACAACTGCATTGGTAGATATGGGCCATCCCATGCTGGGCTTGACTGACTGCCACCAGCTCTGACATTCCATGACCCCTGGCACAGAAAGAATGTAAATGTGGGAGAAGAAAGAGCCCCAGGTAGCTTCTGTTTGTTTTTACAAGGGAGCCAGATCTAAGAGATTTGAGAGAGTGCCAGACTTTATAAACACTGAGTCAAAGAAAAACAGCGAGGAAGGCAGGGAGGGGCTGAAGGACTGGGGAGGTGTACTTGCTGGAGTGGAGGTGTCCCAAAGGGAAGCTACTTCTGTCTATGGGTAGAGAATTTTTTTGATTAACCTGCTAGCTTCTTAATTGAAGTCAAGCAAGATTTTGATTCATTTATCAAGGTTCATAGAGTGCCTATTTATAGATGTTAGAATAAAAGTAAATGAACCATGAATGCTAACACGCATCTAGAAAATTTAATAAGATTTAAAAGTTAAAAAAATGTGCAGTGTAGTCTGCACATTTGCTCCAGAGACCCCTTTATAAGTTTTAACCTTATTTCCTTTCTCCCTCTTTAATTCATACTGTCTCTTGTGTGAATTTTTGAAGCCTTATCTTTTAGAATATCAATGTGATTTGAAAGCCCATTTTTAGTGGATGTTTCATTTTTAAATGTTAGTTGTTGACTACTTTCTGTCCAATTTGTTGAGAACAGAAAGATTTTGTTTGATTTAAGGTGCTAGTGTTTCAGTGGGGATAAACTCTATTTATTATTGCTGCAAAACACACAGCCACAAGTAAAACATATACTATCTCACATTGTCTGTGGTACATGGCTTAGATTTTAGCTTGAGAAGCTCTTCAAAGGCTGTGATCATTTGTTCCTAAGGTGAGATGTTACTAGAAGGCACGACTGGGAAAAGATCCATTTCCAAGCCCATTGGTTGTTTCATTCAGTTTCTTGAGGGCCTCTGTTCCTAGCTGGCTTGGAGAACAGCTTCAGTTCCTTCCTACATTGTCCCCCACACAACTTTACAGTTTGCTTGATCACATCCAGTAAAATATGCAATCTACTCGAAAAGCAGCTCATCCCCTGTCCTACAATCCATTGCTTAGAAAGTCACTAGACCTGTCTGTACAAAGGGACAGATTACACAAGAGCATGGATACCAGATTGGGAGGGACCTTAGAATTCTTTGCTGAAGAGATTCATGGCTGCAACTCCAGTAAGCCCTTAATATTTTGGGTTTTTTGAGTGAAGATACCTTGTTGTTTTCTGAGTTGAAGTACCTACAGAGACTTTTTGAGGAGGTGGCCGCATTGCCTGCTGGTATGGATCAGCACTGTGCAGGACAGGAACATTCTGTAAGTAAATGCATGTAGAAAGCATCCTCCATGAGCAGTCTCACTCAAGAGAAAGAAAAAGCCCCAGAGTTCTAACAAATCAATGGAGAACCTTCATTTTTCTCTTCTCATTTTCAATGCTGTTTCAAAAGAAAAGAATTATATTCTGGCTCTAGTGAGATTCAGGTTTTTTCTCCTATTAATTCCCTGCTGGGTGCTTCTGTACAAGATATGCCTAAAGCCTTTATTTTGAATGGCAAGCACTGTGAATACAAATATAGTCTTGCACTTCATAATATTTCAGACAATTTCTGATGGCATATATGATAGTGGTTCTATTAAATTGTATCACCTCATGATATTGTAGCTGTCTTAGTTTTTGTGAATATGTTCTATGATAGTCTCACAACAGCAAGATCACTTGATGATGTAGTTCTCAGAACATCTCTCTGTCACTAAATTACACATGCCTGTGACACTGTATCTTCCCTTACAGAATTCACAGTTGTGTTGGAAGAGATTCAAATAGAAGTGGCTTGTGAAAGAGTTTTGCAGACAGTATGGGTGAGCACAGAGATTATAAACCTATGTCCAAATTGCTGGTGAGTAGGTATAAAATGACATTCAAAAACACCTTCCTGGAAGAGGAGAGGCTGGGCTGAATTAGTTGGTATTAACCTTCCAAGTTACGTGGGCAGACTGCAGAGAGGGTGGGCCGCTACATGTGAAGCCTGGTTGTTGTTCCAAGAAGTTTGAACTTCACCTTGAAAGAATCAAGGGCTAATCCAATCAGATTTGTGTGGCAGAAAGAGGATTGACGTGTTAGGGGGCAGGAAAGCCAAATAAGATGAAGTGATAAGCAGTCTGAAAGCTGGGTTGGGAGGCCAAGTTGATGGATGAGGTTTTTGGGGAAGTAGAAAGATCATTAGCAAGTAAGATGGGGGTCATTGCTTTCCCCAAGAAAGCAGGGAAAGGTGTACAGATGTCTCTAATTTGCTTATGAGAAGAAGAAGATAGACTGAAACAAAATTCAGTCTGGGTTGTGGTACCAGAAATTACTCACTTTAAAAAAAAAATTCAATACACTTCTCTTATTCCTTCAACATACTGAATACATGCAGAGAGGAGAAACTTGAATATATTTGCTAACAAAAGAATTTGATATTTTATATGCCACGGGATATGGATTTAATCACTACTGTGATATTATTGAGGTAAGGGAGTGATTAATTAGTGGAATTAATGATCCGTACAAGAAGGGCACCCCCATCTTTCTATCCCTTTTACCCTTTATTTATCCCTTTCACCATGTGAAGGTGCAACGTCAAAGCACCACCTTGGAAGCGCAGAGTAACTCTCACTCAACACTAAATCTGCTGGTGCCTTACTCTTAGACTTCTCAGCAAAAGTTTTTGTTGTTTATAAATAACAGGTGTGTTTTGATATAACAATACAAAGAATTTAAGGCAATTTGTAAGCAAGCCCAAGAGCACCCTGTAAGGAGGAAACATGAACATAACTAGTGGAAAGGCCTTGAAGGCTGGTGGCAACTGACAAGGTGGAAAACTTAGTTTTTCTTCTGTCTGGTACCATAGTTTTCCTTCTCACTGAGGCTGACTCATGATTATATGAGGACAATGCAAGATTGAGGTCCTGTCTTACTTAGGTAGGCTTACTCTCAACTTCTGTGACAGTTATTGGTAAAGAAAGAACATAGGTAAGTAGTATTTTGGGGTTGGCTGGACCTACTCTTGACCCCATCAGAGGATCTGGAAGATTTTGTTTTTTTGTTTTGATTGATTGATTAATACTGATATCTTTACCCAGACTAAGTGAGATTTACTAGTATAATATTCAAGGGAAATTTAAGTATAGTTAGGAAGAATACATTGAATTGTATGTCATTAAGTATTCTAAGAAAATGCCTTTTCCCTTCAGAAAACCTGGCTTAGTTAATCAAAATATTGTTGGGATCCTGGTGATTTTAACCAAATTAATTTATTATCTCTTGTTTTCCCAAACCCTCTCAGCCCTTCAACACTTTTCTCTTTCATATTTAGGAAGCAAAAGCTATTATTCATGGGAATTCCTTCACAGTAATAAGCACTAATGATTTTGAGTGCTTAAATGTGCCAAGAATCATGCCATCAAAGCCCTTGTCTGGCACTTGGCAGGTATAGAGAGGCATGGGTTAGCTTGTACGTGTACCAGATGACTTAACTGTGAGCCAAAGGGTGCAGAGGACAAGATATTCTAGTAGCAGGGATGCTCAGTGAAAACAGTTTTGTCAGTTTTTCTAGACTTTGCTGACATGTCCGCAATACTTCTACATACTTGATCTAATTTTAAGTCTAGATTTCTGCTTCGTCCCAGAGAGCATATATTGAACCATCCAGAGAGCCTCTCCTACTCCACCCCAAGGCTTCAGGGATTTACATGCTGAGATGTCCCTTTAGACTTCAGGTGGCAGAATAAGCTCTCATAGAGGACTGAGCATTCCAAGGACTTAGCTTCCCTAAGTCACTCATTGGATTAGGCTCTTGCTGAGGTAGAGGGTACAAAATCAGAGAATGTCCCTTGAAAATAGAGATTTGAGAGCCAGGGATTTAGCTCAGTGGCATAAGTGCCTGCCTGGCAAGCACGAGGTCATGAGTTCAATCCCTGGTACCACAAAAAAAAATAAAAATAAAAAAAAATAAAAAAAAAATAGAGATTTGATAGCACCCTTCAGGGTAAAGTTATAATGTTGGAACAGTACAGAGGAGGCAGATTACGCTAATCTGCCTCCCCTGTACTGCCCAACTGTTACTGATAGCCTATCCGTATTAATTCCTGATACCTATAACACAACTCTTCTGGTAAGAAAGACATTAGACCTAATAGAGACCCTTTCCTTTCTTAAGACTGTGACTATACTTTGCTCTTCCTGTCACATTTTTGTCACTTTGAAGTCTCTGTTTGAATCAAAGAACTTTCTTTAACTCGCTTTCCTAGCAGATTAGTTATCTAGATTTGTTCAAAACCCGTATGTAGGAGTTAATAATTCCTGTGTCATCTTAAATTCCCAGGGACAACTCACTGGGACAACTTAATTGGCAGAGCTATAACGATTTCATTCTCCTTTGTTAATTAACAAATTTTTTAGACACTGGAATTAAATAACTGATTTACATGACTCCATGATGTCCTTGACTTAAAGCTATTCTGATCGTTAACTTGCATGAACATTTGAAGAGTTTGGTTTAGTTAAATAAATTATTCATCTAAATAAACCAATGTAGAGGTGGTTAAGAACAAACACAACTAAATCATTGTAATAAAGGTATAAAACAGTTACCACTGAAGAAGGCAGAGGGGCATGAGCTGTCTGGAATTGTGGAAATATCTGGATATTACTCTGGATGGGTGTCTTCCTCCTTTCTGTGTTGCCATAGTAATATATCACAGACTGGGTAAAGTATAATGAATAGAATTAATTGGTTCATAGGTCTCAAGCCTGGGAAGTCCCAGATCCAGGGCCTGGCTTCTAGAGTTGCTGTCTGTTGTGTTATTCCCTGGCAGAAGGGCATAGAACATGTGAAAGAGACAAAACGGGCCTAAACTAAGGATTTTATAAAGAATCCACTCTCATGATGATGGATTATTTCCCATAATAACTGTACCAATTCATTCACAAAGGTAGAACTATCATGGCCAAATTACCTCTTAGAGGTCTCACCTTTTTTTGTTGTTTGTTTTTAGTTTTTTTTATTATTTTGAAGGTAGTAAAATACAAAAGAACAAGTGGAACAAAGCCAATTGAGACAGTGTAGTGAAACTGGTGCATAAGTTCACAGCAGGTTACTGGGATAACAGTAATAGGTACCATAGTATATCTCGTTATCTTCACAGTAGTTGTTCTTTCAATCAGGTATAGCAAAATCAAACCAAATATAGGACATTATAGAACTTATCAAAACAGAATATTGAATAGAGCAATACTATTAATCAGATCAAAGCAAAACAGTGATCTAAATATTTGCCTTCAAAGAGATGGTAGAAGGAAATCCCCCCTATTTGCTAGATTGCATATGGTCAACCTCCCAAGAGATGGTCAGACCGCTGGCTCCCACTTGCTAAGGGGGGAGATAAAATGAGATATTTGATTCTCAGTCTGCCCACCAGTAGGCTCACAGCCACTTACCAGGGGAGTGAGGTGGTTGCTTGATTTCTCAGTGCCCTAAGTTCCAACATGATGTGGATATCAGGAGACACTGGTGATTCTCGCCCTGGGGTGGTTGCAACTTGCCAGGCCACAGCCACTTAGTCTTACCTTTTAATACTGTTACAATGGAAGTTAAATTTCAACATCAATGGGAGAGAGGACAAATATTTAAACCAGAATAAGGGGCACAAAATATAAAAATTAATGAGGCTGGGGATTTAGTTTAGTGGCATAAGTGCCTGGCTGGCAAGCATGAGGTTGAGAACTCGATCCCTGGTACTAAACAACAACAACAACAAAACAAAATAGGGCCAGAGATTTAGCTCAGTGACATAAGCACTTGCCTGGCAAGCATGAGGTTGTGAGTTCAATCCCTGGTACAAAAACCAAACCAAACCAAACCAAATGATACCAAACCAGATAGGTGGACAACACAAGACAGAAATGGGCAAAGATAGATGGACGGATGAGAAGGGCATAGGAGAAGGAGGTACTGCGGGTACCCCCAGGAATTCCACAGCAGCAGTGGTGTGGGTGGCAGGATGAAAGGGATATTACTGTAGATCCAGCATTAAGCTGGAGACATATTTCAGATGCCTGTGAGCCATCCTTAGGTAATTAAATAGGTGAGTCTGGAGAAAATAGGTCTGGGCTGAACTTATAAAATTGGGAGATGCTGGCTTGGTATTTAACATAATGAGAATGCATGAGATCACTTTGAGAAAGAACATAGAATTGGAAGGAAAGGGATTCTAGGATGGTGCCCTGAGGAATTACAGCATTTAGAGGTCACAGATAGGAGTTGAAAGAGGTTAAAAAGGAATATAAGGGAGGAATACAAGTACTCAGCAAGGAGGCTGCACAGTTGTGGTGGGAGCAGAGTGGAGCTGCTAGAAGGGAAACGTGGTCAGCTGTGGTGACTACCTTTCAAGGTGAGGTGAAGACTGAAATCCTCATTGGGATTTAGTAGCAGGGAAGCCATTGGCCACCTCAGCAAGAGCAGGTGATGTCAAGGCACAGTGATAGAGCCATGTGGAGAAAGGCAAAGACGTGTCTTTTTCTATTTTCCTTTGGGATTTTTATTGCTATTGCCTTGTACTCAAAACATCAATCTTTTATGTTAACATTTAATTGTATAACATCTAAATTGGAGTTTAATCCTGTAGTGCAATGTAAAAGAGTTTAATTGGGGTCCTTGTTTCTTCAGATGTTTTAGTGAAAGAAATTGAATTTAGAACATGCTGTGGAAAATTGTTTTCAAGTCTATATATTTGCCCAGTAGGATTTTAAAAGAGGTCATCTCATGGACCATTCATGCCCCCATGCAGAAATGGACTGCACTGATACCTGATTCAAAGGGTAAAGTATTGAGTGAACTTCTTGGGAAATTTAGAATTTCTCTAGCTGGTATTGAGACTAAGTATCCCTCTAGGCTAACTGACCAGCATCTTTTCTTAAAATTATTATAGGAGTCCCAATAATGGAAAGAAATCAGGACAGGAGTGCTCATGGCACATTATTTTAAGAGTCAAACATACTCTTTTGGTAACTCAAATATATAAATTGAGAAAAGAAAGAAAAAGTCTTAAAATTTGCTTAGGTCTTCAGTCTAGAAAGTATTTTGATCTGGGTATTGTGGAGACTGAGTCCTAGAGCTGTTAGTGATAAATGCAGGGAAACATTTAAGAGTTTCTTTTTCCTCTAAAGGTTAGTTGATGCTAACGATAACATCTGCTGTTTATTTTGTATTGTCAGCTTCCCATTACTGAGAAAAAATGCCTGACACCTGTAGTTTGAAGAGGAAGATGTTTATTGTAGTACACAGATTCAGTGGTTTCAGTCCATGGTCAGATGGCTCCAAGGCAGAAACTTCATGGTGGAAGGGCCTGGTGAAGGAAAGCTGCTCACTCATTACATCTGGCAAGCAGAGAACAGAGAAGGAGCCTGAGAGGAAGGGGTGAGGGGCCAAATACTCTATCTGTGTCCTACATAGACACACCCAGGATGCTGTTGGGCTTTGGTTTATGATTATTAATGTTCTAGGTATCACTCAAGCCAATTAAGTTGACAATCACCGTTATGCTTTATTGACCTATTAGTTGTAGACAGAAAATGTGGGCCTTCTCTCTGTATTGGCACAATAAAAATCATATCAGAAAATGTGTACATGTTATTTGACCCTGGGATCCTGATTATGTACAACAAAATTTAGAAAGTACCATTTCTAAACAAAATGAAAATGTTGGAGTTCTGTTGTGTACTCGCATGCTACTCTTTCTGTGCCTCTTGCACTGTGCTTTCTTGTGGGCTGTTGCCCTAACGGATCTTATCTTAGTTACTTTTGTCATTGTGAGACAAAATACCCAACACCTGAAGTTAAAAAGGGAGAAAGACGTTTGTTTAGCTCACAGTTTCCAGAGGTTTCAGTCTATAATTGGGTGGCTCCAAGGCAGCATGGCACGGAGACAGGTATTGTAGAAGAGAAACAGTTCATGGCTGGCAGAAGGTAGCAAAACAAAAAAAAAGATGACCCCAGCTTTTTCTATCCCTTACATTGTATCTAGGCTACCTGCCCTTAGGGTGGGCAACACTCACCTTTAATCCTGCCACTGTACAATTAATCAATCCCAGTGTCACACATCTAGATTCAACCACTTCTGAAAAAGCCCCACGTGTACCACATGAGGCTTTGAGGGGACATCTAAACACAAGCCATAACAGATCCCAAGACATTTGGAATTCCTTTTCAAAAGCTGCACTATTATTGTTTATTGCTATGTTTATTGTTACTCTCACTCTTACTGCAGGAAGGCATGGAACTGAGTTTGAGAGGTAGAAAAGTTGTCTCCAGCAAGTATGTGGCTGGGCTGAAGGGAAGTTTGGGAGCTGAGTTATAGGGAGGATTCTATAGGATATAGCTGAACAGAATAATGCCATAAAAACACACAGCCCATGGAATTGGGTATCTAGTTTCAAAAGTGTTACTAGTGAAAATTACAACAGCAGCAGTTTGTTGATACCTAAACAAAGTGTTAGCTAGAGAGGAGGCAGCTGAAATAGAGATAGTGAGCACACCTAAGGAAATGTGGTCCAGGATGGAGCTGAAAAAACACAAAAGGGCTGCAGGCTGGCATGGAAACAGCCTGTGAGCTAAAACAACAGAAGCTGCAGTTGAACAGTGTCAGCCTGTGATGTGTGGTTTGCCCTGGGTCTGTTTTAGGAGCCTTGGGAAAACAGCCATCCAGATTTGGCCTCTGAATTTGTAATCCAAAACCCATACAAAGGAAACTGCTTTAATTTGGCAGTATTGAAGAGCTTCCTTGGCTGTTTGCATATGGCTTGTTCCCTGTTTGAATCTTGTTTGTATACCCTGAGTTTTATCTGAAACACTATTAAAATAAAGAGACAACAGTCCCTCCCTAATCCACACCAGCCCAGCCCTTTTTACCACACTGCCTTCTGAACTCACTCAGCAGGGGCTGCTTTTCTCCTCTGGAAAAGCCACTCATTGGATGTGTTCGAGGAAGGATTAATGAACAAAGGAATGAGCCAAATAAACCTAAACACTCCTCTGTAAGATGTTACTGATAATAACTCCTTTTCAGAGTTGTTGTAAGAATTAAATGCAATTAATTGTATTATTGTAATGTAATATAAAAACCACATTAGTAATATCAGATGCTGTCCATATGTAAATGGTCAGTACGTTACTGGGTACTCTATGCCCTATCCACTGCTGGCTTTACTTGCAGTATCTTGTTTGGGATGAGCAATTTAATCACAGGCATACAGCTATGAACAGTAAAACTGAGATTTGAGATCCTTAGGACTGATGGCAGAGGTCATAGGTAACCATGGGTACTGTCCCCTATTTGGAATCTGGTGTTTGGTAGAAGCTGTGACTAAATTAATTTAATTATTCATAGAGCATACCAAAGTGTATATATTTTTCTCTCTCTTTTTTTTTTTTTATTTTCTTCCATACCAGGGATTGGACTCATGACCTTGTACTTGCCAGGCAGGCACTTACACTGCTGAGTTAAATCCCCGGCCCCTTCTCTCTTGTTTTTATACAAAGTGCAGTCCCTGAACACAGAACCTTCCAGTCTCCTTTTTCACACTGGTGCCAGGAAATGGGATTAAATTAGACTTCTGTACTTGATTATGCATATATGAGCTATCTCACTATAGGATCTCACTGTCTAGACAGAGTTTTAGGTCACGGCTCCTAAGAAAATTTATGGTCTTTTGTTTACAACTTTGTCTAACAAGAAGGATGAAGAATCTATTTTGAATTAGGCAAGTTGTTTTTTCTGTGATGAAGTAGATACTTCTCTACCTCTCTCGCTCTCCTTTTTTTTTGAAAATGTGCTGAATAATGTGGCTTCTCAGGTCAGCTTGCAGGCGTAAGTGCAAGGAATTGTGCATGAACCTACCTGCTTTGCTTAATGACTTGAGAAAACCACAATTGCTGAGCAGGTCTTAGATTAAAGTGGGCTTCATACAGAAGAGCTGTTGTGAAACCAGAAGGGTTGCTGAGCAGATGAAAGCACTTCTGCCAGAGGTGGGCACAGCAGCTCGCTGAGGCCCAGGAATAATGGGATGCAGAAAAAGTAAGACGGAAGAAACTGCTAGGGTGCCTCTGTGTTTCGCATCATCATTTTTTTTTTTTTTTGTACCGGGAATTGAACTCATGACCTTTCACTTTGCAGTCAGGTGCCTGTGCTGCTGAACTTTATTCCCAATCACATCATCATTCTTGTTGCTGGTTTTGTCACTCTTCTTCAGCTGGAGCTCCATTTAGCCAAGTATTTCTTTATCTCACATACAATAAGTGTCTCCCATGAACCAGGCACTGGAGCTAGAGCCTGGGGATCCAATAGGGAGCCAGATACAGTTCACATCCACATTCTATTGTAGAATATCTCTATAGGTAAGTACCTATTTTGTTCATTCTTGGAAGTAACTTCCCTAACTCTATCTAATTCATAGTAAGAATCAAGGAAGCATGTATGCTCAAGTTTTTAATAATAGGACTTATCCCATGAGTTCACTTTAATATCTCTTGTGTTTAAGTGGTTAATTTAGTGGCACTATTTTACCTTATTCTAATATTCCTCGATTAATTTATTAACAATTTTTTATATTATGTTATCCCCAAGGCATGATGTGGTTCATGCTTTTGATGAATGAATGTTCTTTTTCACACAGATCTTATAAGTGAGAGAATTGGGCTGGGGATTTAGCTCAGCAGCATAAGTGCCCACCTTGCAAGCGCGCAGTCATGAGTTCGATCCCTGGTACCAAAAAAAAAAAAAAAAAAAAATGAGAGAGGTTGAAAGTATAGTCTGTGCTCAGCAGTCTGCCCTTTATTGAATGAACCAGCCATATTATTCATGCCCCTGCTGTGACTTAGCCTTACCACATGAAATCTTTTTTGAGTAGTCCACAGTGTCTGTATAACTTCAGGCACCCTTTTCCTCCATTTTTTGGGCACTTTTCACCTACCTTTGTGTCCTTGGTTGTCTGCCCTGCCAGGAACCTTCTGGTCACATCTTAGTTTTTTCTCCATTGTGTTTTAGATAAGTGTCTTGATTAAGAATATACATACAGCCCCTAAATACTGGTTGTATGATTAATTGACATTAAAAGGAGATTCAGTTTGAGGGTACTAAGGATTAGCAAACATTTAATGATCATCTGGGCTATTTATAGAAGATATTTATTCTCTAAACTGATTGAAGCCTGAACACTAAGAGATAAATGCTTAGTTGTTTTGTAAACAAGAAAAATCAACTTTGGATTGATTTGAGGTAGATGGAAGGCAGTGTATCTGTGATCCGGGGCTTCCTCAACTTCAGGGCAGAGAAGTGTCATTCAGGCCAGGGCTGGTTTTGTAATCAGATGAGTGACTATAAATTGAGAGTCAGGAGGGCTCATGCCATTGTGGAGGAAGGTGGAGGCCACAGAGACTGCTCCAGGATCATAGAGACCTGTGCAGCAGCAACTGCCTGAGATCTGGTAAACAGGCCTATGCAGAACTGGTAAACCATTACTAGAGGGTTATATTTTGAGAGTATTTCAGAAGCTTACTAAAGGATGCCTAATGCCTGGGGCTTCAATTTAAAATTTCTATTTGAAGACTGGGCATGGTGGCACATGCCTGTAATCCCAGCACTAGGAGGTCCAGGCAGGAGGATCATGGAGAGTGTGAGGCCAACTTGGGTTAAATCGTGAATTCAAGGCCAGCCTGAATTGCACAGTGAGACCCTGTTTAAAAAAAAAAAAAAGATATTTGAAAATAAACCCTCTGGATTAGTTTGCATTGGATTCAACCCAGATGAGCAGAAGACAATTTTATTCTCATAACCATGATTTGATTTATTTGTTCTTTGGATCTGTGTTTTTGTTCCAAGAGAGACTGCAGGCTGGAAGACACCCTACCCTGAGCTCAGCTCTGTCCATGTCACCTGTGCTTCTTAAGAAGTGCTGAGGCCACTATATAGTCTTTCATCTAGAAAGCAGGAGAGCTGTCTTTTATCTATCTCAGTGTAAAACAATTGATGAAATAAATGAAATCCTTTGTAGCTAGTAGCTGTGATCCTATGACTTAATTCATTTATTCAACAAATATTTCTGCCTACCAAGTACGAGTTATGGAACAGTGAGCAAACAGAAGAAAGCTTATATCTGTGGTGGAGGAGGGGGAAGAGTCAGCAAATAAATTGATAAATTGTATTGTATTAGAAAGTGAAAAGTACTATGGAGAACTCTATAGAAATAGAGCAATGGGAGGGTGAGAAACAGTTTGAAATAAGGTCTGGGAAGGCTTCACTGAGAAGGAAGCTTTGAATGAAAATACGCTGTAAGTGAGAAAGCAAACCATACCGATCTTTGAGGAGGGAGCATTTCTGCCAGAGGAAAGAGCAAGTGTAAATGTCCAGAAGCAGGAGCTTATTGGCAAGGTTGAAGAATGGCAAGGAGTGTAGTAATTGTGGGAAAGGCATAGGAGAAGTATTTAGAAAGGCAATGGGAATTTAATTGTTCAGTGTCTTAGGTGCCTTTTTAATACCTTTTAATTTTATTCCAAGTTAGAGAGAGAGCCACAGGAGTGTTCTAAGGGAAGGAAGGACATGAACTGCTGTGCCTGAAATGCTGAGAAGATGCTGTAGAGAGGCAAAGGATGAAAATAGGCAAGAGACTTACAATCTTCCACATTAGAATTGCTTTTGGGAGTAAAGTGGTAGGCAGTGGTCAGACACTAGATATGCTTAGAAAATTGGAAATAGAGAATGTGTAAATGTGAGAAAAAGAGTAGAGTCTATTCCCAACATGTTGGCTAACCAACTGCAAAGATGGAGTTCATGTTAACTCACTCAGGATACCCTAATAATAAAGCAGACACTTGGAGCCAGATCACTTGGTCTGCGTGAGACCTTTTAAATTTTCTGTGTATTAGACCTCCAGGAGGAAAGGGTGAGTAGACATCTGGATACAGGAGTATACAACTCAATGAAGTGATATAGGAGGAAAATATGTGCTGTTGTTGAGGCTCATAAAGACATAAATCATACGTATTCAGATGATGTATACAAGCAACCAATCTGAATGACATCACCGCGGTGTAAATAAGAAAGAAGTTCTATTAGTCTGTTTTCTATTGCTATAGCAAAATAGCTGAGGTTCAATAACTTACAGAAAAAGAAGTTTATTTAGTGCACAATTTTGAAGGCTGAAGGCCCAAATAGAATGCTGCCAGCTCTTGTTAGGGTCTCCCAGACTGTGCTGAATCTTAGGGAGAGATCACATGGTCAGACAGGAAACCGGAGGGTGAGAAAGAATCAGGCCTGCTTTTTTTCTTTTAAACACTTCACAATGGAGAAAACTAGTCCAGAGTCCTTCAAGAGCTTTCTTCTTAGGGTAGCTCCACGACCTCCCACTAGGTTCTACTTCATAAAGATGCCACAACCTCTCACATTGCTACATTGCTGATGGGGCTTCCAACACATAAATCCTTGAGGCACACATTTAAACCATACTCAAACCAATAGCAGGTGCAGTGGAAGAGGTTTAAGGACTGACCTTTGATATACTCAGTGTTATAGGTCTAGGGCACAAGGAGGAAATTACAAAACAAAGTGGGAAAAGCAACCATTGAAAGGGCAGGAAAGCTAGAATAGAGAAGTGTCCCAGAAGCCAAATGAAGAAAATGATATGAAGATGTAATGAAGAAAAGGATATAAAGTCAAATGTTATGAATAGGTCACATATATAAAAACTGAGAATTGACTGGGTTCATTCAGCATCTAGCAGAGGACTGTTTAGATGGAGTAGTGGACAAATGCTTCTTTTGGAGGAAGTTTGAAACAATGCAAGGAGAGGAACTGGAGAAAAAAAAAAACCTCAGAGTTTTGCTGCAAGAAGAAGAAGGAAAAAAAAAAAAAAGAAGCAGGCTGGTACCTTAGAGGGAAACATTTGTAATGAGAGCCGTGTTTTTGGATAGACGTAGTAGTGAGAGGGCATGAAAGTTTTCTTCTATTTCTTCAGATTTCTCAGTGATGTCAAAGTTGGTCACCCAAAGAGAGTATCACTTGGCTGAAATTTGAAGGGAAAAGGGAGAAAATTATAGCCGCGTCATCCGGGAGAGGCGATATGAATGAACAAATGTCTAACACTGTGGATTGATTTCTGATGGTGGCAGTTTTTATTGGGATTCTTCTGTTAGGACTTTTCCTTCATGAAATACTTTTGCATACCTGATGGCCCCAACAACCTGAAGATGGCAAAAAGAGTTGGGTATTCTAAAATTGTACAGTTTAAAGTCAAAGTATGAGTGTTAAATCCTGGTCTTCTGAGTTACAGGATAGATTTCTTTTTTCTCTATTAACAATTTTTAGAATGACTCTTAATTATGGATGATATCCAGTATGAAAGTACTCTGGGGATCTCGATTCCTCATCTGTGTTTTATTGCTGCAAATGGTCCTAGAGAGAAAAGATCAGGTTAAACACCTTTTATCAATTACTATTAAGTTTCAGTTTCATCATTTTCAGTTCAAATCCAGTGTTGAGCAAGTTTAGTGGTGAAAAAAATCCTTGCAGAGCTTAACAATGAATTTGCTTAATAGGAAAAACATAGCCATGTTAATGGAAGTTCTGGTTTCTTTCCAGACCATAAATACATTTTTAGAAATACTTTTATTAACATGAGAAGTTAGAATTTTTGTATGTGTAAAGTGTTATTATAAATAGGGATGAGGTATATGGAATTATTCTTCTTACTTTGCAATCACATCTCATATGCTAATTGTGTCACGTGCATAAGTAATATTGTGTTAAATATCTTTCATTTTCCTTTAGGTATGATTAGAATTTCTAAAATAGAATTGATTATTTCCCAATTGTATTAGCAGATTAATCAGTGTGAACTGTTACATCTTCTCAAAGTGCCAACTCTTAGAATGAACTCTTCAATACACTCCACCCTCTGAATATGTGCTCATTTTCATTCATCCTTTTTTTGACCTGATTCTGTGGCCCTAAATCATGTTTGTGAAGCTCACATAGACATCAGTCAGCATATTGTTTTGTACAATTGCCTGTATCATAAATCACTGGAGATTCTAAATCTTTCAAGAGCTTGATTCAAATTTTGTGTTAGAGTTAATGTTAGCACAACTTAACTATGTAAACATTTTTTTCTGATGAAATTGTAGGAATTGAAGTCATTTCAGATTTTTTATGAAAGTAGTGGTCACTCAAATTGGTAGACTGTTATGATTCTGTTAGCTCATTAATTTAATAGAAATTTATTAAACCATTGTGAACTGTCCTCCTCTAGAACCTTTAACATGCACCAGATTTTCTCATGCTGTTACTACTCATATTTTGCCTAGATATAAAGCAATAGGTTTTAGCTGTGATCATCTGTTAAACAATCTCCAAGGAAAATGGTAAGAATAACAACTTTGAATATTAAGTATCTGGTTTACAAAGAAAATCTTCTAACAAATTATTTTTCAAATTTTTCAAATGTTCCAATAAAGTATTCTGTTGTAAAAGATACTTAATATAAAGCTTACCAGTTTGATCATTTTTGTGATCACCTAAAAGTATATATTTCAGTGGTATTAATAAATACACAATGTTGTGCAACCATCACCACTTTTCAAGACATTTTCATTACCCTAAGTCCAATAAGTACTTTTAAATGTTATAGAAATATTTGAAGTTTTGTGTATTGTTGATTCACATTAATATGGTTTGAGATTTAATAGATCAGAAAAAGGATTTGGAGCCGGTAGTGGTGGCTCACGCCTGTAATCCCAGCACTTGGGGGGCTGAGGCAGGAGTATCGTTGTGAGTTTGAGACCAGCCTAGGCTACAAAGTGAGCTCAAGGCCAGCCTGAACAGCATAGAGAGATCCTGTCTCAAAAAGACAAAAAAAAAAAAAAAAAAAAAAGGATTTGGGGTCAAAAACTGTCCAGTAGAAATATTCACTTTGTAATGCATTCTCTTCTTGCTAGACTAAGCTCACCACATCTTTGGACTCATTGATTATTGTTAAACTTTACTTTCTCAGGTGAGATGATTGCCTTCCTAAGCCTTCTCTTAATCCTCTTATCAAAGCACCACAAAATTAAACTTGACATCTGTGAGTTTCAGATCAAAGAGAATTGATGATCATGTGTGTTGCCACATGTACAGTCCAAAGATTAAAGTCGATTCAGTTTAAAGAGACCCCAAATAACAGATGACTGAAGAAAACAGTGCATGAACAAGAATGAGAGAAACTTTCATCTTAACAAGTCATTATGGGTCACAGCCTTCTATGAACTGTGTAGAAGCTATATAAAAACAACCAATTTGGTAAATTTTAATGAACTAAGAAAATTTGTAACTTTTCCATTTAAAACACCGGTGCAATTGCTTTTAGATACCAATGGAAATGATTTCCTGGAAAGTGATTTTATATATATATATATATATATATCAATGATTAATACAACTTAGTTTCCCCAGGTGCCATATTCTTGCTATGATTCTACACCTCTTTTTTAACCTAAAACGTATATTTCTATCCTAAGCATTAAAATAAAATTTATTTCTTTTGTGAAGACTTGCCAGTTTCCATAGAGTGTTACTAAGTCTTGCTTTATGGTCCAATAATATGCAATAAAAAATCCATACTATATAATCATCACATTAAATTCTCATTTTTCTTACTGGTATCTTCTCAAGGATAAGAGCTATTTTTTATTCCTGCTTTTGTTTTCAGTATAGCTCCTAGCATGCATTGGAGATTCATTAAATATTTATTGACTGATTGAATAAACTCATGGTTCTAAGCCTCTATACTTGAGATTTCATGTTTTGACAGTGTTGCAGTTATAGGATATTCCTAAGGCAATCATTTTATGTATTGAGGCAGTAGACATTTTCATTTGTGACATGACTAGAAATCAAAGTATTCTGATGGTGAATTCCTGGATATTTAACAGTGACCTTAGAAAACTTGAGATAGCATTCCCAATAATTCTGTGTTTGTCCTAGTAGTTGATAAGACACTAATAAGGGACATGTCTCTTCCATATCCCCTATACAAGGGGGTGATATCATCAAATTGTCACTGTGTTTTTGTGCAAATGCCCCATGCTGCTTGTTGACATGGACATTGTTAAGGGAAAATTTCCACTTAACCTTGTGTTTGCCATATGGCTATGATGTTAGAACTACAGCTGGTACTGGAAGGGAAATGACATATAGGGAACAGCACATCTCACAGAGTCACTGCAGATCTCCATGACTAGTCAGTGGGACGTCCCTTTCTCCCCACCACGCTCTGTTCTTGTGCTTATGCAGCATCTCTCTACTTTCAAGTGGCTTCATGAGATCCATGATAAATCCCATGATAAATCATTCTTCCCTGTTTTCTTTTGATTCTGCCTATACTCTGAAGGAAGTAGGGTTCATTCTAGTTGATGAAGTTCTCAGTGGCAGGGTAAGAGGCCGTATTACAGGAGTTTGGCTTTATTCATAGCAGAAATCCAGTATGCCTATCCTACAGACCCTATTTGCCTGGGACGGTCCTTTCAGCATGTGGCATTCAGGTCAGTGCATCTGGAGGGAACATTCTTCCACTAGGCCCCCAAAGAGGACAAACTCAGCCAGGGCATATTGAGTATATTTGTGTTTAACTGTATTAAAGACAAGCCATGGTGTGCTGAAGAAATTCACAGCTGGGAAAAGTAGCAACTGAATCCTAATGTTAGTCGTGTCTGCATAAAGTTACCTTGGTGACTTTTAGTTAAGAATTCAAGGATTTATGTGGTCTTCTAAGCCAAGCAATTGGACAACTGGGGAGATTTATTTTCTTCAACTGAAATGATGAGTGAATTCAGTGACAATAATTAGATTAGTATTGTACAGTATTGAAATTTTCCTTTCCCATGATTCAGAAATAGAGAAATCAAGGCTTATTTGTTTGTGTCTTTTCTAGAACAGAATGGCTATAGAAAAGAGGGAGGAGAGATAGAGACAGAGACACAGATACAGACACAGACACTGACTGACTGACTGACTGACTGACTGCCAGAACTGCATGTAGGATGGAACTGAGATTTCCTTCCAGGAATTGGATGCTTAAGGAGCAGAGTGTTTAGATCTGGAAGACAGCTACTGTTCCCCAGGTGTAGTTAAACAGATGCAACTTGGAAAAAGTTTAGGATCTGTTCATCAAAACCTGTATTTACCAATATAATTGCCTTTTTTCCCCCCTGAAATGAAAATATCCTTCAAATTTAAGCCATATGTACTTTAACCATATGAATCATCTGTAAAAAATACATGGTATGGAAGTTTACCATTTCTTGCAGGAAGACTACACCAAATTTAGTTGTAAGTTTAAGGAAAGGAAAATCTTCAAAAACTGTAAATGGCAAGGCCATAGATTTTATTTCCTACAATTCTTAGAACATTTTTGTTTCCATGACAGCTGCCTGAGCATTTCTGCTTTGTTGTAGGATGATTTTCAGACTTCTCATCCACCAAGGGCTTTATATTTTAATCATGTTATCAACATGGAAGGTCTTGATTTTCTGCTTCTTACTGATCTCATCCTCTTGACTTCAGCTGCTGGAAACTGTTCTCAGAAGCCTGATTGCAATGCACAGTGTTCAGCTGTGAGGGCAGAAATGGGTCCTTGATTTTCAGATTCAGAATGGGAGACTCTTAGCTGCTTCCCAGGTGGAAATTGTGAGAGCTTTGCTTGTAGACATATTCCCACCTACTGAAATCAAGGAGGCTAATGGAATTTCTGGAAAGAGACAGGGTTTATATAATCTGTGCTGTAGGCCACACCGAATAGGAGATTCTGGTATACCACAGCTAGTGTCTGCTTTCTATAGTCTTGCAGCTGATGGTTGTATGTGATCTTATATTTCTGTCTTTTGAGTATACATAATAAACAAATTGAGAACAACGACTTGGGATGTCTTCTAATCAGCTTTGCAAATAGTGTACAAGTCAAGGCTTACCCATCAGCCATCTTCTTCCCAGTGCTGTAAATATAGAATTCTGCTCTCACCTGCATCAGAACCACAGGACTATTTCCTGGGAAGACTAGGGGCTACAGTGAAAAGTGATGACACCCGGTAGAAAACACCAAGTGTACAACTTAGCTCCTTCCAGCAACTCTGATGTACATTTTTCTAGAAAGTCAACTCCTTTCTTGGTTTAAGATCATTCATTTTTTATATTAACTCTCTGTTCCCAGAGAATCTGAATATAAGATTTAAAAAAAATGAGTAGACTCAAGGAGGAATATCAGGATTGAGTGCAAACAGTAAGTCAGGAAGAAAATGCTTAGTATTGCTAGTTCCTTACATTTAGTCCTTTTGACACTTTTCTCAAAAGTTGATTTGTTTTGAGTAATAGAGGTCCTTGGCTGGCTTCCAGGTAGGTGGAAGCAAGCTAGCATCTAATTTTCTTCTTCATCTTGCCCTTTATTAAAGTAGCACTGGTTAATAATAGTTAATCTCACTGATTTTTTATGTTATTTGTTTAGCAAATGTAAACATGAGATGTACAGTCTGGGAGGCACTATGTCAGCTGCTGCAGATACAAAGACAGGTGGGACCGTTAGTGGCTTGGAGGAGCCCTTAGTCACATGGGGAGGCAGCCCCTGGACAGCATGAGGATGCTGTACATGCTCTGAGAGTGGTGTTAAGCAATCTGGAAAGAAGTAACTCTGTAGGAAAGGACTGGGAAGAGTTCTAAAGGTGGATCTGTTCATGCTGAGATTGATAGAGGAGTGTTTGTTGGGCAGACAATGTGCATGATGGAGTCCCAGCAAGGGGAATAGATCAGGCAGCATGACCAGGTGAGGGAACATGCAGGGAACCAGAACCGTGAGAATGAAATCAACTGAAAAAAGAGGAAGATGTGTTCTCTCAAGACTTGGAACATCTCAGTCATCTTTGCATGTGTTATCCAATACCAAGGTTCATCTATTGTTCATCCTGATACATGGAAGATGAGATCTGGATTGCAGATGACTTTGGCATTACATTAAGCAGTTCTGATTCCTTCTAAATATTTGCTAAAGAGCATTGAAGAATTTGGTGTTGGGAATCACATGTCCTTATTTTCATTTCAGGAAATGTCTTGTGACTGAACCTAACTTAAATCATCTCATGTAAAAAGAGGATTTTCTTCCTCCCTTATATAAATGGGAGATCTGAGGCAGTATTCTGGGTTTGAGTTGAGTAGAACTGGGATCAAAACGGTGTCATCAGAACTCTGTTCTTTCTTATTCTTTGTGTCTTGGCTGTCTCTCTGTGTACGTGTATTTCTTGCCCCTCATTTTTCCTTAGTACCTCTTTTCTACAATTTGGCCTGATTCTCAGAAGGCCTTCTTCATGTATCAGAAAAGCCCACTGACTTCTTTAAAGTTACAGCCTACATAATTGCACTGTTAGGGAAAGAGAGGATCTTTCTCGTAAGTTCTGGGGAGCTTGGAGAGTTCTCTGGCTGGCCTTGGTTGACCGCAATCTTATCTGAACCAGTGCTTGCAGCTAAGAAGATATCTATTCCATTTGGGTCTGGGCAATATGCCACCTATCTACTGGTGTGGGGGACTAACTTCTCTAACTGCTTAGGATAGCTTCCCACTTGGCACAGGTGTCTAGTAGCTGCAAATAAAGGCAACAGGAAAACAGCAAAAATTCTAGCTACCATAGTCTACTGCAGTGTAGAGTATGTGATTGAGGGGAAAGCAGAAGAAGGAATAAAACAAAAATATTCTCTTTGCTCTAAATGTCTTAAAATTATGATGAACTTTATTTAAATAATGAAATAGATATGACTACCTTTCTCTCATTTTTTTTTTCTTTTGGTCTAAACTGGCTTCAAAGACAGGAGTTGGGCAGGGATTTAACTCAGTGGCACAAGTACCTGCAAGTGAATTTCTACAGAAATAGAAAATAATATAAACTGATGCTATGTACCACAAATACACGAAGTCACAGCATCCTGAACTAGTCACATAAATTCAGAAATGTATTCCTAGTGTATAAAAACAGATGGATATTTTATGCAATAGAATGGAATTGACACGTATTTTAAAAGCAAACAAACCAACCTGAGGAATCAAGGAAATTTCTACTTTCTACTATGGGCTGTATCTGAACACTTTGGGTAGGCTCTTAACCATAGCATGCAATGGAGAACAGTTAAGAGGTGAAGGCTGAGGAGCACTGGAATCCATCACCAAGGAAAGATGCACACAGTAAAGTCCTTAGGCAAAACCGATGTATCAAGAGAGCGTATCTAGGAGTAGTTAATGCCCGTGAAACTTTCACTGTTCAACTTTGAAGGGTGCTGGCAAAGTGGGTGTGGTGAAGGATGCAGAAAGAGTCATGTAATTCTGTGCTTGGATTCTTTTTATATGATGATTAGTGGCATTTAAAAACCTGTTCTGCACATATTCTTAGCGTCACTGAAGTTGAAATACCTTTCCCTGGCTCTGTTGGAATTTATGAGCTAATTGGGTAAACTTGTTTTCAATAACATTGAAATTAATGGTACATACTATGACTTACATTGGAAAAATTAAAAATTTCCAGCAACGTGATAAATATGAACTTTCTAGTACTGGGCATATTATTTTACTCTTTCCCTAGAAAGATTAGGAAAGTTTGTTGCTCAGTAGATTGAATTAGTACTCTACTGCACACTTTGTTAAATTATGTGGTGGGCATTGTCTGATCAAGTTACAAACAGAATTTTAGGTCAGTTATGCCATAACTTTAGGGGGAGAACGAATAGAAGTTAAAAAAATACTCCAAACTTTGGTCTTAAAAGATTGATGAAACTGTAGTCTCCTTTGGGGCTTTTGATGAAGCACTTTTCTTAGTTTCCATTTTGTTAACATTCTCCCTAATCTTTTCCTAGGAAGCCTTTCATGTTAGAAACACTGTGCTTTGCATACCTGAGAGGGCCTGGAGCCAGTCAAAGAGGGTGGGGGATATTAGAGGAGGGTACCACTCTTCTATTGTTGATTTGATAATGCTTTTCTGACTTTACTGAAATCAAGACATCTGAAGAAATTAAAATTTTATAACACAGGAGTATTAGAGTCCTAGTTAGACGTGGAACTAGCTTCAGGGAAAATGATGGACTTGGAGGATGAGAACCAAGTAAGAGAAACATGAAAATTAAAAACAGAGAAGCCAAAATATCCCCATTTTATAATGAATGACCTAAGGGAACATCTAGGCTTCTTGGTAGACAAACTGAATCGAGGGATGTTTTTATCACATGGCTACATTTGCATATAAGCAAAGGTCACCCAGGTTTAAGAATTTTGACCCATCAATACAATGGTGCTTAGGCTTGGTATCTTTACTTTTGTTCCATAATGTCTTTCGTTCAAGGCAAAATTCTCTTTTTGAACCAAGTCTTGAGTTGCTAATGATTCAGTTACCTGCCAGGCTACAGACCACCTATGTCCTATAAGGACAGGATCCCAAGCTGGCTGGTGCACGCTTCCTCTCCCTCTCCCTCTCCCTCTCCCTCTCCCTCTCCCTCTGTGTGTGTGTGTTCAATACAGTGGATCCACTCTAATGTGATAATTACAATTATTTTGCATTTAATTGCTTGCCAGTAGATATTTTATTCAGGTGTTTCATTCTATTTTGGATCCTGAGTAATTCTCCCAAGTGCTATACAGTGACCTTGATAGAAGCCTTGACTGGATGTTGATAATCTTTAACGTTGGCAGTGGTTAAGCCCCCAGTCCCATCTTTCAGTTTGGTTCTCTTACCTCTTATCCTCATCATTTTCCTTCCTCATCTCTGCTCTAAGTACTTTATTGTCCATTTATTGAAAGAGATAGGGTACCCTTCTTGCTAGGAGAGACCCCAAATGCTACAGCTGCAAAGCTAATGGCTTGGTAGTTCTCTCTGGCTTGGGGATTGTGGAGCCCTGGCTTCCTGTACCCTGTGATCCAGTGCTTCTCCTGTTTCCATATCATTGCATATTTATATATTTTCATTCAGACTTTGCTTAGTGGCTCTATCTAGGGACAGTTGACTTTTTTACTTTCTGGAAAATACCTTGAAACATTACTGCTTGGAATTGTAGTAGCAGTACCCAACCCTTAGGCTATGCAGGTCTTACCACTATTGCTTATCCCAGAGATGAGGGTACATATCCTGATCTCAAATCTTACTGGCCTTAGGGTAATTAATTCTGCTCTCTTTTTAGTATTATGACTTGTTGATGTCCTGCAGAAATTACTATAATCCATTAAGTCATGTAATAGTTAATTAAATTAAACCACTGATTGATGTAATTTATAGACAATGAACAGGTTATGGTATACATGCTGCAGGGATAATTGGGCCATATATATTCTTTGGAGAAATTAATAAATAATAAAAACAACTTCCATTGACTAAGTACATATGCTATATTGGGTAATGTTCTGTGTAGCCTCTATAACTTTCACAATAAGTCTTGATGGTGATATTAGTATCCCATTTTACAGAGGCAGGGATTGAGATCCTTGCCAGAGGCAGAATCACTAGCATTGTGGAGGTTCATGTGTCTTCAAAGGCAAAGCTATGCTATGCAGCTGTGTTTTCTCAAAGAAGAATCTTACAGGTTATAATTAGTAACCTACTATCAGGAAGAGAAAACATTTTCAGACATTCTCTTGAATGTGCATCATATTTGTTCATTGAATGGGTGATGGACTGATTCCTGCTATGTGCCAGATACTGAAACGTCTGGAGGTTTGAAGGAAAGGAAGACTTGGCTTTGTCCCTGAGCATCTCGGGAGGGAGTAGAGAAACCACTTGTTCAGTAGTACTGACAAGCTGATGTAGAAAGTTCTTAAAGCTATCTTGAGCTTTCTTATGTTCCAAACTCTACCCCACACCCTTCTTTACTGATATAAGGAGAAACATAATTTCCCTGAGATAACTCCCCTTAAAGGATGGCATAGACTATTTGCCGGAGGTCTGGAGCGCAGGGCTCACGGCTCACCGGCGCAGGCTGGGGTGGCTGCACGGCTCGGGGCAGCTGCACTCGTACAGGTCCCGGCAGCTGCAACTATTACAGATATTGTTTATGTTTTTAGGAGTTTTGAAAAAAATTTGTTCCTGGAACTCTGGGCTTTTTTCATTGAAGTCAGATTCTACAAAAGGTGCAAAGACAGTGTAACTATATTTCACATTTATACGGCCCCACAATCGATACAATGCTTTCTGTGTATGCTGTTTAATTTGATCATCATAAGGATAGATTTCTGGCCTGTCATTCACAGTAGTGATTCTTAGAAGAAACTCAAAGTGCACATGATAAGCCAGGTGTAACCCTGAGTTCTCATTCTCTGTGACAAAAGGATGGTAACTTCTTTGACTAGAGAGAGAGATTTTACTGTAGAATGAAGCTTTCTGAAAAGAAGAGAAAGTATATTGAACAAAAGAAAATGTGGTCATATGCATTCCAGTTGAAGGACCAGCAGTATGCCTTCACTAGAATGAATGTTTGGCACCCAGGCCCAAGATATAGAGCTATAGCCACAAAAGGCTGATGTCTTAGTCATCTCTGACTTGTGTGACAAAGACTGACTGGCTTACACAACAGATGTTTATTTTCTCATAGTTCTGGAGACCAAAACAAGATTCCAGTTGATTTAGGTCCTAGCGAGGGCCTGCTCTCTGGTTTGTAAACCACTCCCCTCTTGCCTTGTCCTCACATGGTGCTGGAAATGGAGTTTGTTTTCTGGTCTCCCTTCCTATAAAGACACTAATCACACCATCAAAGTCCCATCCTCCTGATCGCATGTAAACCAGATATCCCCAAGTGCTGTCACACCTGGAATTTGGACATTCACACTGGTGTTCGTGGAGACAACAGAATTTAGTTCATTGTAACACACATGATGGTGTCTTACCTTTTCTCTTTACTGAGACAAAATACTCAACACTCAAGAATAAAGGGGGAAAGATTTACTTAGCTCACAGTTTTTAGATGCTTATTAGTTCATAGTTGGCTGGCTCCAAGGCAAGGTGGCATGGCAGAGAGGCATTGTAGAGGATAAACAACCCATGGCTAATCAGCAAGCAATGCAAAGCAGGCAGAAGGCAGCAAGCAAACAAGTGAAAAGCTACAAGCTTCTTATTGTCCCTTGCATCTTATCCAGACTACCCCTCTTTAGGGTGGGTAGTACTCATGCCCTTAATCCTAGCACCACATCTTTGATCCCAGCATTAGACACCCCAGATTCAGCTACCTCCAAAAAGCCTCACCTATGGTTGCATGAGGCTTTGGGGGAATGTCTAGACACAAACCATAACAGATGATATAGTGTTTAGAATTTAGAAGAGGACTTCACTCTGAAACACTTGGGGTAAAATATTGTGACCATATAAATGTAGACCTAAAATGCACAAATAATGTAATTGTAAGAGACACTTTCTTGGTGTTCATTTGAACTATTCATATAAAGAGACTGCAATTTGTGAATGTGTCATATACTTCAGCTTTTCTCTAAGCTCCATGGAAATTCACAGGGTGATCATCAGTCCCTTGAGGAAAAAGGAAGGTATGATCACATTGTAGTGAGTAGTTACTACCATTCACATAAGTAGGATGCAACAACACAAAGGTGTTATGTTATCTATTTCTTTTTGAAGCTGCACAAAGGTATTCACTATCTTTTTTTAAGTTTCTTTAGATCTAGATTTGAAGCCCTTGGGAAAATTCCTTGTCCACTGAGAGGATACAATAATCCTTGTGCCTTGGCTCAGGTGTATAATGAAAAAAGCACCTATGGTCTCATGTTTTTTCAGTGTAGCCATTTGATTGTGTAGAGCTTCACATAAGTTTTTCCTTATTTCTGGAGTTAAAAGTGATTCAGTGGCAACTATAAAAGCCTTTTTTCATGGTAATTATAATTAGACATCTGAGTACATTTCTGCATCTATAGCTTTTCAGTTTCACATGTAAATAGATGTCATCAGAAGTGTTTTGAGGGCTGATTTAGCTAGAAGAGGTTCCATTTAAAACACATTTTTACATTTCTGACATTTTCAGCATCAAAGCAAATGAAGTCAGTCAGGTCATAAATGACTGTGGGTGAGTGTGTTAATGCAGAGCTCTTCACTGTGTGAAGATAACAGTGTTATTTTCAACCCACAACTACAGAAGCATAAATTTTAAAAATAAATAGCCTCAAAGTTTGTCTCTCAGCATATCGAATGGAACTAAAGAGCCATTTATCAAGCATTGAGACCCACTGAGTTAGCGAGCATAGACAAGAGGGCAAGGTTGGTGAGCGCTGAGTGGTCCTGCCTGCCACACACAGGGCGCTGGCAGACAGCAGACCAAGCTATGCTCAGAAACTGCTTTTTGGATAAGGCATTACTTGAACATCAGAGGGTATTATACACAAATCTGAGAAAGATTAAGGGATCTGGGTTGCTCAGTACTGTGAAAGAAGATGAGATTAGCTTTCTCCAGGTAGCAAGAATAGTTACAGTTTTAAAAGTATTTAACTGGTGGGTTTTTTAAAATTCCTTTGTAATCTGTTACTTGTATTAGCCCCTGGGGCTTTGACACACCAACTGCTAAATGTATGAGTGTACCAGGATGAGTCATTCTCCTTTGTGGTGGACTTTAAATATCATGGTGCCTGTTGAGAAAGGATGGCCTGCTCCAGACCTGGTGATGGAGGTAGGTAGGTGGTATGTACTAAACAAAGTACACTAACAAACTGGGCAGCTTGACAGTCTAAAATAAGAAATTCAGTAATCAGACTACTCTGTCACATTCTCAGTAGAATGACAAAAGCATAATATTAGTCAGCTCTGTCATCACTGGACCTAATACCCAGTACCCACAGCTTAAAAGATGAGAGGTTTAATTTGACTCATACTTTCAGGGAATTCTATCCCTGATTAGCAGAATCCAAGGCAAGTACATCATGGCAGAAGGGCATGGTAGGGGCAAAAGCTGCTTAATTCACAGTGGCTGGGAAGCAGAACAGGGTAACATAACCAGAGAACAGAACCAGAGAGGAAGGGGCGAGGAATCATATAAAGCGTACAAGGTCACACCTCCGTGACCCACCTGGACAGACTCAGAAGTGTGCTTTACTAATCCCCTAGTCAATCAACTGGGCACAATTACACATAATCATCACAAGCACTTACAACTTGTTTGGAAAGTCAAAGCAAGTGTTTTTGATTCAACTCTTAACTCCCAACTAAATTATCTCCTCCTGTTATTCAGTGGTATCAAGGAAATCAGCTGGTGTTCTTGTTTCTCTAAATGGAGATGATGTTAGAACCTGTTATGGTTCCATGATCTATCCTTTGCTCTGGGTCTCAGTTTTTCAACATTCAACAGAGTTATCATGAGGTGTCCCATGAAACTTCTGGAAAAAGTAATAATAGCAGCAATTACTATTCTAGGTCAGGCACTATGTCGCAGGTTTTCAGTCTCCACTTTGATTAAACTTCACAAAAACAGTAGAAGGAGCCCTGACTTAACTTAGCATCCATTCCAAATACATTTTAAAATTAACTTTTATTCTAAACTTATTCTGTAATTTTGAATATGCTTTTGGTAATGAAATTTATTTTCCTGGTTATGTAAAGTAAAAATCATCTGAAATCCCATGTTGATTATACAAAGTAAAAACCATTTGAAATTCCATGCTTGTGATGTCCACTATCAATAGTTGGGATCTAAAATGTCTCCCAAAAGTCTCAAGTGATTGAATCACGGGGTGCTATACCCATCAGTGGATTAGTCTACCAATGAGTTTATAACTGACTTGCTATTACGAAGTGGGGCCTGGAGAGATGTATTCTTGTTCCTGGGCCCTCTCTTTAACTGTCTGTTTGCTGGCTGCCATGGGCTAAGACTTTTTTCTCTGCTGTGCCCTTCTGCCATTCTGTTTCTGCCTTGGAACCAGCTGGCCATGGACTGAAACTGTGAGCCAAAGTAAGCCTTTGTTCCTTAACATTGTGTGGTGCATTGCATCCCAGCAACAGAAAAGTGACTAAAAGAACCATGAATAACATGTAGGTGTGCATCCTTTTCTATATTTCTCTGTGTCTTTTCACACAGTAATGTATGATATATAACAAAATTTTTAATAATTCAGTCATGTTATACATTCTATATTTATCATAGATATCTTTTAAAAATCACATTGTTTCCTTGATGTCCATACTCCTCCCACACCATCGTCCAGTGTTACACAACCTAATTTATATGCAATGCATTTCTCTGCATATCTATGTGACCATCTACAAATATATAAATATATATATATGTTTTGCTTTGTGTAAAAAAACATTGTCCAAAGCGGTCTTTGCTCTGTGCTCAGAATCCATTATCTACTCTTCTAAATCATGCAGAAGCTATTCTGAAAATAGTAAGATTGTTGTTATATACATTGCCTGCATGTTAATTTTCTTATTCAGAAATACCTCATGTACTTCCCTTCTTGGGACAATAGAGAGCCCAGTACTATAGTAGCCTTAAAACAGGATGTGAGTAGGAACTTCATCTGTTTTTCTCTATGCATAGCCAGCCTTGTGTCCAGTACAGTGGATCACAACACTCAGTTGGTCATATTGGAGTTTGTGTCTTAGTTATGCCTGGTGTAACAAAATGCTACAGACCGGATAAATTACAAACAACAGCAGTCCATCTCTCAGAGTTCTGGGGGCTGCAAAGTCGAAAGCCAAAAATGCCAGGTGCTTCAGTGTCTGGTGAGGTCTAACTCCTTCCTTTCTCTGATTTCTGGCTGCTGCCATAGGTTTGATTCCCCTTTTTTGCCCCTCCCTGCAATCTTGTTACTGCCATGCAGCCAGCTTTTCACTCCATGGGCTGAAATAGTGAGACAAAGTAAACCTTCTCCTTTAACTGAGGATATAGGGGATTTTACCTCTGCAGTGAGGAAAATGACAGACAGGTAGTAATGCCACTAATGAGAGTGGAGCCCTCTTGGTCTAATCACTTTCCAAAGAGCCCACCTTCCATTATCAGCATACTAGGGATTAGGTTTCAGCATGAATTTCAGGGAAAGCCTAAACATTCAGACAATAGCACTTCTCTTGATATCTCCGAGATCATCGGTCTCTTTTGTATCTATTATTGTACCATTTTTGATTCAAAGAATTTAAATCTGGCCTGACCTTTCATTATTCTTTTTCAAAAAATTCTTCCCAGTTTTGGGATAATCTTATCTATCTATCTATCTATCTATCTATCTATCTATCTATCTATGATATCCAATTTAAAAATTATGGTTGTAATTACATGTATATTATATATATGTATAATTTTTCTGTTTCTTGTATATGAGTTTTGAATTTACATATTTTAATGTTTCATTCTGATACTACTATAGTTTTTCAATTTCCATTGTAGATATAAAGCTCTAACCTTGCCAGCTGTCTATTCAAAATCATTCATTGGCTCTAGTAGTTTTTATTTTTAAATCAGAGTTGGAATTTCTAGTAGTATAAACTTTTCACTGACTGAAAGGGGAAATTTTTCTATCTACTTACCCTGTGTATATTAACCATGTTTCTTCCGTTCACCATTGAATTATACTAATACTAGTCATCCTGTTTTATCTCTAGCATTTGATTGTTTGAATGATGTTTGCAGTCAATTCAGCCATTGATTTCAGCCCATAGCAGTAGGAACCAAAGAAGGAAGGGAGGAGCCAGGGACAGGAATATGTTTTCCCCGTGACATCCCCAGAGACTCCAACTAGGCCCCACATTCAAACAGCATAGTCAAGCAGTCACAAACTGATTCAGCGATTGATTTTTTATGGTTAGTCATCTTCAAGTTTGAGAGTTTTTTTCATATTTTATTTTATGTTTGATAAAAATGGCTGTTAGACTTCACCAAGTGCTTTTTTTAGAACCTACTTATGTAACCAGTCATGTTTCCTCTACACATACATCTTCTGTGAGTACTGGATTTGCTGATGTGAAAATTGCCTTTCTGATTAAACAGTACTTGGTCACTGGCAGTATTCATTGGATAGACTTCTGTATTTTCCTTAATAATATTTTATTTAAATTTTTTTTTGCACAGTTTACAAGGGAGATGCTGTGCAGTTTTCTTTTATTGTACTACCTTTATCAGTTTTGGTTTGAAGGTTATTCCAGTTTGCTAAAATGGATTTAGAGAGTTTCTCCTGTGATTCTATGGTCTTGAATAATTAAAATAATATACTTCTATTCTTTGTGTTACATAGAACTTACTGTGAAATTATCCTTTTCTACTGTTTTTCAATGGTAGAAATGTAATCACTTTCACAATCTCTTGTAGTAATTGCTGTATTCAATTTTCCACTTTCTGAATTAAGTATGTTAATTTATATCTAGAGAAAATCATACTGAGAACTTTAAAATGCTTTTGCTTCCTTCTCCCCTTCCTGCCTTCTGCTCTGCTTCTTCCCAACACCTACATTCTCTTTCCTGCTTCACTATTACTGACAGGGTAACTTTGCAGTTTACCCCCTATTTTAGGAATCTTTAACATTTTATTCTCATATTCTAAGTTATGGTATCATTTTCCATTTAGGTCTCATAACACATAACACTTTTTGTTCTCCTTTCCCTTGTTTCTCTGACTCTGTCTGAGTTGGAGGAGTAACACAAGTGGACAGGCAGGAAGGAACTGTGGTAACCACCTTTGTAGACGGTCACAGAAGTGGATGCTTAGAATAGACCTCGGAACTGAGAGCATGGAAGTGTTAATTCAATTATATTACTGGACTTGTTAAGTTACCTTCAATATCTCCTTTTGCTTTGAGAGGTGGGTGATACCTGTGGATACAGAAGTCTGGGGATGTGGTTCTTTTACTCAGTACTGCCTACATAGGGTGAATGCCAGCCTCATTCCATTTCCTTTGTAGGAATTTATTTTTAACTAGAAGCTTTCAAGATTTTTCATTACAAGTAGAAATAAAATAATAACTACCATTTATTAACAAACTTTTTGGGGTTCTAGAAAATGTAAAACAAGAAATTAAAGAACTAAATTTTGCAAAAGAAATATAATGTCCTCTTTTGTGCTAATTAATGATTATTCTTAGGAAACCTACCAAAAGGGAGAAAAACTAATCCATATTACAGAGGGAATGTGGTAAGTTAGAAATATACAAAAATAGTAGTTTTTCTCTGTCCCTGATCTGTATTGACAAGAATTTGTTAAAATCTACCTTTTGTTTGTTGGGTTTTTGGTACTGGAGGTTGAAATCAAGCTCTTCACTGTATCCTCAGTTCTGTTTATTTATTTATTATTTAGAGGCAGGGTCTTGCCACTACATTGATAAATTGCCTACAACAGTGTTGTAAGCAAGAAAACTTGCAGTCTTTCTGTCTCATCCCTTCAGATTACAGCTATGTACCACCACACCCAGCTCTTTTTTCTTTTTTTTCCTTTTTTTTGAGGTGAGTTCTCCCTGTTGCCTATGGTGGCCTTCAACTTCTGATCTTACTGCCTTGGCCTCCCAAATAGCTGGGCCCATAACTTGCAACTCTTTCACAAAGGTGTTTTACAGAGGTGTTTCACAGAGGTCTTTCTGTGAAGTGAAGAAATTTTCCTCATTTCTTTATTGATTACCCTTCCTCCTTTTACATCACTTTTCACTGTTATTTGTTTGTTCCTGTTATTTGTATGACTGCCTTTTCTTGGAAAGATTTGCCTTTGCCTTATGCAATTTGGTTTTTCCAACTCTAATCTTGGAAGATGTTCCCTTATCATATGATATATATGATATATTTCTGCAAAAGCAGAAAGAGGCTGTAGTTGTGTTGTGCTGTATTGTTTTATGGCTGCCTTGAGTGTGCTTCCGGCAGATGTTTTGAGGGACAGCCCCCCTCTCAAAATGCTGTCCTTTACTAGTAAGGAGGATGAGGGAGCACAGGAGCTGTCCTGTGGATGTGGATAGGGGACAATCACCCAGCCAGCTATTTCCACCCCAGACCTAACCCACTCTCTTGGGGTTGTTGCAGTTCAAGGTGCCCCATGGCTTTATCTCTAGAGGGGGCCAAACCAACAGGGAGCTCAGCCACCAGGGGATAATGAACAGGAGATGGATAAAGTGGTACCAATCACAATGCGTGGAGGAGGGGAGAGATAATTCTTTAAAACAAAAGTGTAAAGTAATTGTGTTACCAAAAAAAAAGTTTTTGAAATTTAAATAAAGTGCTTTTAAAATGAAGCATTCCATTGTATATGGAAAAAGACACCGAAGAAACTGCTATCAGTGATTGTTTTCAGAGTCAGGGACACTGGATGACTAGGGGACGACAATTTTTTTCCATTGACATTTGGTACTGTGTCCAAAGTGACATATCACATATGTATGCAGTTAAGTGGTTGAATAGATAATTGAGGGAAGTTTTTAAAAAAACAAGTAGTGGAATATTTTCATATAATAGTTCCATTGTTGTAGATATCTTGAATATCATTTATGATTATCACTGCTTATAGACATAACTATTGATAATATCACAACTATATCTTGGTGTTTCATGTTGTAATAATTTCAGATGTTGTGTTAAGGAATTTAGGCATTGTTTTACTTTGATGTTGATATTTAAACACTATTGATTTCATTGGATTTCTATGGACTTCATTTTATATATTTAAAGTATTTTGTGAAAAGATCCATCAATTTCATTGAACTCATAAATGGATCCATTCCCTGCAGAAGATCAATAATGTAGGGAATACAGGGTCTGTTGAGGTAAATTATTAGCCTGGAAGTAGAAACTATATAAATAAGAACTGAAGAAAAAATATAAATAATGTAAGTATGTAAACAAACATATGAGTAATAAAATACAAATAATAAATCATTAGGGAGATGTTAAGAGACATGGCACATAGTCCAACACTCCCAAAATGGCAAGAATGAAGTCCTGTATAATAAAGAGGCAAATCTTTTCAATAAGAGTTGTCTGGGAACATTATTTCTGTTTTGGCTTTTATCTTTTTTGTTGCTTTATTTGTATGTTCTTTTTAAGAAAAACAATGTTGCCAATTTTTGTTGGACCGTTTCTTACAGATTCACACCCCCGTCCTCTGTCTAGGAGCCATAGATACTTGAGTGCCTCTTATGCTTCAGGTGACTGGCAGAGGGGGTCGGCTGGTTAGTGCAGGAGTAAATTAGGCACATCCCTGCCCACATCTCCAGGTGCTCCCAGCACACCACCACCGGAGACAGCCCTGTGTGGGGGTGAAGAAGTCTGCCACAGTGGCCCGGTGCCGCTGCATCTGAGAGAGAATGTAGTGAGGTGCTCCCGGCATGGGTGTAGTATATCCAAGCGCTTAGAGCTCCTTACTCGACCTTGAGAAGTTACCTGGCCCTAAACGTTCTTACTGGAGATAAGGAAAAATGGATAAGAGAACTTTTCCCTACAGACTAACAGACTCAGGTGACTGTGTAGCAAACAGAGAGAGCAACATCAGTGTTGTACATTAGTGATTTCAGGGGGATCTCAGAAGGAAGGGGGCAGAGTGTGGTCATGGATGGAGCAGTTTTGTTCAATGTCACAAACTGCCTGACCCAAGATATACTTGCCTGTATTCCCCACCGGGGTGGTTGAGACTTATTCTTATCTGAGGTAGAAGTGACAGCCACTGGTCAAGTTACCAAGAAAGCCTCATATTTGGCTTTTGCTTTCCCTTCTTTCCCTTTAACCCTTCTATTATTTCCTGGAGTATAGACAAGAAGCCCAAAGTTATGGCTGTCATTTTGAGGAGACTAAGTGGAAAAGGTGGATCATAAAAGGAAGCAGGGCGTGATCATGCGTGTGTTATATATTGCTGTGTTCGTACTTCAGCTTCTTGAAGAAGAGAGGAACAGATGTTTAGACAAAGTGTCTTTAGGCTCAAAGATTACGTGTTCATGTAAACTTTTTTTGGAGAAACTACAAATGTACCTCAGTTATTTTATTAGCTTTTGATTACATATTGTGTTTAAATTCTCTGGTAACACAATTGTTCCTAAGCCTCAAGGAACCTTAATTATATGCTTTGATGTAAGCAAAGGATTCAGAGAGATTGCTTTTGGATATTAGCATTTGCTCTAAATTTTGGGACCTTCTTGTGCACAGGAAAATAAGTAAATAGTAACTCTTAAATAACATTAGCTAGGTATGTGAAATTTCTTTCTGTTTGGATACGTCTTCCCCTTCCTCCACCTTCCCTCCTCCCCTTCTTCCTCCTAAGTGTCATCAGAGTAGAGTGTGTGAACAGTATTTTTTCCTATCTTCAAATACAGTATTCAGCATACAACAGGTGCTTAAAGTTTGTTGAGCTGAACTATTGAAAACTAGTTGACCTTATTAAAATTAAAAAATCTCACAGAAATTTTTATGTTTTAAATATTCTCTTTCAAAAATGTTTACATTTTTAGGTATAATGTATGCATTTACAAGTAAATCTGTTGAATATGCTTTTAGGTATTTCCAATTTTGTAAAATGTGCTGGTTGTTATATCAGTAACTGTGGGGTGTGTGTGTGTGTGTATGGTTGAGTATGGGGTGTTTGGGTGCAGCTCATTATTTCCTGTCTCACCAAGTGGCAATCATAAACTAAGCTGGAGTTAGAGATGGTGGTGTCAGACATAGAATTTCAGGGATGTGTCTAAGGAATAGCTTATCCCACAAAGATATTGTTAGAAAACAAATGAGGTTGCTTATCTGAAAAATAACTTGCTTTTCCAGAGAAAAGTTTCGTGATAATTCCTGGTACAGTTAACCCTCCAGTGTACATATCTAAAAGAACAAGAGGAGGAGGAAGAAGGGGAGGAGGGAAGGTGGAGGAAGGGGAAGGGAAGGGGAAAGATGAAGAACAAAGTGCAGATTGTCTAAAGGTCAATGATTCTTGATTTTAAAATTGAAATATAGTGTATTTTGGATTCAGTGTGGTATGGATGCTGTGAGTCAGTTTCATGAAGCTGAACTTTCAGCTTCCATTTAAGTCCTAATGGCACACATAATGTGTGATGTATTTGCATTAAAAAGAATAAGACATATGTAAGACATTTATATCTATAGTTGTCCTCATGTTTTTCTCATTAGATTGCAAGAAAGGAATTTTCTGATTAGATTGCAAGAAAGGAATGAATTTGGCCTCATTAGCTTCATAAACACTTGCACAAGGCCACATTTCAATGTTTCACTGAGAGGCTTCTATAAATAGTGTTTACAGGTCTTCCACAGAGCTACTGTGGATGTCAGTGACCACTTAGAGTGGAATGGGTGGTCTCAAGTCCTCGTGCCTCAGAGCATGGTCCCAGGTCAGCAGTATAGACATCAACAGAAACCTCTTAAAAACACAAAATTGAAGACCTCACCTCAGACATAATGAATCAAAAACTCAGAGTTGCCCAGAGTTCTGATTTAAGAAGCTCTCTCTAGCAGGGTCAAATCTGATAAGCAATGGCTGGGTTTAAATCCATAAAATCAAGATGTTTTCAAAGTGTTTTACATAATGTGTCTTCATATTCAGCACCTGGTAAAATGTCTCCTTTGATACACTGGCAGGACATCTTTTTCCAGACAAGAATGACATCATCCCTTATGTTCCCATTTCTGTCTTTTCTTGCAGGAAACTTGAACTGAGTTCATTGTTCAGTCATAGTCAATACATTTGCCTGAATTTTTTTATTTCCTCTTCCTTTCCATGCATTTTATTTGCTTGTTTTATTTAACAGCCTTACTATGAATCTTTTATTATAGGCTTTCTCAAATCCATTTTGCTAGTAAGTGGGTTGGCAGTATAATGTGGTATATAATTTGGAATAAATTGACTTGCTTACATAGTGATTGACAGTAGAAATATTTGACTGAGAAATGTACTAGATAGTAGGGGAAGGTGGACTGGAATTAAATATGATCTACAGAAAACAGCACGTGTACCCTTGAATGCTTGTACATAATAAGAAAATGCAAACAGTATAGAAAGATATGAAAGTACTCATCGAATCTTCTCTTTCCCCAGCCCCAGTACTGCACACATTTTCTACCCTCTGATTTACCACAACATCATAAAGGAACATAGATGAACAGACTGAACCAATGCAAATTTTCTTATGTAAAGAAAACATAAACATGGTGCATGTGTGCATTGTGAGAGACAGGCAGAAACACAAAGACAGAGTCAGAAAAAAAGGAATTAGAGAAAAAGAATTTCATCTTTCTACTCTGTTATAGGCCCCAGTTTCTATAGCTTCAAGCTCTTTCAGCTATTCATTTCCACCTCATTTCTCTGAGATTTGCACTTTCCATTTGTTCTTGAAATCAGTTAACAGTTAATCTGTTCTCTGGCATTAGCACTTCCCCTGGGGATTTACCAATTGATTGGCCTTTTAATCCAGTTGTTAAAATTCTCCCAATACTCACTGACATGAAGCAGGTTCAATTTGTGTGTTTTAAAGTGTTGGCCAGGGTCATTAAGAAAGTGAAGTTCACATAACTACTTTATTGGAACAAGGATGGTGCCCAGCAATCAATCTGCTGTGTGACTATAGACTTTTGGGGATTCAGAACCTTTGCCAAATGCCCTCTCAATCTGAATTCCACCCATATGCTGTACTTCTTAACACAGTGAGAACATATTGTGCCACCTTTGCGTGTTATGGTAAAAGTTCATAAGGAAGAAGGATATGCATCTTTATAAGTGTATGGAGGGGTCTCCAGCAATCTAAGCATCTATGTGCAAGTTTCTCTAGAACTCCTTTTTATTTATTTTTATTTTTCACTTTTGTCTTTTTTAGACAGGGTCTCACTATGCAGTTCAAGCTGGCCATGAACTCACTTTGTAGCCCAGACTGGTATCGAACTTGCAACGATCCTCCTGCCTCAGCCTCCTAAGTGCTGGGATTACAGGCTTGTACCACCACGCCTGGCTTCAGACTCCTTGGTTTTGTATTTCTGTATCTTGAAAATTTATATCACTAGAAATGGGACTTAATAAGGAATGGAACTTTGATAGGGCAGATGTTCAGTTGAGAAAATCATATGGTACTTTGTTTTCTTCTCTTACTTTAAAATTTTTTTTTTTTATGTTTTGTGTATCTTCAGAAAAAGAAATTTCAGAGTATGGGAATAAGCTATAGTTTTGAAGTTATTTTGTTAAAACATTTACTGAAACAGTCATTAAACATTTTTTTTTATTTTAAAGATAGTAAAATCCAACAAATCTAAATAAAGCCAATCAAAATAAAGCAGCAAACTTGGTACAGAACTTGAAAGCAAAATACTAGGAAAACAATAATAGCTACCATCTTCACAATAGATGTCCATTCCATCACATACAGCAAAATCAAACCAAAAAAGGAACACTATAAAATCAATCAAAAAAGAATACTGACTAGAGCAAAACAATCAGAACAAAGCAAAACAGTGAGAACAATATTGGATTTCAAAGAAAAGATAGAAGGAAATCCCCCATATTTGCTATATTGCATACTGTCATCCTCCCAAGAGATGCTCAGACTGCTG
Source organism: Hydrochoerus hydrochaeris (assembly GCA_004027455.1). NCBI lineage: Eukaryota > Metazoa > Chordata > Mammalia > Rodentia > Hydrochaeridae > Hydrochoerus > Hydrochoerus hydrochaeris. The sequence continues at coordinate 232,618 of PVLA01000926.1, forward strand.
ACCCCAGGCCTGCAAAATCAACCAGACAATATAAGCATTTAGTTGCTTTATGTACCTTAGTTGTCAACTCAACCTGTCCTCTGAACCAGCAGGTTGCTTGGAGAGGGGATGTTTGATTCTCAGTCTTTGAGCCAGTAGGCTCACAGGAGGAGGGAGACACTGACTTTTCCTGGCAGCCATGCAGCTTGCACGGCTTACCAGAAAGGCTGGCTGGTTGGCTTCTTGTTGGATCCTCCCAGTCCCAGCATGCAATATTTATTAATATTTTAAATGCTTATTTTTCACATTTTAAAACTCAGTTCCTATAATTTTGTGATTAAAAGATTTCTCATCTGTTAAAAACTTTATTTTGAAAGAGCCAAGTTATACTTTTCTTGGAATTCTAAAAAATAGTATTCTTGTTTATTTGTGTGTAGTTGGTTTGTTTGAAAGATACTATAAATCTTTGAGAAGTCACTATGTTTGCCTTTAGTAGAGAATATATGTATTAGTAAAACCTGTTCTTTATATGAAACAAAATTATAGTTCTTACATTTCTGTCTTTTCTGCTAAGTTTAATTTTGTGAGAGCTGATTCTTGTTGAAATCTGAACTTTCTTAATTTAGCACAGAGCTTGGCCCATGTTGGCTTCATGGAAAATATTTGTTGGCTGACAGTGAGTTGGCAGTCTCTTGGTAATAATGGAGTCTGCAGCAGTTTAGGATTCTGAAAGAGCCCATGAACAGAAGGAACAAAACCAAAAATGGTGAAGGCTTAGTGTCTTACAGTTGCCAGACCCCTCAGCCTCTCAGGGTGCGTTCACCAGTTCAAGGGAGGGAAAGAGCACTTTTGATAGGAGGCATAGCAGATGTTTCCCCAGGCTTAACTGCAGGAAATGGGCTGAGTATGGTATCTGTGAGCACAGAGTGGGCAGGGGTCACTGGGTGAGCCTACAGGTGACAGAGGCAGTCGGGAAGGGATTATATAGCAGATGCTGAGGTGGGATAGCTGCACAACAGACATTCAAGAAAAGGACAGGCAGGCTGAGGAGCTGTCAGTGAGCAATGCAGGCCTCAGCCTTGTGGAACAGGGAAGGAAGTGGGGGAAGAAAGGAAGGAGAGAAGGAAAAGAGGGAGGAGAAGAGCACAGAAAGGAAGGAAGTTGGGTTGAAGATTTTACATTAAACTATATTCTAAGACAGTTGACCTTGAGCCAAGGTTGTCTGTCAAAGGGGCTCCATGTGGTCCCCCCATGGGCCTGTCTTAGGGCCCCTGCTGTGCTCAGACACTGGTTTGGTGCAGCTTGTGGGAAGTGTGGCCTTGGCGGAATGTGTTGGTGGATTTGGGAGTGCTGTACCTGGGGCCCCGTGATGTGCTCCCCAAGCAGCTTTTTCTCTTGGCTGCTGCAGTTCACCCCTTGTGCTCCATAGACCTGTCTCTTATCATGGTTAAGGAGTAGCACCTCTGTGGTCTCCATGAACAGCTTCTGAGAGAGCTCAGGTGCGGGAGGTGAGGGGGGGCAACTGTATCGCTTCCTTACCACAGCTAAGTCAGGTAGGAAGTTATCTTCTTCTTTCCCCACTGTCAGTTCTGAGTTCCGTACCCTGCATCCTTAATCATCCCTTTGGTAGGTCTCCTCAGAGGTGTAACCCAGATGGTCTCTGCTGAGGCACATGAGGCCTGTGGTCACTCCTTTCTCGGGCTGCAATTGTCTGTTCACAGTTGCAGTGGAATAAGGAGTAGCAGGAAGCACCAAGTACATCATTTTGTGTCCCTCAACTATTCATTGTGCAAGCAGCCTGTCTCTTCCTGCTAGACCAAGTAACTTCTGCCTTGTGGCATCCTGCTGGTCTGAAGAGTCCAAGGTGTCCAAGTGGCAGCTATACTGCAGCGTGAAGTTCAGTGGGAATATTGCTGTTGTTTGGGAAGAGTACATCCACTGAAAACCACAACTTTCAATCTCACAGAGCACAAATTTTTGTGAATGGGAAGCATGAAGTTCCCTAATAAGCCATTGGAAGTGTCAATAAGAGAAGATGCTGCTTTCACACTTTGTTTTTTGGTCCCATGTATTCTTCATCCTGGAAGACACAAAATCACATGGAAAATTTGTCAATGGTGCACACGGTACTTCCTGAAGGAAGTACCTACTTTTAGAAGAATGCCTCCGAGCTGAGGTTCCGGGTGATTGTTTAGAAGGTCGTCTCTGCATTTTGAGAAGCTACCTTCTTCTAAGTAATGCAGTGGGATTCAGCACTGGATCCCACGATCCTGGGCCCAGTCCTGTACCTCATTCTGTAAAGTGGCACATGCTGTGTTGTAGAAGATCTCGTGCATATGTAGTAGTTATTCTACAAGCTTCCAGATAATAGTGCTGGCCAAGGGCTTGCTGTGTGAATTCCACGGAGTGTTACTGAGACCTGCTAAACAAATATCTGCTCATGTGATAATAACTGATACACCAAGGCTCAGTAACATGCTAGGGCATTATTAACACATGAGCAAGCATTCTGTCCTTCATAGGACTCAGTAATATACCAAGAGGTTATTTTCAAAATGGCTATACTTCTTTACTACAGATGGTGTGACCTTGCTCCATTCTAGGAGCCTGTTGAGCTTGCAGTCCTGGTAAAGAATTTAAAGTATATCCTGTTAGCAGTAGGAACCATTGATTATTTATGACTTTAGATTCATTATTAGATCTCTGTTTTACAAAACATTATTACTGAAAGATTCACAAGAAAGGCAACTGGAAGCAGAGGGAACAGGTTAGAAGGTGTTGCAATAATCCAGGCAAAAAAACTGGGCATGGTGGTGCACTCCTGTAATCCCAGCACTCGCACTTGAGAGGCTGAGGCAGGGATCACTGCAAGTTCAAGACCAGTCTGGGCTACAAAGCAAGCCCAAGGCCAGCCTGAACTGCATAGTGAGACCCTGTCTCAGGAAAAAAAAAAATCCAGACAAAAATTAAGGATGGAAACTAAAGTCCTGGCCATAGGACTGATTTGAAAAGCATTTGGAAAGCAGAATTAGTAAAACAGAGGGAAATTGCATGTCAAGAGGAATATATTGTCTAGAACAATTCTGGGATTTGGGAACTTGCTGAGTAACCATAAAGAAATTCTTGTGTTATTTTTTTGCTATTTTATTTTATTTTATTTTTGGTACCAGGAATCGAACTCACAGCTCACAACCTCATGCTTGCTAGGCAGGTGCTATTGCCACTGAGCTACATTCCTGGCCTACTATTATATTTTAGAGTAAAGCATTCCAAAATATCATACCACTAAAATAAATTTTTACAATGCTGAGCCAAAAATGTTAATGGCCTGGACTGTATTTAATCAACTGGGTCTTGAACTGAACCTTAGTATTAATTTTTATTGAATCAATATTTTCCAACATTACCAACTAAGGTAAACCAGAAACATACTGAATTATAGCCATCAAATATTGTTTTCATCTGTTCTGTTTCCCCTGTAACCTTAGAAGTAGAGCAGTATCTAATGCATATTAGACAGAATAGAAATTTATTAAATAAATGAATGAATTCTCCTGGCTAATGCAATACTTAATCTGAACTTTGTGATGCATTTTTTGCAGTTAACATTGAGTAACTACATTGTTGAACCCACAGCATAATAAATATTGTAGGAGAACTGCCTTGTTCACAAGTCTTATGGTAAGAAAGAAACCAGTCATATTTATGAAAAGGCATCTCAAATGTTAGGGCATATTTAATTAAGGGCAGCTCAGAAACTTGGTTTTACCTACATACAGTCTTTTTGGGTTCATTCAGTCCTACAGCAGAAAAGACTAAGATCGTTTTCTTTTCCTCTCCATTACAAGCCAGTAAAACAAAACATTCTAGACTATACCTATCACTTTGTGACATAATTCCAGGAAAGAGAATCCCTCAACATTCCTATGAGTCCAACCAGTATAAACTAGTGTCTGATTATTTTCTTTTATGTTAAGAATTTACTATAAGGAAATAATGGTAAATAAACCATAGGCTTAGTAACAAAGATACTACTCACAACATTATGTAGAACACAAAAATATGTAACCATTTGCAATAAGTAGTAAGAGACTGCAAGGTAGACATAGCACCTTAGAATTACTTGCATTCTGATCTGTGAGAATGATTTTATAGTTGACTGGGTTAGACAGCAATTGACTTCCTATCTACAACAAAACATTTCTTTGCTCCATTCTCTCTAGACATGCACCATTTTTAACCTCCCTATCCACCTTCTTCTTCCTACCCTTAAAGATTTGAGAAAGAACTATTTCTGGTGAAAATGGACAGTTAATAACGTGACTCTCCCAGAGTACTAGGTGTTCATTGTTTCCATCCTCTCACCCTTCTCCTTTTGTACCCGGTGGCCACACGCTGTCTTTATACTGATTAAAGCCAGAATGGCCATTTTCCCCTTCCTGTGGTTTGAATGTCTCTTCATGTAGAAATGGAATTATTCTGGTGGCGGTGTTGGGAGGGGGGAAATATGAGAAGGGTTTAGGTTCCAGGGCTCTGCTCTCCTGAGTGGATTAGTGTGGGGTAGGAACAGAGGAGTGTAATAAAACAGGTCTGCCCATGCTCTCACTTTGTATGTGCTTTTTTGCCCTCACACGTTCCACTAGTATAGCATAGTCCTTGCTTGCCTTTGTCTTCCTAACTTCCAGAACTGTGGGCTAGACTTTTCTTTGTAAATTACCTGGTCAGTGGGATTTTGTTATAGCAATAGAAACAAATTAAGACATCCCTAACACAACACATTCTTTCCTATGTCCAGGAAACACTGAGCAAGGTGTACTCGTCTGAAAGACAATCCTTTTAATCACCCTAACTTCTAAATGATGAAAGACTTTACAAAGTGTCATGTATGAAGCCAGACTACCTCAATTCAGACTCTGACTCCATCACTTTCTACCAGTGTGTCCTGTCACTCCTTGTCCTTAGTTTGTTCTTCTATAAAAATTGAGATTAAAAATAATATCCTACACCACAGGATAATTGACAGTGTCAAATGTAGTGTTTAGTAATTATTGTTACATAATCTGACATTTTCAACCATCAACTGAAAAACAAAGATGAGGGCAAGAGGGTATTGGTCACAGTCCTCAAATTGTGACACCTAGGTCTCTTCTATTCCTTTTTACCTTGTTTGGCTTCAGCACAATGCTCAAGCCTAGAGTGCCTCCCATAGTAGTAACAGTTGTGTGATATTTTCTGATTTAATTAATGTTGATATGTTGGTATTACCTGGGTAAAACATTCTACTTCACTCTACTCCTGGTTGATTCTGAATTCAGAACTTTTTTTCATCCATTTATCATTCATTCAGAACATCACTATCCAGCATTGTGGCCAGTGACTTATGTGTAGCTCCTCAATTTAAGTTACAATTATAATTATAATTAGATAATTAGATGTAGTTCTTCAGTCTCACATTTTAGTTTCTCAACAGTCACATGTGGTTGGTAGCTCCCTATGTGGACAGTGCTGATACAGAGCAAGTGTGTCATAGCAGAGAGTCCTGTGGACAATATGGGCTGAGATCCTTTTTTTGCTGCCATTGTGTGTGTAGAACCATGGTGGCATTTATATTACTGCCCACTGTGTACCTGGGCTATACTTCGATGGCTATAAGCATAAGGCAGGGATTGGAACCAGTCGTCATCTCATATCAAATGCCAGTCCTTCCAAGACCTTTGATCCGGTTCCTCTGCCTCTTCTAAGCTAATTCTCAACAACAAGCACTCAAATGTTTTTTCTTTTCATACACAGGACAAAAAGCTTGCAGAAATCAATGTAACTGCATAAATTGTAAGGTATTGATATTGTAACTAGCTTATTCTAACTTCACAGAGTAAAATCAAGATGAATGTATCATTACTCTTCCTTTGTATTTCTGACTACATTACTTGTATTTGTTCCCTTTTGCTTTATTCCCAGCCATGCCTGGTTTTTCTCTGAGTAACATCAGAATCAGTGACTAGAAAGGCAGATAAGATGAAAAATTTGCCACCTTTAAAGAAAGAGGGGGATCACAATCATGCCTTAGCCTTCAGAATCATCATTTGCCAGTGGAAATGTCAGTGTGAGTGTCCTTGTGGACTGAAAGCATCTCTGTGTGACACTGCAGATGAGATTGAACCTCAAGGAAACTGTATTGGTCAAATTCATGTGACTCTTGGTTGCTTGGTCTTTAACTGAGCAAAGTTCATGCTCAAGTCTACAGTTAGCAAAAGCTGTCTCTTCCCATCAGTCCCACAGTCTGCAAAATTGTCTCTCCCTACCATTCTGAAACTATCATCATGTCTTCTTATCAAAAACTCACCCATCCCTCTGGTTACCCTTAGATTAATGGCTTTGATTGTATATTTGCCCTGGGAGAGACCTCAAGATTTTTTTTTAATGTCATAAACATTAGTGTGCTAGGTTGAAAGAATAGTGTGCTTTACCCTGGAGCATTTCTAGGGCAACATACAGCAATAACGTCATCCAGAGGGTGAAAACCACTTTAGGGAAGTTATTACCAAAGAAGCGAAGAGAATCTTGTCAAATTTAATCTAGGCATTGTGGAAACCAGAAGGCTGCTGGGGTAGGTTTTTGGTTTGTTTTTTGTTTATAGGTAAAGGCCTGCCTACTTCCTTTTCCAAAGATGAGAAGCCACAATAAGGATAGATACAGGAGACCTGGTGGGATACATAACTCTCGGCTTGTGTCAGACTACTTCATAGTCCGAATGGGAAATTTCTCCATGGCATTTACCACTGTGGAAGAACATAATGCATTTTAGATTTTTTTCCTTCCACCAGGAACTTGCAGGAGCATTGTAAACTTTCCCAAGCTGTGTAGCAAGTTAGATGAGCTGGAGGGTTTATATCTCAGTGTCGAGGGCTGGGGATTTAGCTCAGCGGCATAAGCGCCTGCCTTGCAAGAACGCGGTCATGAGTTTGATCCCCGCTACCAATGATTAAAACAAAAAAAAACTCAGTGTCAAAATAACACCCCATAGTAATGAAATTATAGTGACTGAAAACCAGCACCAGTGGTTTTAGGGATCCTCAGTTGTTTAAAATGTGTGTTATTTGGAAACCTCTTCTACAGAATACACCTTTTTCGCCCTCATTTTCCCCTCTGCCTTCCTCACCCTTGTCTTCTGCTTTTTCCTCAGCTAGGATTTTACATGTTTTACTGCTGTTCCTTACCAGGATCATTATCTGTCTTTCTAGGGAGTACCAGTGATGTCCCTTTCTGTCTAGCTCTGAGTAAAAGCAACAGGAAACCGAGTCAAATTTGTTTTCACTGAACCCTTTCCTCCAGTGGGATTCATGTCCAGCTCTCTGTCCTTATAGTGCCTACTGATTGCCTTAAATTTTTATCTGATTCTGGCTCTTCCTCAATTACTATATCCCTGAGATGCTCTTCCTTCTAGCACAGAGCTTCACAAAGCCATGGCATTCACTTCTAAGCGAATGAGACTTCAGGCATCTTCCAGCTCTTTAGGAGATTTAAAAATGAATGTTTTTATTTTTGGAGTCTTACTTTCCTCATTTGTAAAATCAATGGGCTATTAATAACCCTATTATATAAGGGTATAATGGGGATTAGAGGTAACACTTGTAAGAGTGCTTTGCACATACACTGTTCAGTCCTACAGTAAGTATTAATGTCATTGCTGTTTTCCATTTTATTTAGTTATTGTATTTACTTTGAATGTATTGTGTTCATACTTGGCATTTTTATCCGTAAAGCTATGAATGGGAATTATGCATTAAGAGTTGACTCCAAGTTTTCTGTATATATGTAAGTAGCATTTAATTAGTATTAACCAGTGAGCTCCGAGGATGGGGGAAGTTCTACTGTGAGACATTTATTTTTTCTTTTAGGGAGAAAATATTTTTCAAATTTGAGAAGCTCTCCCTAATCTTCTTCATTCATCTGCCCTGTATTCTCATCTTCAGCACAGGATGCTGATGTTAGCTGTGATCAGCTAGATGATCTGGCAGAAATCCCTCCCTGACTTTTCATTTCTCTTCATAGAATTTTGCCTTCACAGTGCTCTTTGGATGACCTTTCACGGGTCCTTTCTAGACTGGAAAGCAAATAATTTCCAGGCAGCCTTTTGGCACACATAAAGAAGCAGGTGCTTCTTGGACCACCCAGGCCAATTGTGAGAGTGATTTAGTTATCAAGCATGAGAGAGACAGAGTTCCAAGGGCTTTGTCCCCTTTTTATACTCATAAGGGCCATATGAGCCAGAGATTAAATTTTGCCATTTTGCATATAAGGAGACTGAGGCCTACAGAAGTTAAACCTAACCAAAATTATGCAGGCATAGCAACAGTCAGGGTTCTAGCCTGGGCTAGCTGGCTACAGAGTCCACATTCTTAGGCCTGCACTGCATGGCTCAAGACATGCGCTATTCACATTTTTCTCACAGTGCTCCCAGGAGGTGAGTAAAGCAGTCTGAGACCTGTCTGCTCTTGAGCCAGCTCCTTGAGCACCTCAAGTGCTTCTCAGCATCCCTGCTACCACTGTTGTGTGTGACTGCATTACTGACCTTAGGTGCCTCCTATTCAGTCCTAGATCCCCTCCCCTACCGTGGCTAGGGTAAGAAGATGGAGTGATTTCTCTGAGCTTTCTTAAGAGCATCTGAAAAACACATGTAACCCAGAGCTGTTCTTGACCTTGTTTGTCCCAGAGGCCCTAGCACTCTCCTCTTTGAGGGGGCATTAGGGAGGAGGCCTGAGTTTGGTTCATGGTCCTCCCACTCCAGTTCCATTTCCCAGAGGTGAAAGGCCTGTCTTTGTCAGCATGCCACCTTTCCCTGAGTTCTTTTGTTGTTCCATATGCATTTTTAAAATTTACCTGGCCCCTCTTAGAAACGCAAGTATAATATTACTAATCAAAAAAAGTAATTTTCACGTTACTCTGGCTAATGTTGGCTGATTAAGGTTTTTAAAATGGATCCCCTCTCAAGGAAAAAAATACAAAAATATAGCCATAGAAGTAGAAGCAGGACTTTGGCAGGCACCAGTGCCATCAGGTTCTCAGAAGGTTACACTTCACAACTTTCCATGAAATATGCACTTTTGGCAATGGCCCTTTCAGATTTTCTAATTTATTTAATGTTTATTCATTTAGTATTAAATCATATATAGTTATGATGTACAATGTGATTTTTGAAGTATGTGTACATCATGAAATGATTAAATCAAGCTAATTATCATTTCCATTATGTTACATATTTATCCTCTTTCTGTGGTGAACTCATTTAAGTTCTGTTCTGTAAGCAGGTTTCAAGTGTACAATACAGTGCTAAGTATAGTCCCTGTGCTGTACAGTAGATCCTCAGAACTTACTCCTAACCAAAACTTTGGACCCTTTGGCCAACATCTCTGCCTGCATCTGTTCTCTCTGTGAATAGCATCCCTCCCCTATCACAGGGATGCAGTCCAGGGATAGGAGACAGTGTTCTGACGGCATATGCCTAATAATAAAAAAATTGTTTCTGAGAATGTTTTATACTTCTGCATCTTTGGAAGGTCTCTATGATAAGCATCTTCAGAAAAACTAAAATGAAAACATTTCTTAAACAGATAAAGAAGTTTAATAAAAGACACCAAAGCAAAAATTTCTCATGTAGCTGGGCATGGTGGTACAAGCCTGTAATCCCAGCGCTTGGGAAGCTGAGGCAGGATTGCTGTAAGTTCAAGGCCAGCCTGATGTACATAGTGGAACCCTGTTCCAAAAATAAATAAATAAATAAAATGAAAGAAAGAAAGAAAGAAACAAACAAACAAACAAACAGTGGTGGGAATGTAGCTCAATGGTAGTGTTCTTGATTAAGCATATATAAGACCCTGAGTTCAATTCCAAGTACCACAAAAAAAAAAAAAAATCCCACGTAAACAAAAGGTATAAGGACACATACTTTTGTACACAGTGTACCATTCCTATTTGAAGAAGTTTTTTTTTCTTTCATTCCCTTCCCGTTGTTTATACTCAGAAATGCTTTCAGTCCAGTTCTCAAGAACCTTCAAGTTGATAGAGGAAACAAAAAAGCAGAGCCATCAAGCAGAATAGTTCCTACAGTCAATACAGAATCCTCTAAATGTGTATATATTCCTAGGCATACTTTTCCAGACATCATTTATCCTTCAGGAATTGAAGCTTTTTTGATACAATTGACTGTTAAATCAATTGGGGCAAGGCAAAATGACTGCTTTTTCCTGTAACTATAGCCTTGCCAATGGGTGCCAGAAAAAAAAGGATACGTTTTAAAAGCTTTAACTTCTGTGCAAGTAAATCTTTAATTCAAATCAGGAATGTATGAACATCTGTCTCATCATAGATTTGGAAATGAAACATCAGTGTCTATGAAATCCAAACTGTCATTTCTAGCCAGTTCTTGTTTATTGACATTTTTAAAAGCCAATTCTAACCCTTCAGATGATAAGCCTTAAGGAAATAGCAAGATAAAAAGCATTTATACCATAGGGAAATCTAAGCTGGTGACTGGACCTTTTTGAAAGATTTGAATTAGTTACCAGGGACAGAAAACCAACTTGGACCACCTTGGACAAACATAGTATGTGTTTGATGGATGCAGAGGCTACTGTATTAATTAAAGCAATAGTTAAAAATTGACTGAAGGCAAGAGTTGAACATGGGACACTTTCTATTTATTTCTCATCTCTATCTCTTTTAGTCAGCAATCTTCATTTTCATCCTACTCCACATGGGGAGGAACATGACATATAGATATTCCCAAGCCTCACAGCTTGAGCTCTTATACCATAGAGGGATGCATATATTGTTCTGATTCTAATTTGAAAAGTATTTTAGAAGAACTTTTATTTGCCTAGTTGAATCAGATGTCCAACCCTGACCCAGATGTTAGTGGTCAGTAGCATAGACTGTCTGAGATCCTGATGCACCCAAGTAGCAGTACATGATTGGGATCAGTGGAAAACTTTTCCATAAGAAAGGGGAAATATATGGAAGAACCAGTTATAAATTCCCGGGAGAACTGTATCTTCACTGTTTCAGCCTTACATTTTGATTTGAAAAGTTTTAATGGAATGACATTCTAGTTTTAAGAGAAGAAAATTATGTCGATAGGTAACATGCCCACCTTTTGGCATTTGCAGTAGTATTCATTTGAGCTTCCTGTAAGTTCACTTTGTACTTTCAGGCTAGTGAGTTATTTCACATGTTATATTGTTTATTGTAATGCACATCTGTGTTATTTTGCTGTTTTAGCACCCAAATCTCTTTCTTTGGTGACAACACCTAGATTTTCTGTTGGGAACCAGTTACTGCCTACTTTCAAACCATGTGATTTTGTGGAGTTGTCTCCATTGTTTCAGTGACAGAGGCACTAGCCACCTGGAATGCCACATTTCCCTGGCAAGTTGTGGCTCCAAGGAAGTACTTCCTTCCTCTGTTGGGGCATTTTCTGGAACAGTTGGGAAAGAGACTATCTGGGAATGATTATGAAGATGCTGATGACCACAGTTTGAGAGGACTTGAGCAACAGTAGAGGCAAAATAAAAGTCAAAACAGAGCTGAGGTTGGAAATTCCTGAAAAAGGTTAAAAGTCTGGCCATGTCTGACTGGAGCAGTTAAGGAGAGAGTATAATTCTTACCCTTCCTTCCTAGGCTCAGCTTTAAGTATAGCCTGTTTGATTTGGGTTTCTGAACTTTATAACCAATGTGTCCTAGCAAATGAAATTACCTCTATGAGTTGAATTAAAATTAATTGTTTGCTCTTTGGCTGTACTACCTGATGTTCCAGAATTGCTGCCTAACAAATTACCACAAAATTTAGTGGCTAGAGGGTGGAAATGATCATTTTATTATCATTCATAATTTCTATGAGTTAGCAATATGGAAAGGACTTGGGAATTCTCTGTTTAGTTGCAGTCACACTGTGGCTGAGCTGGAATATGGAAAGCAAAGGTGACTAGAATTCCTGGGGGTTGGCTGGGCAGCTTGACTTATATCAGTAGTTCTGGGTGGACTACTTGGGCTTCCTTACATCATGGCAGCTCTATGGCACTGAGATTGTATGGTATCTAAAGATTTCAATATGAATATTAAACAGCAATGAGTGTAAGTTGAATCACCTTCCATGACCAGCCTTGAAAGTTACACAGTGTCATTATCACCACACTCTGGTCAACTGATTAGCAAGGTTGACCCAGATTCAAGGGGAGAGGGTGTAGACTCCATCTCTAAGTGGAGCTGTATCAAAGAATGTTCAAAGCATCTTTTAAAATCACCTTATCTTCTGAGCTATTTCTAAATTGCAAGAAACATCCCTATGGGCACAATATACTTAAGTAGACTTAGTTTTATGAAAACAGTCCTTCAGTTTATGCTTTTAGGAGCTGAATTAACTCTTTTGGGTCATTAAATCACCACCAAACTGTCTCTGTATAGAGTTAAGTCAAGATTTGTTGTGATATTTCAGGCTCAGAATTTAATTTTCTTCTCATATTAGTGATCTCAATTTGAATAACATTAAAACATATTTAGATCTGGATTAGTTCTCTACTTCACAGTTGCTAACATTGACTTAACACTGAGGTTTTATCTTTTAGTATATAGTTCTTAAGTCAATGTAGCTTCCAGAAGTGCTTATTTCCTACTAGTGACTAGTTTAAGGAGTGAGAATATCTTATTTTATGGACTCAACATGAAATTGCAATTAAAGTATAGATTTTTAAAACTGGATCTGAGTTATGATCTGTCATCTTACCTCTATGATTACCATAGAAATCCTCTTTTATATTATCTAATATCTTCTGTGGAGTAAATATTTAGAATGAAACTCTTCTCAATTTTCTCCCAGGTGGAGGAAGTCCAAAAGATATCAAACTATTTTTTTTGTTTTGAAATATAGCAAGTAATCCATTGGAATAAAACCAGCAGTTGAGTAACTCATGCAAAGGTAATTTAGATCACAAATTAAATCTGTCAGAGTGGTATTAGATTTGCAAAAGCTCATAAATAACAAATGAAAGGTCACAGAGCTGTGAAAATGAGGGTGACTTCTTTATAAAGAGAATTGTATTTAGAGATGGAATCTGCCTACATATTCAAATAGCAGCATCATAAAATAGAAATGCAGCATCTTTTCTAATGTCTAGAACAGTCTAAAGGAACAGGGGACTCTAGAGAAAATCATCAGAGTCCCAGGGAAGACCTTTCATATTATCTGAGCATTTCCAGCTTCACATTTCTGAAGTTTAGAGATTAAAGTTTCATCTGCTTCTGAGGATATGTAGAGAAAAATACATCCCCCCTCAGCAAAGCCTGTATCACTGTTCAACTGATTGTGAATGCATATAACTCATTTTTCATTTTTTAATTCCTGGAAAATACTAATACAGTGAGTGGTGCTTCATGATTGAGTGCAGGAATGTAAGCACTGGAGATATTAATAAACTGGCCTGCCCATCCTGTTTTCCTCATGGAAAAGAGCAGTGGAAAGTATAGCCATGCCCACTACAAAGCACACAAGCTCTCTTACTGTACATTGTATGCAGGTATTTCTTTTTAGTGTCATAGCTGAGCTTGACTTTTATAGGGAACAAAATCTGTATTTATAAAAATTGATGTGTAAGCCAGGTATGATGGCACACCCCTGTAACTTCCAGCTACTCAGGAGGCTGAGACAGAAGGATTACAAGTTTGAGTCCAGCCTCAAAACAAAGCAATACAAAGAATAAAAAGGTCTTGAAATGTAACTCATTGCTCCACATTTCAATCTTAAATCCCTCAAGAAACAAAGTGTGTAGAGTTTATCAAAACTGTAGGTAACCCCACCTGTCTCTTAGGAGCTAGCCCTATTCCTCATTCCCCATTTCTTTTCTCCAATAAATTTTCCTACCCCTAATCTCCACTGTTTCTTAGATTGACCAAGATTAATGATGTCACTCATGTACCCTGGTTACCATTAGATTAATATTACCTAAGTGACTATACTTGCAATCTTACTAGTTGATCATAGTTGTAACCCACATTGTACCCACTTCATGATTTTGTTTTTGAGAGATGGATTTGTTGACAACACATTTGGGACCCCTCCTATCTCTCAGGAATTCTTCCTATTCTCCATTCCCCATTGCTTTCTCCATTAAATTTTCCTACTCTTAAAAAAATTAAAAATTGTATCTCTTATGTATGAAAGGGCACCATCGTGAAAGTCAGGAGATGACACAGAATGGGAGAAAATATTTGCAAATCATACACTCTGTCTGAAAGTATCTAAAACTCAGAATATAGAAAAGAACTCTTACAACTCAATAATAAAAAGATAATAGCTCCATTTAAAAATCATCTAAGCATTTGAATAGAACTTGCTCTAAAGGAGATATATAAATATCAAATAAGCATACAAAAGATGTACAGCCTCATGAGTTTCTTGAAAAATTCAAATCAAAACTACAGTTATACACACTTCACATATTACTAGGTTGTCTATAACTTTTAAAAAAAGAAAAGAGAAGTGTTGGCAAGGAAGTGGAGAAGTTAGAATAGTTGTATATTGCTGAAGAGAGTATAAAATGGTGCCCCTGCATTTAAACACTAGCAGTTCCTCAAAAAACCAAACATATACTAACTTTCCACCAGGCAATTCTACTCTTGTGTACTCACAAGAAAATTGAAAACATGTCCATTCAAAAATACGTACACAACTGGTAATAACACCGTTATTCATAATAGCTAAAATATACAATCCACATATCCATTATATGATGAATAACCAAGTATAACATAATTTGTAATGAAATATTATTCAAGCATAATAATAAGGGTTATAAAAAGAATAGTGAGGGTTATACTGGTTAATGCTACAATACAGGTGGACCTTGAAAACATGCTGAGTGAAGGAAACCAGACACAAAAGGGTACATATTGATTTCATTTGCATGAAATATTCCCAAAAGGCCAGGCTATAGAGACATAAATAAAGTAGGTTGATAATTGTCAGAAAATAAGGAGACAAGGGAAAAAAAAGTGACTAGTAATGGGCTTAGAGTTTTTTATGTGAGGTGACTAAATGTTCTAGGATAAATAATAGTGATAGTTGTACAACATTACGAATATACAAAATATCACTGAATTGTAAAGTGGTGACTTTGATATTATGTGAATTTATATTTGTGAAAAATTTTTTGAGTAAATTAAAAGTAATTTGTGCATTGCCAGGGATGTGTAGCTTAGTGGCACAGTACCTTTCTGGCAAGCATAAGATCCTAAGTTATTAGTTCCTGACACCAAAATAGTAGTAGTAGTAATAATAATAATAATAATGTGTCCATAAAAGTACAATTACATTGGGCTGTGGTTGTACCTCAGCGGTAGAACACTTGCCTACAATGTGTAAGGGACTGAGTTCAATTGCTAGTGCAAAAAAAAGGTAAAAAGAAATAAAGTGAAATTATTCTATCAAGATTATCTTTCAAAAATGACTTTAATACCTGTTTGTTGAAATTTTTGAGCATATAATTATTATTAAATGTTTCCAAAATCCTACATTCTTTTGGTGCCTATTCCTTCAGCCCCTTTTCTAATCATATTTACACCTAGAAAAGACCCACTTTTCTTTCTTTTTTTTTCCACCAAAGAAGGAATACTTCTGCAAGTAAATCACTGGGAGAATTACAATTCCACTATGTTACAAATTTAGAAATTTTCCATTAAACACATAAAGTTCTTGGTTAAAGAAGAATTTGAACCTTCTCAATCTGGAAAGTTTCACTCAATAAATTAAGCCCAAGGAACTCAGCTTATCCTTTCCTATAGAAAGTAGAGAAATATTTTTCTATAATTTGGCTAAATTTCCCCTAAGGATCACATGTTAAAGGCTTGTTTGTCAGCCTGTTGAGCCACTGGGAAGTGGTGGAATCTTCAGGAGGCAGGGTGTGGTGAGAGTAAGTTAGGTCACTGGGGACATACCTTTGAAGAGAATATAGGAAGCTTGGCCTTTCTTCTCTTTCTCTTTTTAGTTCCTGATTATGATGAAGTGGGGTGGTGCATTGTTCTGCCAGCTGCTCCCCACCAAGATACTCTGCCTCACCAGAAGCCCAAAACAATGGAATCAGCCAATCACAGACTGAAACCTTTAGAATTGTGAGCCAAAATAAACCTTTCCTCCTTATAAGCTTTTATATCAGGTGTTTTGTTACAGTGAAAAGCTAATACAGATATGTTATCATGATTGAAATAGTTGCTCTAGCTTCACCCATGACAATCCACCACCAAGAATGCTCTGTGTGCATGTTCACACAGGACATGTACCTTGGAAGGAATACAAGGAGATTGATGTGCTTCTGACTTCCAGCACATCTTTTGCATAAAGTCTAGTTAAAGCAGATGTGTAAGGATCATGGGGTTTAACAGAGACCTTACAGTGGTCATGGCAAAACTTTTAGAGACCAGCTCCCAAAATGCAACCCAAAACTCATTTATTTATCACAAAGTACCAACACAGGTAATCAAAGCTGCATACTGAGGCTTTAGTTTAGGAAAAATGATTCATACATCAACATCTTTTGTCTTAAAAGAAAAACAGAATAACAGATGTGCCATAGGTTTGCCACCACTGCCATAGATGGCAGCCTGAGGCAATATATGGAAGGTTCTAAATGCAGTATGCACCTTGTTTCTCACTGATAAAGGCTGGCAGAAAATCACCTGGGCCTGCATGACCTCAGCCACATTGAATGCTGACTGGCAGGAGGTGTCTCCTACTCTCCTGTTCTGGCTTTGTCTCTCCTTTGGTGACCATGGGCAAGTGTTGGGAGGGTGGAAATACCACAGCCTGATTTTTCAGACAGAACTTAGTATTTTTGAAAGATTATTATATTTTTCTAAGTTAAAGAAAGTGAGTTGTTTGCTAAACCAAGTTAATTTTACTATATTTTACTTTCCCTTAGAAAACTACAGTGACTGATTTGGGACAAATAATAATAGTAAAATATTAGCATTTACTATGTGACAGATACCATCCTAGTCCTCTGTATAATGGTAGCTTATTTAATCCTTACAATAAACATTTAAGGTATGCAGTGTCCTCATTCTATAGATAAGGAAAATGAGACACAGAGTGGCTAAGTAACTTGGCTGAAATTTACACATCAAGTAGAGTTTGGAGAGGTTGGAACTAAATTTTAAACCCAGGTGGTTTTAACTGTTAATGTCTGTATGATGCATATATTCAACAGACTCTGAAATGAAGGCTCCAGCTAGGTGGTCTTGCTGCAGAGGTTTCAAGGAGGTTAAATTCAGATGACATCCAGATACATAGTGATTGGTGCAAGTGCTGTACAGAGAGACCTTTAAATCAATAATTGGAAAGAATATTATAGGTGAGAAATGCTTTAATAAAAACATATCACTTGCAATGCTTGATATATATTTAACTCTGATGTTAACTTCCAGTTGCACAATAAAGAAAAAAGCAAGTTGGAATTTAATGTGAAATTATATCAAAATAGAGCCAGATAGCTTTCCTCATCCTCTATTCCATGAAAGAACTCAGTGCAAAGCATTCATCCATGTAAGTGTGTTTAGCTAGAAGTGCTAAAAGACTTGGTTTCAAGTCCCCACTCCGGACAGTTTTGTGATTGTGAGTAAGTTATTCTTCTTTGCTAAGCTCACCTGCCTCGTCTGTAAAGCAGAAATAATATTGCATAGAACATACGTATATCACACACACCAAATACAGACATGAAACATGTACTTAATGAATGGTGATAGTGGTGAAGGAGTGATGGCGAACCTTTTAGAGCTTTCAGTGATAACAAACAGCCTGCTGCATCGTGTGTGCCATAGTTTTGCCACACTGCAGGAGTTACTGAGCCTGTTAAATAGGGACCAGAGAAAGCTGTGGGCCCTAATCCAATGTACTTTGGTGCTCTATGAAAAATAAAACAGGAAGTGTATGTGGGAAGGGGCTGAGTAAGAATTTGAAGCTTATAAATTATATTGGGACTTTGAGGAGACGTTTGTGTAGGCTAAATTCATGACCAAGGAAACAGAATTATAAGTAATTTGTGTTGTAATCATTTATATATTTTTATATACCATTAGATCTGCTCTAATGACCTTTTAATTTTTAATTTTCTGATGTCACAGAAACATTAGTTAAGGGAAGCTGTAAGTTAAACTCTATGAAGTTGCTAATATAAAACCGTTCTTAAATAAATAAAAAATGGCAGTTTCACTGGTCCAACGTGATTTATCTCTGTTCATGACTCAAAATCTGTAAAGGAAATTTTTAAAAATTTCATGAAAATGACTGATACAGTTTTAGTTTTATTTTCTAGTTATGCTATAGATAGTCTATGCCGTGTTCTAAAAATCTGATTTAAAAATGTTTTATTAGTTTCCTGTAACTGCTGTAAATAAATTCATGTAAATTTAGTGGCCTAAGACACCACAAATTTATTATCTTTCAGTTCTGGAGATCAGAAACCTAAAATCAGTCTTACTGGGTTAAGGGAGTGGCAGGGCTAGTTCCTTCTGGGGCTTCCAGAGAGGATCTCTCTTGTTAGCTTTTTCAGTTTGTGGAACTTGGGGCATTTCTTAGCTTGTGGCCCCACCAGTTCAGTGTCTTGCTTCTGTTGTTACATGTCCTCCTGCTAACTGACATTCCTGCCTCCCTCTCATACAGGGACTTTTGTGATGATGTTAAGCTTACATGGATTATCTGGTTTCTTATCTCAGGATTTTTGACTTGATGAATATCATGTTTTTTCTGCATTTTGCACTTGGACTTTAGCAAACACTGATTAGATGATAAATAAGTGGAATTAAAAGGGATAAAATAAAAATGGGAAATGGTGTTTAACATTACAGTGGAATACCTAGATAAAAACTAAGGTGATGCCACACAGTTTTGTAAGTCCCTTTATTTTGTTTACCACTGAAAAGTAACTGGATGAAAAGGTCTACCACATTTATTTCTCACCCATTGAAATTTAAATTCCTACCATGAATTCACATTTGTGTTTAATTTACTTTTGCTATGAAAATAAATTTCTATATTCTTCATATTGCAAATTTTAAAATATTACCTGCCCCACTTTAAATTAAGTTTTATTCTGTTGCAAAGATCTGGATTTTATTTTCCATTTTAGGAAATGTGATCATGTTTTTATCTTTCATCTCTTCCGGCAAAACACTGGATGAGCTGGTAAAGGCAATAAGCAGAGGTTTACCCTGAGGTATCAGAAGAGTTTGAGCCAAGTGCTAAGTGGTCTGCATTATGGCCACTGAATTCTCTTGTGTGACTAGATTCTGAGCTAGAGGAGTAAAGACAGGTATGGCAAGTTCCTAACCCAAGGAACGTATGATCCTATAACATGGGAAGAAGTCTACACCTCCCACCAGGTCATTCATACCATTTAAAAATACCAAAAATATCTCTGCGATATGTTGTCATATGAAATGTTGTTTGAAGAAAACCCTGTGCCATGGGTTGAAACGTGTTCCCTCCAGATTCAGATGTTGAAGCCCTAACCCCAAGTACCTCAGAAAGTGACTGTATTTGGAGACACTACCTGTAAGGAAATAATTAAGATTAAATGAAGTTGTGAAAGTTGTGCCCTAATTCAATAAGACTGGTGTCCTCATAAGAGGAGGAACAGACAACAGAGAAAGGCCATGAAAGGAGATGATGAGAAGGAGGTTTTCTGCAAGCCAAAGAGAGAGCTCAGGAGAAACTAACCCTGTTGACATAGGACTTCCAGCCTTCAGAACTGTGACAGATACATTTCTGTTGTTTAAGCCACTAGTATGTCATACTTTATTAGGGCAGCTTTGGCAAACTCTACCCTTCTTATTATATTGTGTATTTTGCTTTTTGATCTTTTGTCTCTATATGTTTTGATCCCATTTGTGTTTAGAGTTGCACTCATAATATTCATGGTATTTGACTCTGACTCATACTGAGCCCTGCTGCAGATCGGGAGGTGATGGGATGTTGGTTATAGTGGAGTCCGGTCTCCACAGTACACTCTGTCCCCCAGGTGCAGCCTACTGTGCCCACCCCAGCTTGATGGCAGAGGAAAGCCAGAATGAATGTAAAGCGAGGCACTGTTGCCTTCATTTAAGGTATCATTCATCTAAGTTACTTGACAGCTATCTTGGCAGGGAAAGATAACGCTGATATTTGCTCCTCTGTTTTCTTTTCATGTTTATCAATCGGATACCTAGCACTGTGCTGGCACTCACATGTATTGAGTGTCCTAGCAGCCTACTGTCTTCCTGAATGCAAGTTTTCTCAGGAACAAAACTGTAATCAAAAGCTGGCCGGGTGATCATTATACTGCCATGGTTGGTATCATGTGGCTATTTCAGGATAATAAGAACTCAGTTCTATTTTCTAACAATTTGCAATTTTTTAAAGTAATGAACATGTTAATACATCTAGAGATAATTTTGGTATACCGTGCATTGATTGGTTTCAGTTAATCTTTTCCACAATTTTAATTAAGTTATTATAATACTATTCATTTAAAATTGTCTTGTTCTTTGTTTTTGAAAAACTTTATTTTACATCAACCCTTGAACCTATTTACTTGGGCCTATTTCTGGGCTCCTGTGAATGTTCCATTTTCCAAATTGCTTGTCATACCTTTTGTCATTCTATTTTGATTGCTATTGCTATGTAATACATTCTACTGTTTGATAAGGATATATTGATTTTTCTCCATTAAGTCTCTGATTCATAAGGTATTTGTCATTATTTGTTTTACAAACTAAATTTTAATGTTATTTTAAAAATCTCATTGGATATTTGCACTGAAGCTATCAACAAAATATCAAAATTAAGGTTTTTTTCAGCCAAGTTAAAATAAAAGGAATTATATAGCCTTGATTCTTTACACGAACAAGTGATGATGCTACTTGGAAAAATAGCAGAATGTAAGAAGAAAGAGCTGTAGGAAACTTGGAAGATGTTGAGCAAATAGCACACACGTATGAAGACATCTGTGTGTTCCAATTAAGCTGGACAATTTAACTTGTTACAGTTTTTTACTGTCCTCAGTCTTGAGATAGAAGCAAAATAAAGGACAGAGGAGATGATCACTTAGTGCTAATGGATAGCTTAATTTTATCTGTTTTGTTTACATACACCGAATCAGTTATAGGAAGACTGTAACATTACCTAGTATTTAAAAATATTGATGGAAAAGTTACATTGTCTAATTTTGAGTTATGTCCTCTACCTATTTGTTGGGCCTCAGTTTATTCAAAGTAAGACAATCCTAACTTGTCATAAAGTGCTGTTGGGAGAATAAGTTGATATTTACTAGGGACTTCAATAGTATCTGACCAATAAACATTAGTTAAATTGAGATTTGTGCAGTAGAGATGCTTTTGGTTTGAAAGAGGTCACTTGCCTATATCTCTTTTTCTTTTCCAAATCTGAACATCTACCCTGTGCAGCTCTGCATGGATGACAGGATCCATTAAGGCTGAGCGCTTGTGCCTGGCCCACACCATTATCACAGAATGCTTCTGAGCTTTTGTACCTGACTTATTTATTGTTGGTTTCTGGCAGCCATCCCCTGGCCTCCTAGCAAAAGTAGCTGGATTTCATTAAAATTCAATCTCTTTTGATACCATCTCTGCTGGATATTAGAAGAGATTGCTACCGGTATAGTTTGAGCAACCTGATTAAGAATAGATTTGGGGTGGGATGTTCTAAGTGCTCTAAAATTACCATTTATAGAGTTTCCTCCAGGGCTGCCCACTTCCTTCACTCTGGGCTACCTGTCTCTCCCCTGCCCATCTCACCCACAGGGAGCTCGGCCAAACTTCCTGTGGCTTTCTCCAGCTGGACACTGAGACGTGTCTGTCTTCATATTTCAGGTGCAAGTTCTCTCCCATCATCTCGAGTCCCGACTCTGGGGCCCTCTGTATGAGTGACACGTCGGTCTGCCATGGAACCTGGCCCTGCGCTGGCCTGGCTTCTGCTCCTGAGCCTGCTGGCTGATTGTCTGAAAGCTGCTCAGTCTCGAGACTTCACAGTGAAAGACATTATCTATCTCCACCCTTCAAGTAAGACTCTCTTCTCTTTCCTGCAGAAATGTCACTTTATTTCAAATTAGAAGTGAGTTGAAAAGTAACCAGGAAAAGCAGGCTTTCGTGCAAAGGAAATACCTGGTAGCATAATTAGGGAATGCCATATTTGACCAAAAATGCTTTATATTTTACTCTTGATTTTTCACAAAGTGTTTGCCTTTTATTTTAAGTCAAATTATTAGACCTGTTTTCTCTGTCCCATAAGCAATCACTCTGATTCTAAATCTCTCTCTCTTTTACTATACCTCAGTAAGTTATCAAAGTGTACAGCTGTGTCCCAGGAGGACTGTTCATAAAAGATCAGTCCTTTATGGGTAAGATAATAGCTGGTCTTCCTCTCTGTGCATCCAGTGCTGTTTTGGCATGACTGTCTTCCACAGCTTCCTATTTCCTGTGTTTAATAATTTTCTAGGGAGTTCATAATATGTAGATTCTCAGCTCTTCACCCTCAAGTTTCTGATTTGATTATATCCTATGGACTTTTGGTTTTAGCAAGACTTTCAGGTCTTTCTGCTGCAGATATCCTGAGGCTCACACTTGGGGAAACACAGCAGTTTGACTTTCTCTTTTGGTCTCCATCTTTATTTATATCCTCACTTTTGTCCTTGTGAGACTCCTCTTTACCATTGCCTCTGTTGTGGTGAGAGTTCGGTAAGTTGTGTATATTCTGGCTTTTAGCTTTTGTCCCAACACACATCCTTTTTAAAAATGTTCTACCTAACAAATATTGTTCACATATCTGCTGTTTGTGAAGCATTTTGTTAGGTATGAAAGGGATACAGACAAATAAGATACAATCTTACTTTTCAGGATTGTGTAGTCTACAAAGTAGAGGCAGATACTTAGATTCCTTCAATCCTGTGGAGCTAAAATATTTAATGTCTGTGTGCTCTGATTTCACTGAGAAGTGGTATGTGGAATTCACAGGAGCATGGACCCTGAGCTGTCTCCTAGACTTCTGATTTTAAATATATTCTCTAACTTTATGAAAGTTAAATAACATGATGCTACAAAGGGTTTAGCATTGAATATGAGCTGTAGTAATTGTTCAGTCAATGTTAGGAGATATTTAAAATGATTATTTCCTCATTTATAAAGTAGCAGAATAATGCATATCCTGTAACATTAGTTTGTGAACTAGAAATAACATCATAAAACACAACAGGCAATCAAATGGCTATTCATGTTGCTGATATCATTAATTTAGACAGTGATGTGAAGGTGCTAAAAATACACCACGCTTAATTTTGTGGGACTCCAAATATACTTTTTCTAAACAGTGAGTAATTTATTTAGATTTTGTCACTGTATCCTCTTACCAGGGTAGGCTAGTGCCTACTGATAAATTGCATGGAAAACTTGGATGCTTGTTTTTCTGAGATTTTTTTAGTTTGTCTTAATAATAAATTTAGTAATAAAACTAAAAGATATTTGCTGCACTTTCTAAATTGCATTTTGTTCTTTTCCTTGGACAGACATGCTTTTTTATTAGAGTTGGTGAGGAAGGAACCTTGATTTCAGTCTCTTAGGGTTGGATGCCAGGTCTTCTGTAAAGTTCTTGTCAGCTTTGGTGACAGACCCAGTAGTAACTGGGCTACAAAGCTGGCCAGTGGCCTTTTTTGAGGCTGCAATTGTATATACAGTGTAGGGAGAAACATTGAGGTGAATAAATTTAAGTGAAGAAGAACAAAACAAACTCACTACTTCCACCTCAGTGGGATGGCAGATCAGTGTCTGGGTAGAAGAGGCCCCTGTTGGGAAAGTGATTTTAGAAGGGTGTCTTTGAAGGAGGAACTCTTGCAGGTCACAGAGGGGAATCAGCTTTTGCTTAGAAGGTGTACGGTTAACATATTTTGTCAATTAGAGAAGTTTAGAAGTTTAAGTAAGTGCCTCAGCAGGAAGCCAGGGTCCTCACTTTGTAAACCTCCTGATCCTGTGCAAGATCAGGGCGTGATGTGAGTGCTACACCCGCCCTGGTGGAGTGGGGATAACCTGTTTACAAGATATGGGAGGGAAGGAGACTTGTTCTTTCCCTCTCTTTTGCTCTGCCACATTTGCTGTCTTCTGCCATCTTGAACTGTTACCCCTGTGCCATGCCATCCTGCTTTGGAGCCAGCAGATTCCAGACTGAAACCTCCCAAAACTGTGGAGTAAATAAACTTTTCCTTCTTTAATTTTGGGTGGTAGGTATTTTGCCTCAGAAATGAGAGAAAAGTAACCAAGACAGAATTTGGTACCACATAAGTGGGGTCCTTGCTGTGACTATACTTGACCATGTGGTTTAAGAGCCTCTGAGAATGGCTTGTGGTAAGAGTATGAGAAACATTAGGGGATGTCTCTTGAGAGAATAGCACTGGAAAGTCAAGCTGTTCTGTAGGGGAGATTCTGGTCAGAGTTTAGAACACCAGAAGGCTAATAGAAACTCTGCTGGTAAGGATCAGGTTTGGGAGTTTTCTGCTGGGAAGAAGAACTGCATCGGGTGCTGGACTTCAGATGACGTATGTTATGGCTTAGCAAAAAGGTTGTCTGATTTTGCTCATGTCCAGAGACTTTGCCTGAAAGTAAATTAAAGACAGTGAACTAATTATTCTGGCTGAAGAATTTCAAGGCATTCAAGTGTTGAGATGGTGGCATGGCTATTGTTAGGGGCTTTTAGACAGATCTATGTTACAAATCAAGAGGAAAGAGCCCAGAAGGATGATATAAAACATATAGTGGCCAGAAAGGAAGCTCCAGTAAAGCTGTAGACTGCAAAGATAGAGCTGAGGAAATCTGGATTTCTGGGAAGGAACAGGAGAATAGAAAAGATGGCCTGAAGGCATCACAAAAAGCAGCAGCCTCAAAACTGCAAAAGTGAAATACTTTACTTTGAGGAGAAAGTTGCAAAGTACGATGTTCCACAATGGCAGTGGCATAGAAAATTTGTTCCTCAGAATCAGATTCAGAGTACCCAGCAACCCCGGCACTCAGGCCCTATAGTCAAGAGAAGGGAGCCTGGCTGCTGTTCCAGCTGGCAGCAGATTTGACATTATCTACATGGTACTGGTTTTAGGTGTATGCAGAATGCAAAAGTTATGGGGTTAAAAAAGCCTTCTATCTTGATTTCAACAGGCATTAGAGGCTAAACAGTGTGCCCCTGAGAGGGCAATGTATGAAGCTGTGAGTGTGAAGCCAAAGGTGCAGGGAGACCCCAGAAGTTTGGAAAAGCCAGGAATGTGGATAGTCTAAGGAAAGTTGCAAGGAGAGTGCAAAATAGGCCTAAGAGAAAAAGCTTGGAAACTACAACCACCAGAAAAGACATAAGGGTGGGGCCACTCAAGCCTTTTGGTGCTCACAGTTTGCCTCAAATAGTGCACACAGAACTATGGAGCTTGTAGCTTTTGGAATGAAAATGTTTATCTTACGCCATTGAATACTGGAATTATTAAATGTACACGGGTTTGCGTTAAATGTACAGGGGTTTGCAACTAAGAGTTTGCCTTACGTCTTGGAGGATAGTTGGCACTTGGACTTCTCAGCAGTGCTGAAACTGTTAGGACTTTGGTGATTCTTGGAGATGGACTAAATACCTTTTGCATAAAGGGATGTGTATGAGTCTTTAGGTGTCCTAGGGTGAAATATTATGATTCTAATGTAATGTAATGTTGGTAGACAATACTATTTTTTGTTGTTGTTGTTATTTTGTTTTGTTTTTCTTTTTTGAGATAGGATCTTGCTATGCAGTTCAGGCTGGCCTTGAACTCAGTTTGTAGCCTAGGCTGGTCTCAAACTTCCAGTGAGCCTCCTATCTCAGCCTCCCGAGTGCTGGGATTACAGGTGTGCACCAAAACACCTGTTTTTTTTTTTTTTTTTCCCCCGTCACCTGGGATCAAACTCACAACGTCATGATTACCAGGGAGGGCCCTTAGCCATCTAAGCTAAATCCCAGACCATACACACCTGGTTTTAATACTGGTTCTTAAGGATTGTTAAACCTGTGTAATGTTCAGATTGTGAAATGGTAAGTACAAGTATGTCTTTGTATCTAGAAACTGGTTTAAAGAAATGTGTCTGCTTGTGAGTTGACTAAGAGGTAGATTGCAATGGATGATATGTTGTGTCAACTTGAGAAGTTTTGAAGTTTAACTACGTGACTCAATAGGGAACTACAGTCCTCACTTTGTAAACATCCTGAGCTTGTGCAAAAGGAGAGCATGGAGATGGTGTAAATGTTACACCCACCCTGGGGTGAGGTAGCCTACTTAAAATATAAGGGAGGAAAAGAGGCCTGTTTTTTCCCTCTCTTTTGCTCTTGCTGCTCTTTCTGTCTTCTGCTGCCTTGAACTGTTATCCCTGTGCCATGACACCCTGTATTGGAGTTAGCTGATTATGGACTAAAACCTCCACAAACTGTGAGATAGATAAACCTTTCCTTCCTTAATTATGGGTGTTGAGTATTTTGTCCCAGCAATGAGAGAAAAGTAACCAAGACAAAAGGTGATAGAAAAGTTCTGCTCATATGACTTACACTAATTAAATAGAGCCATGAACTATTTAGAAGGAGCTCAGTACTTGTAAAGAATTGGTGGGGGTTTCTGATATGGTCTGAAAGTGTGAAGGATACAAATTGTTCCTGAATGAGATTTTAAGTAGATGATTCACCAGCAAGGTTGGGCCCAAGTTCTGAGAGAGTTGCCATAATGGTGACTCGACAAATTCTTGTTGAAGTGAAATTATAATGAAGGATTCCCTCTTGCCAGAACTTTGTCTATTCTAAACACTTGAAATCAGATTAATGTCACACTTCTCCAAACTATTTCTGAAGTTTGTGGTGCATTTCTCTTTTCACTTTTGAGTTTTTAAACAGCCCCGATCCTCTGCCCTTTAGCACTAGGCCAGGATTAGGAGTGATCTTTCTACCAATAAGCAGGCTCCTGTTGAACATAAGCCATGAAAAATATATGAGGGAAGCGTAGGTTTAATTTGATTTTGAATTATTTATATAATCACCTCGCTTTGTAGATGGAAGCAAAACAGCCATCTTTGGGTTAGTGAGTGGGCTAGATTCCATTAATGTTACATGGAAAAGCTCAACATCTGCCCAAGGAGAATGGTGGTGATGCAGGGTGAGTTTTTTATGCCACATAAACTCATTTCTCACAGGTGTAGGAACAGCCTTTATCAATAATACCTGGGCTGAGATTGGAACTCGGGCTGAGGAAATTCAGTCCTCATGACTATTCTCCTCTGCTTTCTGCCACTGCAAACTTTGAAGTTCCTCATCCTTTAAAAAAAAAAAGAAGAAGAAGAAGAAGAAGAAGAAGAAGAAGAAGAAGAAGAAGAAGAAGAAGAAGAAGAAGAAGACGACTGGGGATTTAGCTCAGCGCTTGGTAAGCGCGAGGTTGTGACTCCGATCTCTGGTACCAAAAAATAAAAATTAAAAGAAAAGAAAAGAAAGAAAAAAGAAAGACTTTATACCTTTGAAACTTGGGGCATTGTCTTAAAAACTCAATCTGTTCTATACTTTGTGCTTTCCCCCACCCTTATTTTTATATGAAAAGTGGTGATTTTCTTTAGCTTATGGTTAAAACACCAAAGTCTAATTAAAGTCTTCAAAATAAGAACAGTGTTAAAGAGAAATAAAGCTACTCCTTTGGTTGTCAAATGTCATGTAAGATAACAAAATTTAAAGTACTACATGGATACAATCTAGTCTTGGCCTCCATTTCTTGTCATAGAATGAGAACTTTTTTTGAAAAAAATTGAGGTTTTTCTCTGCATATAAGTTTTGAGCCTTTACTGAATCCCCTGCACCAGAGATCTGTGTGCTTGCAGGTCTTATGAACATCCATGTAGGAGCTAACATGTTTGCTCACAACCCTGTAGTATAGTATAACCTGACTCTCAGAGAGTTAGAAGACTTTCTAAAGAGTACCAGAAAATGCATTTCTACCAGAAAGTGTTCATACTAAAATTACACTGACAATATTTTATTGCCAAGTGGACTGAAGAGAAAGATAAATTTAATAGATTTCTAGAATGTTTATATTTGAATGTTGTTTCCAAAAACAGTGGAAATTAATTTAGCAAGAATACAAAAAGATTGGATGCATTACATATCAGTGTGCATTTCAAAATGTCTGTTTCTCACCTGCTCGGTAACTAAAGGCTTTTGTCCAGGCAAAAGTTCCAAGAGATGCAAACAAAGACTAAATCTTTTCCAGTACCTTATGAGTGAATTGTGGGAGGTTGAACTATGGCTGACCATGTGGGTTAATGCACATATTATTTTACAGGAAGTAACTGGGCACTTCGGTATTTCTTTTCTCTTTACAATCACTTTCTCTTGAGGGACCAAGGACATATGCCCTGAAATACATAGTACTAAGCTTATTAACTCTGTGATCAGGAGCCAAATTAGATTCATTCACAGCTGGGGCCACAACAGTCTGAAACTCTGCTTGCTCTGTAAAGCTTTGAAGTAACAAAGAAGAAAATCACACATCTCTCAGGACTCTCTTTCCATCCTTTAAAAAAGAAAGAAAGAAAGAAAAACCTCTTTATCAGATGCAGTATCAGTTAGCAAGTTACTGGAGTTAGTTGTTCATCTGTTGACCTTTTTTTGCCTAATATTTCCAGAGGGAAGAATTTAACTATTTACTCGATTTGTGCTATAATTAGCCACTGAAAGATGAGTATATTTGGACAGATTTGACACTAATCAGTGATGATTGACTGATCAGTACTCCCTGCCAAGTTATCAATAAAAGTTCCTATAAGAAAATATTAAGCTGTCATTATTGAGAATGAACACAAATATGAAGTTGTAAAGTTAAACTGACCAAAAATGGGACCCTATGGTTAATTGCCAATGATATATGGCTGAGAAGCTCATTCAGTGATAAATGATTTGAAACAAAGCTTCATTTTGCTACCATAGTATTTTAGCTCATACTCCTGTTTAGATTTCAACATCCTTTAGGTTAATTTCAGAATCCAGGAGTACTTACATAAGAAATGACAATACTTAATTTGTCATTATTTTGTAGAAGATCATCTTGAAAAGTCTAATAAAAATTTAATTTTGGGAGCAATACAGTTTATTTGTGTTTGATCCTCAATACCTTTGTTTTCAAGAGCAGTTGGATCATCAGTCTTCATTCAGAGTTCTTAATTTATCTCTTGGATGGGAAAATTTCCAGGAATAACTAATCCAGCATCCTAGCCAAAAATTTTTTTGACTGCAGTGACAGACAGATAAAATTAGTCATTCTAGTGAATTAATCATGTAAACTGAAGTGATATAACTAGTTTGCAGTTATAAACCTTGCTGGATATGTTGGTCATGTTTTTGAGAAATGCTATTCATTGTCATATCCTTTATGTCTAAAACTTTGATCATTCCACTTCAGAATTTATAAGCTATTTTAAAGTTTTATCTTTCAAAGTTATTTATCAACTATGTAAAAGTTAATAGTGAAACTATTTTAATGTAGCTAATCAGGACAATTTTCCAAAATATTTCATGTTTTTTTCATAATCATATATATAATTTAATTAAAATATCCAAAAGAATTCCAACAGCTTTGGTATTTGAGGACAGTTTGTTTTAAATTCTTCAGACATGTCCTCACCAAAGTAGTATCTTTCAGTTCAAATGTAACTCACTTATATAGGTTATACAATGTAGATACACAACTTACATATAATTTCACAAAATACCTTCTTCTGGTTACGAAAATTCTGTGATAGGAGAACTTTAGCTTCACAGTGAAATTTCCTCACTGGGATGAAGTGGCTGCCTCTCAGTCATTTTCTGTTGTTTTGTAGGATGACCCATGCCTTCGCTATCATTCTGTTTATAAATTTGAGTCACCAACTACTTGGAGGAACAAACTGTCAGAGGGCCCTATAAAAAGGTCCAATTGCTTGTCTTTTTCAGAGTTGATGACTTTTGACCATGTAGGGTATTGAATATTGTCACAGCTCTGTGAAACATTATAGGCAAGTTACATGGATGGGCGACTCTTCCAGGCAAGGTGAAAATCAATGCTATATCTGGCCCATAATTCTGGCCTTAAGTTGCTACCTCCCCCTTCATTATTTTTGATAACATACTTAATTGGTTCCATGTGGGCAAAGCAATTTACCCTGAGATGATTATTTCTATCTGCGGGATTCACAGGCTCAGCCATCTGCGAGGGAGAACAGTTGACTCCTGCAGATGAAGGGTTTGAGTGCCTGCAGCTTTCAAAAAGGCCAGGTAATTTTACAAATTTTTAAAAAATGTACAAGTTTTTCTTTTTTAAATGAAAGGCAGAATCCTAAGTAGCCAAGCAAGCAGATGATTACAGCCATGAAGCAATGAAAAGCACACTGGTGAAAAGGACAGAGAACACCCTGGCCTCAACATTGCTTGTAGATGCCCATCCTTATGCTGATGGAAGGCCTGGTGTGCTGAGCACCCTTCAGAACATGGCCCGTGTGTTCTACCTGCCACCTGAGCTTACTGAAAGAATACAGGTACCTGTGGGACAGTCCCTGCTGAAGGCCAAGAAGAGGCAGCTCAGGGCAGGGGAGAGGATGGAGTCAGTGGGAGGGCTTGCTGCTACTGTGTGCCTCACCACTCTCTTCTTCCAGTACTATCCACCCCTAACATCCGCGGCTCAGCTGTACTCCATTTCCAAAATTTTATCCTTTCAAAAATGTTACCTCCATGGAAACATACAATGTATAGCTTTTTCGGTTAGCTTTTTTTGACTTGCAATAATTCCCAGGAAATGTATCCAAGTTGCTGAATATGTTACTAGTTCATTCCTTTTTATTGCTCTCTAGTATTTTATAGTATGGATGTATCACAGTTTGCTTAACCATTCATCATTTAAAGATATTTGTGTCTCTCCAGTTTTGGTCATTACATGTCGAGTATCTTTCATTCAAAATGCTTGGGACCAGAAGTGTTTCAAATTTTGGATTTCTGCTTTGGATTTTGGAATATTTGTATATACTTCATGCAATATTTTAGGGAAGAGACCCAAGTATAACATGAAATTCAATAATGTTTCAATACACTTTATAAATAGATAGACCAGAGGTAATTTTATAGAATACTTTTAGTGCTCCTGCATGTTGACTAAGACCCATGGTATGAGGTCAGGTGTGATTTTGGGGGGATGTCATGTTAGTTTTTTTAAGTTTCAGGTTTTAGAGAATTTTACATTTCAGATTCTCAGAGATAAAGTTGCTGCAGACATTTGTATTCAGTTTTTTGTGTGTGTGAATATAAGTGTTCATTTCTCAGGAATAAATTTCTCAGAGTAAAGTCACCAGGTCACATCAAAGTTGAATGTTAGCTTTTTAAGATACTGGAGAATTGTCCTGAGAATCCTTTAAAAAAAAAAAAAAAAGAATATGTTGTCTACACAAGATTCTGTACCCAACCTAAAACCAATCTTTTCCTTTGATTTTTGTAGCCACCCCATATCCTGGTGGATTTAAATGTTTCACCTGTGAAAAGGCAGCAGACAATTATGAATGCAACCGATGGGCTCCTGACATCTACTGTCCTCGAGGTAAACTCTCAATAGACAAATTGGGGTCTCAGAGCTGTTTATGAGTGAACAGCTCCATAGACTTTGATGTATGCTTGCAATCCTAACTTCTCCCTGTGTCTCGGGCTATTAGAATTTTTTTTCTACACTAATAACTTATCCTCAAAGACAGATATGAAAGGATCCATAGGATTTCCTCCTTTCTCATCTTTGAAGTGCCACAGGAGATAAGTGAGACTTCCGCACTCCAGGGCCAGCCAAATGCCCAAGAAGAAGAGAACAGCCAGCCTGTTCACCACTCTTTGAAGCATTAGTCTTTGCATAGTAACTTCTTTCATGTAAAGTATGAATCGATGCTCATATAAAGGTTCCATTTATTACACATCTTGCCAGAGACTTCTATCCCAAGAGTACATGAAAGTAAGAATTCTGAATATCATTATTGCAGAAATAAAAGTCCTGAGCTTCTTAAACTGTTAAAGTCTCTTTGAAGGATGAGATGGTACCCAGTTGCAGTTTGAAATTTTGGCTGAAAAGCTCATTTCAAAAGGAAGACCTATCATTTTTATATCTCTCATATCCTACAAAGTAAAAATGGTGTTTATATTTTGCATTAGAGTCATTATTTATTGGTTGCTTTATTTTGAAGGAAAATGGATTGATTTGGGAGGGGGATGATGAAGATGAACATTTTTATTTACATATGTTTAAATGAGTAGTTGATGTACTTAACTATTGATCTAACTCAGTTGTTAAAATGACTGAACACATCAAATTCATTATTTTTCAATGTAATGGAAGAGCTTGCATGCTCTACTCAATGAGTAGTATTCTGTTTCCCATGGTGCATTAGAAATTGGGAGAGTATGGAAGACACTATTAAAAGACAGATGTCTGCTACTCAAGCTAGAACTATTTAACCAAGAGTCTCCACCTAAACTGCTCATTAGAAAACACATGGAATTTTTCAAACTCATGGACCTATAGGTTCCCTATGCCAATGGCTCTTAAACTTTAGCTTGATCATCACTCCATGAAGGGCTTATTAAAATATGGATAGCTGCTACCATCCCCACTCCACCTAAATGTCTGATTCATTAGATCTGAGATAGGCTGAGAGTTTCCATTTCTAGAATCTGGAGGTAAAGAAGATACTGCTGGACTGGAGAGCACATGTTGAAAACCATAGCTCTGTACAAATTGAACCAATATCTCTGAGTTAGGAGCGTGTGTTTTTGGATATTTTTAAATATCCTAGGTGATCAAATGAAGCCTCTGGAGGTTTCTCTATCCTTTACTAAGGAACATTGTGTCATTTCCAGATTTCTCTTTACCATGAGGTAAAGATGTGAATGGAGGTCCCAAAAGATTTTAGGGAAGAGGAAAACATGAGACCCTAAAGCCTGCTCAGTCACAAGTCAGAATCACAGTCAGGTGGATAATCAATAAGTCCTGTTTCTTTTGCCCTCTGTAGTCACTACTGATTTCCGAATGAGCCAGTGTTTTCTGGTAGCTCTCTAAATGAATGTGTAAGTTGCTAGGGACTGATTGTACTGGGAATAAGAATATTTAAAACTTCCCTTGGTGACTTTAACAGGAAGCAAAACTTGATGATTGTAAACAATGACTGAACAAAACCAAGATGATCTGTGTGTTTCCCCTAACTTTTGGGCTGGCTCCTGCTAGGACAGAGCTTGCCAATTAGCTTCTGAAACAGAACAAGTGTAAAGGAATTGTAACCTAACTCCATTTATGTTGCTGTATAACACAGGATCTCAGGCTCAGCCATTTATAAACAACAGAGATTTATTTCTCACAGCACCGGAGGCTGAGAAAGCCAAGATCAAGGTGCCTAGTCTTTCTGCTTTTAAAATGGCAACCTCATCTCTGGAAGAGAGGAACGGTGTCCTTGTAGAGTAAGAGGCAGAAGGAATAGAAGGGGTAGAAGGGAACAGACCAACTCCCATGAGCCCCATGATAAGTGTCCTAATCCCACCTACAATGATTTAACTCTCTTAAAGATGCTCCCTTTTACTATCACGTTGATGATTAAGTTTCAACATAATAATTTTGGAGGACACATTCAGGCCATAGAAAAAATATAATTATATTTCTCTTAAGCAGAGTTAACTCTAGGGTACCTTAGTAGAGATTATGGGGATGAAAAGGAGGGAATGTGAATTGGCGCTGTCTGCAGACTTCGACAATGTAGTATATATATCCCTGTCACAGAGGACAAACAGTAACCAGAAGCAGTCTACTTGAAAGCCGCTCAGAAAAATAAAGATCCACCTTGATGCTTTCTTTTGAGATCAAAATCATTCCCTTCAAAATGCGGATACCTAAAAGTGTCACAGAGTGGTCTCTATACAAACTTATCCTTCTCTCTTTTATCTCCTCCACTTTTACCTCTCCTTAAATTTATAGGGATAAATGAAAAGTCACGCACTGGGATTTGTAACATTAAACAACTATCCTAGATCCCTTGGGTGATTATGTAGTGAAAGATAGGAATCTGTTTTCTTCTTTTAAGGAGCAGACAGTTTAGCCTGGGAGATAAAACTGAACATATCAAATGTCAAAAGTAGCAGGATGAAGTTGAGAACCAGATGAAACCTGGTGTTAAGTGCTGTGTGGATTTAAGGAAAGAGAGGGCTCAGGTGCTCAGAGAAAGTGTCACAGAAGGTCACAGCAGCCCCCTGACTGGGGAGGGGATGTAAATGGTGGGGAGGGGATGTAAATGGTTGGAAGGGGAAAGTCCTCTGGGAAGCCCCTCACAGTAGTGCTGTGGAAACAGGATTTCCCGTGTGCTCAGTGCAAAAGGAGACACCTGATATGCGAGTAGTAACTAGTTTGTCTCAAAAAATAATAGGGATGAAATAACCCAGGACCAGGTTATTTTTGTAGGAGTTATTTTTGTGGGGCCTTGAGCATCGGGTGAAGAGTAAGAAGTCAAGGCCACAATCTACAAAGAGGTCCTTGCTCTGCTTCCTGCTTGGCCAACCTTATTCCCATGTATCTTCTGTTCTGTCTTCCAGGTTTTCTCTGGATTTTTCTACAATAAAATTTTATTATTAAATCCAAATATGAGATGTGTTTACTAATTAGGCCTGATTTTTTTTTTTTTTGGTCTGCTTATCATTATTGGGAGCAGCTCTAGGCAAGACCACCAAGGGGCATGACAGGGACAGCCCAGTTGCTGCTATGGAGAGCCTTTCCTGGTTTTCCTCTGTTTTACTTTGTTTCATTTGTCTAGGTTTTAATCATCACATGATTAAACATAACTTATTAAAGGTGAAAACAATAATTTCTAATGCACATTTGATCTAATCCAGTGGCAGTGAACCTATAGCACGTATGCCGCAGCAGGCCATTTATATCTTTGAGAGCTCTAAAAGATTTGTCA
This sequence comes from Hydrochoerus hydrochaeris, assembly GCA_004027455.1. Classification (NCBI taxonomy): domain Eukaryota; kingdom Metazoa; phylum Chordata; class Mammalia; order Rodentia; family Hydrochaeridae; genus Hydrochoerus; species Hydrochoerus hydrochaeris. Next base: position 267,655 of record PVLA01000926.1, read on the forward strand.
TCACTGATCTAATTGGTATGGAATAAGCCCACATCACTAATGATTAAATTGGAAGAATTTTCCAAAAGCTAAACTCAATCAAGTAGGTAGGTATGGAGACATAGCATATCATAGCAGCTGACTGTTATGGAATCAACACAGCTGTGAATCATCACTTGGCCCAGCATGCCTCAAGAAAACCAGCCTTGACTAGAAAGAACCATTTCTCCCACAATGGAGGCATGAGGCTTCCTGCTTCTCTTTTAGGATGTGTACTGTGCTTGGGCATAGTGGTGCACACCTGTAATCCCAGCACCCTGGGAGGCTGAAGCAGAAAACCTGCAACTTTGATGCCAGTCTCAGAAATAGTGAGACTGCCTCAAAATAAAAAGTGAAAAAGGCTGAGGATATGGGGCCAGGGGTTTAGCTCAGTGGTGTAAGTGCCTGCTTGGCAAGCGCGAGGTCGTGAGTTTGATTCCCGGCACACACACACACACACACACACACACACAAAGGCTGAGGATCTAGCTCATGCAAAGGCTCTGAGTTCATTAGTTAGCACCACAAAAAGCAAAACAAAACAAAAAACTGTGTTGTGTGTTTCCTCTTCATTGCACCACTTTTGTTTCTGGTGCTTACGGATTAGTGGTTCTATCTATGCTCCCTACAACTTAGAATTTAAGATGCATGCCACAGCTGACTGTTTATAAGTCTATTCTATTTTCTTGATTTTTATGAACCAGAATGAGAAAGGATCTTGAGATGTCATTGAGAAACCAGTGACAGGAACTGGTGAAGTAAACTAAGAGTTGACTATCTTATGCTTGGATCCATGTCATTTTGCCATGTCATTTTTCTCTGTGCTGTAAGATTAAAAGTTTCTTGAAACAGGAACCGTAAAATGTTTATCATGAACCCACAGAGTTAAATATTGAGTCAGCAACATTATGACTGTTTTTTTAAAAGACTTGTTCTGTAGAGGACATCTAAGCAAAGAGTATTATTCTCCTTCTTAATTAGGAAATTCAGTTTTGTCCCTGTATGACAAACTCTCCCTTAGAAATGATTACTGATAGAAAATCAAAAGACAAATTCTGCGATAGAGGATACATATCCTTTTGGTTCCAGCTTCTTGCTGTTGGTTTTCTGTGGAAGTGAATTAATGAATGTGTTCCTTGATGGTGGTTTCTAGGTCAGTTGTCTGCTGGTTCCTGATACATTTGTAAAGTGCTAAAGCAAGTAACTGCTAACCATGAATTCTACCCCAAACCTGTCAGTCTCAGTTCCCTCTTAGCTGCTCTGCCAGCTCTGAACTACTATTTATGCATCCAGTGCCCTGGAGACTGACAAAGGCTGTGCCCTACTTCTATGCCCCTTGGAAGGGTTTTCTGTTTGGCATCTCAGCCTCTGCACCTGTGCAGCTTTGGACTCAGCAAACACCTCGAGGGGAGAGCAGGTACAGAAATTCAGGCTCCACTAAATGAAGTCTTCTCTCCTTTGCCACCTTGCTCTTCTAATTCTACCTGTCTTAGTGCTCTCCAATGCGTTCATACGATGTTTGTTCTCTTAGTTTTATTGTGATACCTTAATTTTATTGTTTCTTGGTGAGATGATACAGGCTAATCCATCTCAGCTAGCACAATTCTCAGCATTATTCTTTAATTGAAACTTTCCCAGCAAACTTTTTAACCAGAGGGTCATTATTTTTAGGTACATGGAGAACATCTAACTTACTCAAATTCATAATATTTTTGCCTAGATATTTTCTAACAATACAGTGGCCTTAGGTGGGACACTTGTGAGTTTTATTTTAACCACTGTTAACTGTGAAGTCCTATTCATCTTCACCGTTCACTGCTTTTACATTCTTTCCTAACCGTATTTTCAGCCTTTGCCTGGTAATACATATGTTGCTTTCTTAATGTCAGTGATTTTCTTTAAAAGAGAAGTTCTTGATGGGCATGGTGGTGTATGCTTATAATCCCAGCACACAGGAAGCTGAAGCAGGAGGATCACCATGAGTTTGGGGCCAACCTGGTCTATATAGTGAGTTCAAGGCCAATGTGAACTACATACTGAGTCCCTGCCTTAAAAACCAAGAGAGAGAAAGAGAAAGAGAGAGAGAGAGAGAGAGAGAGAGAGAGAGAGAGAGAGAGAGACCTTTCAACATGTCACCTGTCCTTGAGAAATATAGGTAACATTTTTGAAAAGGTAGGGAAGTGTCTGGCAGTTTCCGCATGAGATGCTGACTCTGGAAGGGAGACCAATCACAGCTTAATCAGGCAGATGAGCACTTATTTTTAATTTCTGCCTTGAGGAATTTCTTTCATGGGACAAGAGAAGAAAAATATGTCCTTTTTAGGAATCTATGCAGGGTCATTAATAGGAGCAGGAAAACCAAGAGAATAATCTGCTTGGCTCAATGCCAGAGGCCCTGGAATAATTCCTCATTAAGGCAAGCTTTAAATAATTCATCGTCTCTGCAGCTCAGTTTTAGTTAATCTTTCATCTTGGGTTCTTTTTTCTTTCACTTTCAATTTTATTGAACTTCAAATTAAGGTATAATATATACATATGCAATGTGATTGAAAAATACAGTGAATATTTAAATTTTTAAAAATCATTACAGTAAAAGCCATATTGCTGTTAGTCCCACCAAAGTATTCCTCCTCACTTGGAACACATTTATTCCATTGTTCTTGCCACTTTCTGAGCCAGTTTTTTTATGCCTTTACTTGCACTCTCATGGCTACCTTGATGTCTTGGATTGATTCAAAACATTAACTTCTCATCATCATCTTGACTTTGGACAAGAGCCGGGGATCACACACCACCAGGTCTAGAGAGCAGAGTTGGCGCGAACACACCGTAATCTTTTTACAAGCCTGCCTTTCTAGTGGATGGCACTCAGCAGCTGCATTCATCGTGATTCAGATTATGGCATGTGAAGACTTTCACAGAAGAGCGCTTCAGAAAGTGGCAAGAGTGATGGCACAAGTGTGTTAGAAGGAGGGGACTATTCTGCTGGGAATTAACAGCAATGTGGATATTTTGTAATAATTTTTTAAAATTTTGACATTCACTGAATATTTTGATCACCCTTTATAGAATAGTGAAATGGTTTCCAACAGACTGAGCACGACACGTAAGCAGCACCCGATTAGGAAGCGAGTGTTTCCAGGAGTCAGTCATTTTCATCACCACCAGTGCCACTTTATAGGCTGAGTTGTGTTCTTTTCAGATTCACATATTGAAATCCTAATCCATAGTATCTCAGAATGTGACTGTCTTAGAGAGAGGGTCTATAAAATGGTGGTTAAGATTAAATAAAATCATTGACCATGACAGTGGTGTCCTTGAGGATACTGGGACACAGACAAGCACAGAGGGAAGTGTTGTGAAGATACTGGGAGAAACTGGCTATCTACTGGCCAAGCATAGAGCCCTCTGAAGAAATCAGTCTTACCAACACATTGATCTCAAGTTTCTGTCCTCTAAAACTGAGAAAATTTTTGTTTAAGTCAGTAAGTCTGTGGTAGTTTTTTAAATGATAGCCTAGCAATATAGCTGCCCTCCTGATTTTCAGTAACATGGGTTAATTTTGCATCCTATTGGGTTCTTTGCAGAAATAGAATAATACCGTACAAACACTTTTGTATTTGACTTTTTTTCTCAATACTATATGAGATTCATACATTTTATTAGATCTAGTTGTCTCATTTTAAAGTGAATATATGGCATAATTCATTTATTCAGTCATTAATGGGCATTTGGTTGTTTCTAGTTTCCATTGGTACAGTAGTCCTATAAGCATGCTAAGATTCTTCATTTCTTCTAAAACATTGGATATATATCCAACAGTCGAATTTCTGGTTCATAAAACATACTTGGTGGATCCTAACAAATACTTTTCCAAGTGTTTATATTATATTAAAATTCCAATTCTTGCAACAATGTATTTATTATTTCACTCTCAAATTGGATCAGACCTTGCAAAACACAAATATGGAAGAGATGTTTTAGACACCATACAGCTAAATTAAAGCATTTTAATTTGGTTCATATTTGAGTAAAAAGTTTGGCTAGATGATTCTGTCATATCCATTCATGTTCATCATAGCTTTAGTATCTGCTATGTTGTAGTAGATCCTATGTTACATGTTGAGGGACATGCTGGCACACATAAGAATGGACCTGATTCTCAATGTTATAATCTAGAACAGTAAATCTCTACTAGGAGTGATTCTCCACACTTGGGGATATTTGTCAATGTCTGAGGACATTTTTGTCACAATTAGGGGGTGATAATGGTGTCTAGTCAGAAAATGGCATGGATGCTGCAGACATCCTATAGTTACCATAAGCAAATTATTTAGCCTAAAATTTCAAAAATTGAGGACTTCTACTTCTGGAAAGATGGAGCACAAGTACCTTTCTTTTCCTCTCACTAAGTGCAATTAAAAAATAAAACAATGAATAAAAACAAACATAAAATGCTGAAAGGGAGAAATAGAGAAAATGATAGGAATGCTGTGAACTTCAGGATTCAAAGAACACAGTAGTGAATTTACTGGATATTCTCTTTGCCTCGCATATTCTAGATTTGGAGTTGAAAAAGTCAATAATCTAAAATCCCAGGAGCATGAACAAAACCCCCAAAACATTTACTCTCTCCAGACAGAGAACTAAAAAGAGGACAGCCTAGAAAGACAAAAAAAAAGTTTAGATAATAAGTGCTCTATCTAGTCAATAACCACATTAAAAAAAAATGTAGCCCCTCACATACCAGCAGCCTAAGCTGAGCGGACAGCTTACACTTCCACCCACAAGAGGCTTTGCATTGAGGCGTCCCAAGCTCTCTGTTAGGATGGTTATCAGAGAAAGAAAATTGGGCAAGAAGGGCCTTCATCCCCTCTGGGCAGTCATGAGTGAGAGCTTCCCATTATGTTGATAGTGACCATGTGGTGTGTAGATGTGCCACACTTCTAAGTTCACAGCAACTTGAGTTGTCATTTGGTACTAAGAATTGTGTGGCCTGGATGTCTCATGCAGATATGAGGAGCTGTGTGCAGGAAGGATTTAGGTCAGGCAGTGGCTGGGCAGATGTGACTCACCTTTTACTTTTCAATGTAATTTGTAGTATTATTATTAAAATTCTTTTCTCTCACTCACTTTCTTGCACCTGGGGAACTGTTTTCTAGCACCAGAGTCATACAGAATACTTGAATGGTGAGAAGGCCTTTTATCAGAGATGAGCATTTGTATTGTACAACTCAAATCATTTTATGCATAGCTATTATTTAAATATACTTTCTTTTACTGGAAACAATATTGGTGAGTCAGTGAAAATGTACACTTAACTTTGAACTGGTTTTAAATTTCAAAACTAGATTGTAGCATATATCTGTGTGTGTGAACTTTATGAAAATTATATTTTGTGTTTTTCACTTGTTGATTAAGCTCTCTGCCCCATTTTCTGATTTTACCATGAATCAAAGACTTGTTTCACAACTTGTAGAAACACTATGCAGTTACAGAATATGAGATTTTAGAGGCTGAAATTAACCTGCTAGAAATTCAAATCCGTCTTTTATCTTTTTGATAAAAGCCTTTGAAATCCTTTTAGTGTGAAGTTATCAGCAGGCTTGATTCTCATATAACCTCATTACTAACCCAAGGATTATTCAAAATGCATTGTAAACAGTGCACTATGGCTGACACTCAGTTTTTATCACCCCTACAGCCCAGTGATAAGCCACAAGTCATCCCCCCAGCTCTGCTTGGGAAATTTACCTGCTCTCCTGAACACACCCTTGGAGATCACAGATCACAATGCATATCAAAGGCCCTCATAAACTAGGCACTGCTGAAGAAACCAGTTTAACTTTATTTGAGGATTTCTCAAACTTATTTAACTGCAGAGCGCTTTTCCACATTAACATTTCATAAACTCACCTAAGGGTTTTGTAAGATAAGTGAAGCAGATATTTTTGAAGGGTTGATACTTCAGAATTGAGGTCTCCACTGCTAAAAGTAAAGGCAATATTTTTGATCTATCTTTGCCTTTATGAATCAGACTTAGTGAAGTATAAGAAAAAAACTTCTTACCCATAATCTTCGGTGACCTCCCTTCTCCATCTCAAGGAGCAAGAATTGGCTATTGAGTACTTAGGATTTGCACATTTTCTGTAAAAAACAATTTCACAAGCTGTTGTTACTAGTTTCATTCAGTGGAATTAAGCTCCCATTTATAAATTAATAACGTTATGGAAAAGTATGAATAAAAAGTAGTAATAACAAGTTCAGCAACTGTTATTTTAAAGCTTACTTAAAACAAAATAATTCATTAATTGGGGGCCAAACCTAATTTCCCAAACTGAAATTTGTGGTGATTTACTTATTCCACGAGAGTATGATCTTATCTGCTCAGATTTACATTTGGAGCAATGAAACCTCTGGCAGCTGCTCCTAGCTGCCTGGATGGAGAGGAGACAGGAGATAAGAGCATTCCTGCTTTTATTGCCCTCCCGAGCATCTGAAGTTGAGGTGGGGGTGGGAAAGGTGTACCTTTCGTGGCCATAAATGTCCACTGAGTGTAACTAAAGAAGTAAACCAGTCCTCCTTAGATGATGAGGTAAATCTCTCAGACCACTGGCTTCTATTTGTCAAAACCTGCCAACGCCCTTAAAAGAAAAGAACTGCTGCTTCTTCTGAAGGCCATTATTCTAACGTTAAAATAGTCTAGGGCTTTGGGAGAATCATTGCCAAGTACAAAACGTTCAACTCTTTACTCCCAGAATGACCTTACTTATGCTATTGCCAATGAGTTCCACAGAACCCTGAGTAAGGTATTGAAGGCTACCTTGACCTGATTCCCATGAACAAAACTGCAGCCATGGCCCGTGTGGAGATAGCATGTAGGGGAGGGTGTTGACCCTGCTCTGCCCAGGCACACCCACCACAGTGTAACCCTCAGCTAGAGGCCAGTCAGGGTCCCTGTCAGGTGCAGGTGTCTGAAGTCTATTAAAACCCCTGAGTTTTATGACCCTCAAGATATGTCAATGTGGTCATTATTAGCTCATTCTCAGGACCTAACATTCTTAAGCTTTCTTCTTGGAACCTTAGTACTTTGGTTAAAAACTGCCAAAATCATGACAGAAACTGGTAAAAGGAGTTTTTATTGCCTAATAAATAATATCACGGGAGGTCATAATTCCATGTTAGCCACTAAATATCCAAACTGCATAAAGCATGCAAAATTGGGTCGAAGATATAGATGAAAAATAGCTCAGTGACATTTCTAAAGAATTATTCATTTTCTTTTTTAATGTGAAAATAGAATAAGAACATTCTAAATCCCAGGTTTAGAGAGCTGAACGCTGCCTGGAGGCCTTAAAGCATTACATTGACAAAGCCGTTTTTCTTAAGTTTTTTAATTACCGCCAAAAAAATTTCTCTGTTTTGGAAGCCATTGCAAGCTTTCAGATTCATAAGACATGGAAGAAAAATCTGTTAAATCCCCTTCATGGTCATCATCTGCCACCCCAAGAAGACACAGAAACCATGCTAGAGGGGGAAAAAGCTCCTCAGTTTTGGAGCACCTGCCTTGTTGGCGAAGTCTTCTCAAATGCAGCCTAGGATCTAGCTTCGCTCATTGGAAAAAAGTTCTTCCTTTTGTATAGTGCCACCTTCTCTGGGTAAAATGAATCCATTTCAGCCCTTGTGTGGTAATACCCATCACACACACACACATACACACACACGCATGCACGCACGCACACACAAACATACACGGATGCATACACAAGCACAAACACACATGCGCGCACACACACACACACACACCCACACACCAGCCTTTGTTGTAGTCTTCCATCTTTAGCCAATGTTACCTGCCTTTTATTTTTTTTAGCCTTGTGGTTTTTGAACATTTTCATCCTGCCTTCTTCCTAAAAGCAACCATGCAAGTTCACCTCCTAAATCAGTCCTATAAACCACTCATTCATTCACCCACATAAAAATCAGTACAGTGGCAAAATTTGTGCAAAACCAAAGAGTGATGTCACAGTATCTTGTCATACAAGGATCATGATGGCCAGAGAGACCACCATTCTCTGAAAGACTGGCCTTCTATGGCAAAGTGCAAATTTCTGGGGAGGTCTTTGGGATTGGACATATGCCTGTGGCCCTGTATCTCCTATGTGCTGTTAGACTATTGCAAGCACTGGAGTGTCCATATTCCTTTTAGGCAAAGTAGTCTAACATTTCCCATCTCAATTAAGGCATATTTTCTATATTGACAGAGACCCGATATTGCTACACTCAGCACACAATGGAAGTCACAGGAAACAGCATCTCTGTCACCAAACGCTGTGTCCCGCTGGAAGAATGCTTGTCCACTGGCTGCAGAGACTCAGAGCATGAAGGCCACAAGGTCTGGGAAACAAAGCAAGCAACAGCACAGCAGTCACCCTCCTTCCTTCTCAGATGGCTTGCCAGGGCTCAGGAACAGATTTTCACCCTACTCCTTTTGATTGTCTTTCCACCACTGTGAAAAGATGCTTCCTTTCTTGTTTTCTCTAAAAGAAGGCTTCCTTTCTTTTTGTCTCTAAAAGGATGAAAGTCTATATGAGAACAACTGGCATAAATTGTATAAGAGGACATTAAGATGATCACAGGTAGAATACTTTCTTTGCTCAGAAGGAAGAGGAACAGTGGAGGCTTCTGCCTATGATGGGAAACACTGCAGAAGCACCAACAGTTCCTTCTTCAAGGAGGACTATGGCAGTTCACCTTGATAACTCTAAAATGAGGGTCTTCTTACTAAGATGCCATGCAGGGAACGTTGCCATTGGCTCCTGAATCATTTGATAGGCAATGAGATACCTATCTTCCTCTGGATTTGTCATTTAGTGTCTGTTGAAAGAAGCACTAAATGTAAAATGAACTTTAAGGACATTCTTTAAGGTGAATGAACTTTAAGGACATTCTTTAAGGTGAATATAAAAACAGAGAAAGGCAGCCTATCTCATGGTAGGTGTAGTGTAAATGCTCACCCAGCCTCTGTGGTAATGACTCAGAGCTGGTGGACACGTCAGTCCTTAGTGTTTATTTGGTAGCTGCCCTCTTTTGTCAGGCCACTTTCTTGGTGGTTTAGGGAATGCCCTTTGTTTTCTGCCCTCCGACAGCACTGTCAGAAAAGGCAAGCCTATAATCCCAGCACTCTCTGGGAGTCTGAGGCAGTAGGATTATAAATTCAAGTCCCAGCTGAGGCAATTTGGTGACTTAGGGAGATCCTGTCTCAAAAATAAGAAAAAGGCTAGGGGTGTAGATTAGTGCAAAGAATCCCTAGTATACCCTTCCCTAATTTTTAAGCAACTAAGATTAAATTTTAAAAATATAATCTACCTGCTTGTTCTTGGTTTAAAATATGAAAGGTAAAACCAAGGTCATTATGTGTCCCCTCCAGCAAACGGGGCTTGGCTTTCAGGTATTACTGTGTTGCCTTTACCAAGGAAAATATTTAGGATTAGAAAAGTTATATCATATGTTCACATCATACATCTAGTGACAGGGACAGAATTTAAGCTCATTTCTCCTCTCCAGTCTCTCTTCTCAACATTGTATTGTCTTCTCATTCAAATATAACCAAAGACTCAAATCTCTGCAGGATAATGACTGTCTAGGCTATTAACCACACTGTGACATGCAGTCAGCTGGGATCTTATTAAAAGGAAGACTCTAATCTCTTAAGTCTGGGGGAAGGGTGGTGATTCTGCATTTCTAATAAGATCCTGTCTAAAATTGAAGTTGCTTGCCTGTGCTTTGTGTAGTCCCAGCCTAAAATAATTTCTGTCAGTAACTCTTGGTTTATTTTTATATTTTGATACAGACATGAAGCAGTAGAAAGTAGGATTCATTCCATAAATGAAAACCCTTCAAACATTAGCTCACCCATGAGAATAGAGATAATTATGCTGATAGTGTTAATGAAAATAAATATTCAAGTTTAAATTATGTGGGTTGTTGCCATTTCATTTGTACTGTCAAAACTTGGCAGAGGAAGGTGTACCCTGACAGTTTCCTCCAGTTGTCAGAAAGAGCCTATCTGAGAGAGGAAGGGCAAGTTTCAGAATCTCTACCTCACAAGAATGCCTGAGACCTAGGAGAAACGCAAAGCTTTGTGAGAACCACATGATAGGGTATCATAAACAGAATCCTGATTCCTTGAAATTTAGCTTGAGGAATTTTCATTTTGAGCATGCTGCTTCTGGATGGACTACTGTCCCACCCATCCTAAATGTAGGGTCAGTGTTTCCTTGCAGAGTAGATCATTTTCATTTCTCTCTTGCCATAAGGGAAACAGATCCTGCAGACCTATCCCCCAGCTTCCAAGACCTACTGGCTTCTCATCACCCACCTTTCTCCTTTTCTTTTCTTTCAGGTCTGTACCTCCTGCTGTGAAGGAAATATCTGTAACTTGCCACTCCCTCGAAATGAAACTGATGCCACATTTGCCACGACATCCCCTATAAATAAGACAAATGGACACCCACACTGCATGTCAGTGATAGTATCCTGCTTGTGGGTATGGTTAAGACTCACATTATAGCAGCTCAATAATGCCCTGTGTAGCAGTGGTCCTTGGGATCTTGATGGTCCAGCATCACACATGAGTCATTGGCCTGACAGCTGTAACACGTGAGAACACTGCATTCATGGACGTCATCACAGCCAACATTACCATTACCATGAAGAACAAGCATTATTTCAGTATTGTCATTTCAAGTCAAAATAAGATCCCATCAAAGCTAGCCTGCCCACAATATAGAACCTGAGTTCTGTACCACAAACCTTTGTTTTCACTCCATAAAATAGTTATTTATTGTGATCTGGGGTTCTTGATTTAGAATTCATACATGAGCGGCAGAAGGTCCTGGGATCCTTAGAGATGGTAGAAATATATTAGATGGACACATATAGATTTTTTTTCAGGAGAAAGGTAAAGAGCCACTGGCTTAATTACAGTGGATTATTCCTTTATAGTTTTAGGATTTTAAAATTTCAAATCCCAGAGGAATGGACTATTTCCTGTGAGATTCTAGCTAAGTCCCTAGAAGGGTAGTAAACAGTTTGCTCAATTTAATTTCCCTATCCTTCTTTCATTGCTAAGAATCATTTTCTCTGCTCCATGTGGAAGATTAAAAGGGCAATGGTAAAATTTTAGTGTATCATAGGGGTGACTAGAGAAGGATTTTTCCCAACCTAATGAAACAAACATTCATAAAGTAGCTATAGTTAGCCCTTCATGTAACTAAGGAGATTGGCTTTGACACATGACCTAATTGTGCTGTATCAGAGCCTCCATTCCACCTGGGCCCGTGGTGTCCAAAGGGTTCCAAAACACCAGGGTATTATTTTCTCCAGGTATTGGGCTCTATTCCAGCATGATAATGTAGACAGAGGCTTCTGGAATGAAAGAAGGATTGTGATGTTTAGTCCAAGTTCATTTTGAGGCCCAGAGAGCCTTCTCCTTTCAAATTCCTAGTGACTTTAGGAAGGAAGTTCTGCATTAAGTTGTCTCTAGATGGATAGAGAAATACAGCGTAATACAGTAGGATGGAAACAAGTATTTGTAAGACTAGTAAGGAAACCCAATGGGAAGTTTTTATTTCTTTTAGATATTGCTTTCAAAGTAGTAGATAAATTCTTCACATCTTGCCTATATTTTTGGCACCCAAAGTTATTTTTCTTCTTTCTTATAAATCTTTTAAACTATTTATTTTTGTATGGCATAACTGGAAACTAAAATATATTCTAAATATTCTTTATTCTGAACAAAATGATCAAATTAGAATGCTTATTTTTCAACAGTGGTAGAAATAGAGCTTGTAATATATGTTTGTGGAAAGTTATCTGTAATGCCAATGTTGAAAAAAAGTTATTATGAGCAAGAGTAATACATTTGCCTCAAGGATTTTGCTCTTAGTTTCCTCAGAAGAATAGTTTCAGAAGGGTTCAAGAGGAGACCATCACTGATCAGAATTTCTGTGCAGGTTAAGAGATTCTTAACATGGGTCTCAATGGAGCCATGGTTGATAAAGAGAACAATGTTGTTAGAATCCATCTGCCCTGCACAGTAAACTATCCCTGGCTCATGAAATGAGATCCACTCAGGGACCAAATAGGAAGTGGTATCAGTTACTCTGATTCAGAGTAATCTTAACTGTATTACATAGCCTTAATTCACAGTTTGGTAGGCTTATTCATTTGTTACTTATAATTGGGGTTGGGAGAGTAGAGGGAGAGAAACCAAGACATTTATTAAACACCTGCTATGTGCCAGGCACTATGCTAAGCACTTTACATAGTTAGGTCATTTAACCCTACAAGAACTATATAAGGAATATTACTAGTATTTACAACTTACAAATGAAGGTACTGAGGCTCAAAGAAGCTCAGTAAGTGAAACTCTTTCCTTCAGATATAGTTGTGAGATGAAGCAGGATTGAAAAGGAAAGAAGAGTGAAGTTATCTTCCTAGGAAAACTTCCAGGCGTCATGTCACAGGAATCTATTCATCTAATCACATGGAGTTTATCACATCCTGCTTTTGCAGGATGCCATTTGCATGTCTCTCCAGATGATGTCTTTTCTTTGGAAAGTGATAGTATAGTATGCTTATTCATCCTCTTGCTAAAAGAGGAGATATTGCATCAAAAGATGCTATAAGACAATAAGAATTTGATGTTGTACATATCTATAAGTACCATTTTTGTGCATGGTCACACTTCACTGACATTTGCTAAGTGTTGCATGTAATTCTGAATAGGAGACAAGGTGACCACATCAAAGCCTGCCTGGCAGGGGGATGGGCTCAGGTCTGCAATGGTGCAGCTGCATCCACCACCCAGAGAGCTAATGCAGGTGGCACAAATGTGCTGCATACATCCTGCACATCTTTCAAAATGTTTTTTTTTTTAATCTCTTGAAAGGAAATGGTTTTTTCACCATTCCTGACCTCAAGGAGCCAAGGAAGGACCATTCATATAAAAGATCCAGGGCTGATCAGCCATCTGACTTTTCTACCACATTAAACTTTCCTTTAAATCTCACCATTGGTGACAATTTGAAGTGCAAAGAGCCATGATGTGTATATTAATCCATGTGCCACATATTTATTTTTAGACTCCCCTCAACATTCTTGTCAATATGACATTAATGTTTAAATGTTGTAAATATTGTACATTCTGTAAATCAGTTAATAAAGGTTCTAAGTGTACTTCACCAGTGTCCTTTCTACAAATGAATGTGTAAATCAATGATTAAGATACTCAGGTTCTGTACAAGGCATTGGACCTTCCTTCCTGAAGCTCTTTCCAATTATACAGACAACAGTACATGCATGAAAACACGCAAGATTGTTCACCTGCCCCAAATGATCCATCAGACATTAAGTGCTTCAGAAAGAAAAGCAAAGAAGAAAAGATCATCAAACTTCAATCAGGTCTACAGTTTCTCTTGAACATTTCATTGTTAAATCAAGAATTATAAAAATATTATATGTGATCATATATGTATAAATAGATGTCTTTATTTCTATTTATTTAGTCATTCATTCATTCATTAATTTTTTTTTTTTGGTGATGTTAGAAAGTGAATCCAGGGCTTCAATCTTACTAGGCTAATGCTTTTTTTTCCTTTTTTTTTTTAGAAATAATACAGAATTTTAAAAAAAGATAAACCAAAATCGCTAGTTGATAAGTTACATATTATCCTCTTAGAAATTGTTGCTCAAGTTACAAAATTAAAGCAAAGTAGACATTCAAACAGTAAAACTGTAAACAGCTACGCATGCATGAGTCTTTATATGTATTTCTGTTCTTTCCATATTAAAGGAAAAAACAAAGCATAGCAAGACAAAACAAAGCAAACATAAAACCAAAAAGTCATATAAAACCACAGTGCAAGGTGACCTACAGTGATTACTGTGTTGTCTCTAGTTATCTTCAATAGAATTGTCTATATCATTAGGCATATTTGAATATAGCAGTATAATTGAATATAGCAGTACATAACAATATTAATAAAAACAAAACATTGTAGACAGTGTAAAACTTCAAAAGCAGGTAATAATCAAACCAGAGTGGGTATCCTAGTGACTTGTCATCTTCATTGTAGTTGCCTATATTCTCAGACTTGATACTATCAATCATAATAGCTTTGAATAAAATCTATCAATACAAAACAGCAATCTAACAAATCAGATTCAATTAAGATCAGTTATGGAAAACAGTGTAAGTTATACAGAGCTTCAGATAAAGTTAATAGGAAATTAAGGATGATTATCGTACTATATCCTGCTATTTTCGGGATAACTGTCTGTGCCCTCAAATCTAGTACAAGTAGACAAACTGGGACAGAATATAATCCATCTAAGCAGAGTGGTGTGAGTAATGTGGGTTTTAAATCCTGGTACACTATTAACAATATCCTCTGTCTTCTTTCTTTAGAATATTCCTCCTCTTTCACTCCCATAGTGTGCTGCACATTTTGGGTCCCACCAACTCCCTCAGTTTTTAGATTGGGGAGGCAACCTGCTATTTACCTAAGTGGTTCCAAACTTTCTCACTCCTGAACTTGATCTCAAATTGTATTCCTTTACCTACAAAAGCCTCTAGGTTTTCCTTCATTATAGCTGAGTAGTTCTCTACTGCACATAAATAAGTATCCTGTCTTTCCATCCTATCTGCAGGTGGTGGTCAAGTTGCCCCTATTTCTCTCTGGCTTGCTGTCACATAAAGCATTGTTTTTTTATATTTGATTTTTGGTCCATAAACCCTCTCTCAGGTTGATTATATTTCCCATACAGAGCATCTGGAAGGACCCTACTTCCTGATCTACTCTGCCTGTATTTTTTTTAGTGTATCAAGGCCATGTATATTAGAGATTATAGCCAACCTTCTCTGCCTCATTTCTGCTATGCTATTTTTCTGCCATTGTCTATTTTTCTCCTTCATTCTGCTGCCTTCCCCATTCATTGAGGCCTTTCTGCCACTGTTTGCAAAATCCTAGGATTTTCTTCTCCCTCTCTAGAATGTCCTTCAGTATTCTCTGTAGGGTTGGATTGGTGGTCACAAATTCCCCCAGTTCCTCTTTGTCATGGCAGCATCTCATTTCTCCATTAATTTCTAGTGACAGTTTTTCAGGGTACATCAATCTGGGCTGGAGGCTATTTTCTTTCAGGGCTTGGAATACTTCACTCCAAGCTCTTCTTGATCTGATGGTCTGTGTTGAGAAGTCTGCCGTGAGCTTGATGGGCTTTCCTTTATAGGTAATCTATTTCTTTTGTCTGATGGCTTCTAATATTCTGTTTTTATATTGAATTTCTGGTATCATATGTCTGGGTGTAGCTCTGTTTTGGTTTTAGGTGGCTGGAGTTCTGTATGCTTCATATATCCAAATATCATTTTCTTTTCCTATGTTTGGGAAGTTTTCCTAATTATTTCTGTGAATAGCCTTTGTAATTCACCTATTTTTATTCCTGCATCTTCATTAATGTTTCTTATTCTTAAATTATAGATTCTCTTGTTGTCTTCTAGCTTTTGTATTGTTACTGCCTGTTTCCTTATTATTTTTAAGAGATCTTCCCTTTCATGTTCACACATTGCAAACTTGTCTTCAAGTTTTGATAGTGTATCCTTGGTTTCTTTTAAGCAGTTTTGTGAGCTTTCAATGGAGTTTTTAATTTCCTGGTAATCTCTTTGAATCTACTTCATGTATTCTAAGTTTTCTTTTACATTCTTTATTGAATATTTCTCTCCTTTTTTGTGTTCCTCCTTTCTTCCATCTGTGTCTTATTGAGAGGTGTTTAGCATTTCTTTTATTAATCTACTTATATGTTGCTTTACCTGGTTTAATATTTAAGTTTTGAGCTCATCTATCAGGTCCTGAAGATATCTCTTAATGTCCATTGAAGCTGTGTCTGATGTTGCATGTTTGCTGCCCTCAGTCTCTTGTATTTCCCTCTCCTGGATCAACGTTCTCAGGGTTTTTGGCTGGGGGCTTTTTCTTGTTGTTCCTTTCTATTGTCATGTTCTTGGTGTCTTCCATACAGAAGTATAGTGGAGCCCCTTTCCTTGTTGGTTACGGTTCTTCTGAAGCATGCTGGCAAGGGATTTCTGCCCTCTCCTTTGCTTTTGGTCATTGAGGTGTAAGCAGGGGCTGTTTATGCTGGCCCCTCCACACTGGGCCAGTCAACCTTAGGGGGCCTTCACTGGGTTAGTGTGTGCTAGGCAGTGGGAATTGGTTTGTGACAGCAGGCCAAACAGATCCCACTAATCTGCTCTGGGAAGGGAGCAAACAACTGAAGTCACTGTTGTTCCTAGTTCAGGCTTCTCCTGCCCAATTCCAACATGTTCATTTGGTTGTGCCCTTCCTTTCGTGCCCTTATTCCCAGGACTCACTGTGGTTTAATCGAGGTCCCTTTCTGACTCCATTCTCTGTTGGGCTCACCAACCTCGGTCTTCAGCATAACTGGTTAGTTCCAGCAGCATGGTTTTGGGTGCTCCAGCGTGTTTGGGCTGCTCCAGCCAGTTGCAGCAGGTCACGGCTGCGAGCTTGGGCTGCTCCGGCTAGACGCAGCAGTGGTGCCCATTCAGGCAGCTGGAGAGTGCTGTGGCCACTAATCTCAGCTTCTACAATGTACCCTGGGACTGCATGTTTGACCAGCTCTTTTTCCTTTAGTTTCTTCCGAGGTCAAGAGGATCCATCTCCCTCTGTCCGGACCTCTCCAGGGCATTTTATTACTGCATGTGCTGTTTTTCTCAGGGGAGGCTCTGTATATTGTTGTCTACAAATCTGCCATCTTTTTCTTCCCCCAAGCAAATGCTTTATCACTGAACTAACCCAGTAAATTTTATTTTTAAGTCTTATTCTTTTCTTGGTGTGAATTATATTAATGATGGTAAAACAAAAAGCCCTGGAGAGTTTCTCCAGAAACTAGAAACAAAAGTTGGAATAGTGTATGTCATTTTTATCTATATAGACACATGTTTTTCTTAGTAATACAATAGATTGAAAACAATCTTCATAAGTTGCAACTTATTTGTGACTCTTGGCTATTTTTTAATGCCCTATGCCCTAAAATTTGGGGAAAAAAATTTTTTCTCAGTGTTACAGACTGATAAGTGATTTCTAACATCACTCTTTTCTATTCTCATAGTAACAACCCTGATGTTTGTATGTGATTTATCTTTGACTACTTACATAGCACATTGCTTCAGTTGATCAACATAACTCCATTCACAGTTTTGATAGCTGTAGCTATAGAGTAGTTAAGGAAAGTCCCAATGGTGGTTTATACTAAAAGGTGTATGTTTCCTGATCCACAACTCTTCCACACATACTTGTTATCTAGATGGCATGCATGGTGGCTCCAACTTTCTCTGGTGTTTTTACTAAAAAGTTATTTCTCAGGCAACAAAGTTAGAAATGAGTGAAACTTAGAAAATATCTAGTCTACCTCTTTATTTTAGATAAGAGGAAAAAGAACCCCAGATACCTCAGATCAATTGCTTCTGAGAACATCACATTACTGTTGTAAGAAGAAATTGATCACACACATCAAAATGGCCTCTCTTTAATGTCCAAACTAAACAAGACCTGTGGGTGATGGGATATAATTTCTAGATACCCTTTCTTCACTCTCACTCTGGGATTGTCCAGTGGGATGAGGATCATCATGGTAGCAAAAGGAAGAGAAATAAGTTACAGAGGGCAAACTACATAAGTTTATAAGTTTGGTATTTCCTTCTATTTTGCTCTACCTGATTGAAAGAACAGCTATTGCGCAAAGAACGGATGTACTGTTGTGCCTATTGCTGTTGTCCTGGTGACCTGCTGTGACATTCTGTGCTAATTTCACTGCACTGTCTCGGTTGCCACAGAGGGCAAGCAAGTTAGCTTGATGGGAAAATTTTTTTGCTCATTCTTATTTTTTAAAATTTTATTTAAAGAGAAAAAAAGCAAAACAGAAAAAAAGGTAGAAACAATACAGAATTTCAGGAAAAAAACAGTAAGAAATCACTAGTTGAAAATTACATATTGTCTTCTTAGACACAGTTGTTCTAGTTACAAAATTAAAGCATACAAAGTGGACATTCAAACAGTGAGGCTGCAAAAAGTTCTGTTCAATGATCCAATAAAAACTTAGCAACATGGTTATCAATCCTACACACTTAAACATACATCCACTTATATCCTTTATTGCACTTTCTTTTCCTTCTTTTGCTTTTTAAGTCCATTATCTGTTTATTTATATGCTGTTTCAGGTTGCTCAGTACCTTACTGATCTGTTTTGTTGTTCTTATTTACTTTTTAATCACCTTATATAATTCTGTTGCTTTGTTTTTGAGTTTCTCCTCATCTATGCCCCATGGATCGGCTTTGGTGGAGTTGGGAGTTTTTTGGAGGCATTTTGTTACTTTGTTATCATTTTTTTTTTTTGAATCTAGCAAAATACAGCAGAACAAGACAGAACAAAGCCAACCAAGACAGTGCAGTGAAACTGGCACAGAACCTCACAGCAGGTCACCAGGACAACAGCAATAGGCACAATAATATATCTGTTCTCTGCACAATAGCTGTTATTTCAATCAGGTAGAGCAAAATGGAAGGAAATTCTGAACTTATAAAAACAGAATATTGAATAGAGCAGTACCATTAATCAGAACTGAGCAAAACAATGATTAAAAATATTTGCCTTCAAAGAGATGGTAGAAGGAAATCCCCCTTACTTGCCACACTACATATGTTTATCCTCCCAAGAGATACTCAGAGCTCCAGCTCCCACTTGCTAATGGAGAGGAAATGTTTGATTCTTAGCCCTTGTGCTGGGAAGCCCACAGCTGCTTACCAGAGCAGCGAGCTGGCTGCTTGTTTTCCCAGTACCCCAAGTTCCAACATGGCCTTTTGCTCATTCTAACTCATTAAAAAATATATTCTGGGAAATAATCACTCAGAATCATGGCCTTAGAAAAGCAGAATGCCTTGTTTAAATTAGAGAGTATCATTCAAAAACACTTTTCTCAGAATTATTGCATGGCCATGGTCAGAAACTGACCCCTCTGAACCCTGTGTTATCCCTGCATCCAGAGTTCAGGCAGCCAGGAAAGTCCCCTGGGGAGGTGACAGGGATCAGTCAAAGTGAGGAAAGTATGTCTAAAGTAACTGCTGAGTCTGGGAAGGGAACAAAGCACCATCAGAATGCAGCGATGATGCAAAAGTGTGGCCTAAAAATAAGTCGCACCCTCAATAAATCCATTCATCTTTGAGAAGAATGCAAAGCCAAGTTGCTGTCATCTACAGGGAAGCGTGACTCTCAGCCAACTTGCTATTTCATCTACAAAGAAGCGTGACTCTGGGATCTGTGGTGTCGGCAGCAGTCTGAGCACACCCATCTAGCTTCTCACTGCTGCTCCCTGGGTGGAGGCTCCTGCTGCAGTTACACAGCTGCCTGCTGGCAAGGCTTTGGCCCCACCCAGCTTCTGCCAGCAGGAAACCAGGACTGAGCAATGTGAGACTCGCATGATAATGACATGAGAAGAAGACAAGCTGTCTGAGGAGAGGGATTATGGTTGAGTTGTTTTGCACTGAAGTGTTTTGGGTGAGAGGAACTGAGTAGACCCGTGTTGGGAGAGGACATTTTGGGGCTCATTCATGACTCATCCTGCCTTGGCTCTGGCACATGTCAGCACTGGGATTATTCTACCTTCAAAGTGTTTTAAATCCTTAAAGAGTTGGGCCCATCCCTGACTTTACTATGTTTAACTAATTGATAACCGTGTGTATGTTTTGCCACCAACCTAAATATACAGGATACTGGGTAGAGATGCCCTTTTTGATTTGAAACTGCCTGAGAACCACATAAAATGTGCAATCAGACCTCCCATAAGTTCTCTTCCTTCAAAAACAGACTGACAAAAGAACTGAAAGGCCTACTGCAATACAGTATTCAGGACACAAGCACGAATAGCGTGTTAGCTGAGGCTGTAGTCAAAGATGTTGAGAACTACCAGAATATAGACACTAGCTTTATTTTAGAGATAAGAGAAGACTACATAGGGTAAATACTTTAAGTCAAGACATGAAAAATCAGGTGTTAGGCTAGTTAAGAGAGTCAGCTTGTAGGACAGGCAAAGAAAAGTTGATGGATACTGAAGTTTAGGAAAGATATATGGTCAGTCTTGGGGAAGATGGGAACTGACTAAATAAATACACTTGAAACAATCCAAAGTTAATTTTTCTAGACTGGTCTTTACTAAGGTTGCTTCTGTAATTACAGATGGTCAAATCCCTTCATGTCAGTGGTTACCCATTATAGACAGGGGACTAGGGGTAGAGGGAGCTTTAAAAGTGATGTTTTAAACATCCCTGGTCAAAATTGATTAGCTGACTTACAGCCACCTTCATTCTAAAGAAACTGAGACAGTAAGGGTTTCTTTATATTCAGCTCAGGAATCCCAGGTACAGAGGCAGCCTACTAGAGATCTGATTTGCACCAAGGCCCCTTATTCCCCTATCCTGTGGTCCTATCTACTAAACAAGTATGGAAGACTAACACTGCCACACAGTCTCAGGGGAAAGGGAACTCTCTCTTTGGGTTATGGAAGTGAACATTTCCCCCATCGAGGGAAGTGCTCCTCTTTTGAGCGTGATCCTGGATTCTTTCATTTGAAATTGTGTTAGCCTGGTACCTGAGGCACTTTATTTCTGGAACTTAACACACAGAATGATAACACAGAAAGAACAGGATTACCAGAGCAAGATCCAAGAGAGCAAGTTATACAAAAGACCAGATCACAGTACTTTCTGCAAGAGGCTGTAGTAGAAAGGCGCAAACACTCCTCCCTCAATTATATACTTTCACTCTAAAACCAGGCATTTGATATCCCGAACCCAAACCCCATTGTGCCCCTGTGCCCTGGAGGTTTAAGTAGTGGATCTCAATGCAGTCTACACATTTGAATCACTTGGGAGCTCTGACAAAATAGTAATGACCAGGTCCCATGTCTAGCAATTCTGAGTTGTTCTGGGAAGTTGTCAAACATCAGGAAGGTTTAAAGCTCCCTGTAACTGTAATGGGCAGTCTTTGGTCAAAAGACACAAAGCACTGAATAGCCATTGGGGATGAACTACCATAATAGCAGAAGCGGCTTTAGTGAAACCATGACACCCAACTGGTAAGGTATATTCATGTCCACTGAGATGGTTCCTGGAATACAGTAGGTGAGTATTTGTTACAAATAAATAAATAAATAAATGTACAAAATGATTTCACAAAAAGGTGAAGCGGCTACCTCCAAGTATCAAATTAGTGACAGAGTAAGTGTTAAAACCAAGATTATTCTTCTGTTAGTTCTGGCCTATTTCTGACATATTTTCACATATTAAATTTACACCAAAAATTTACAATATCAAATGTTGCAAAAGCAGCATCTTTTCCTGCTTGCAGCATAAATTGTTAAAGCTCTTTTGCAAACCAATTTGGCTGAATGCGTTCAAGGCTATGCGAATGGATGTATCCTGATCCAATAATCCTACTTCTGTAAATGGACTGAAATGTAGAAGCACTGTTCTGCACAAATTTGTTTCTTGCAGCATTATTTGTAATTCAAAAAAAAATCAGGACTCTCTATATGTGCTGGAGTGGGCTAATGGTTAAGTCAATAACCGCACATCCATTTGGTATGGTATGATCAAAAATGATTACCCTAAAGACATTTTCAATGTCAAATGAAAGCAGAAGCCCTCATGCTGCATGGTCAGTGGGTCATCCTTTCTCGGAAGAAAACATGCTTGTGGAAAATAAGCCAAAATCCTTTTATTTATGTTATGGTAGTAACTTTGCATTTTCCTTCTAAAAATATGTTCCAATTTTAATGCAGTATGGTTATATTATTTTTGTAATGAATAGCATAAATATAAAAACCAGTTAAGACCACATAAGTTAATGACTGTGATTACTTTGGAGGCTCCTTCTCAGTGTAGATGTTAACCCAGGGGCAGACCTCTGACTCTTGGAACCTCAAAGGTCTAAGCCCTGACTCACTGTTGTCCCTTAGGAGCTTTAGATGTTACCAATGCCTGAGTCCCACCCCCAGGACTTCAGGTTATACTGAACTATGGATGTCATGATTTTAAAAAATTCTCCTTCCTTCTCTTTGTTTTTTTTATTCTGTCTCTTTGTCTGTCTTTTTGTCTCTCTGTCTCTGTCTGTCTCTGTCTCTGTCTGTCTCTCTCTCCCTCTCTCTCTCCCTCTCCCACTTTCTCCCTTCTTCCTGCCTCTCACATCTCTTTGTTTTGGTAATGGATATTGAACCCATGGCCACTTTACAACTGAACTACACCTTCAACCCTTTTTTATTTTTTGTTATGAGACAGGGACTTGCTAAGTTGCCCAACTGGGACTCCAACTTGTGATCCTCTTGCCTCAGCGCCCCCTCAGTACTGGATTAAACATGCACTGCACTTCTGGCTAAAATTCTTTCTTTTAAAACTATATATTTTAAGCCAGGCATGGTGGCTCATGTCTGTAATCTGAGCACTTGGGAGGCTGAGGCAGGAGAATCACTGCAACTTTCAAACCAGCCTGGGCTACAAAGTGAGCTCAAACTGCATTTGGCATGACCCTGTCTCAAAAAATCACACACATACTCACACAAAAAACTATGTATTTTAAAATAATTTCAAATTTACAGAAAAATCTAAGAAGACATTAATTTTTACAAGGTTTCCATTTGAGTTGTCGTTCTCATTTCTTTCTAATAATTGTTATTTATTTTCTAAGTCATTTTTATTGTTTGGTGTTTTTTTTTTTTTTTTGTACCAGGGATTGAACTCATGACCTTGTGCTTGCCAGGCAGGCACTTAGGCCACTGAGCTAAATCCCTGAGCCTTCTAAGTCATCTTTAGAATGGTTGCAAACACTATGCCTTGTTTTCCCTTGCTATGGTTTGAATGTAGTTTACGTGTAACTCCAAAGGTTCATGTGCTGGAAGCTTGGTCCCCAGGATGACCAGAATTTGAAGAGGTGGAGCCCAGGGGAAGGTCACCGAGCAGGCACCTGCCTTGGAAGCCTTTGATACAGTTCTTGTGGGATCCTAGTTAATTCCTGTGATGGTGCATTGCTATGCAAAGAGTAAACCGAGTCTGTGAATCTCTCTGGTTTCTTGTCTCATTTGTTTCTTCTGTTCTGAGGCCAACTAGAAGCAGTGCCCAGTCTTAGACCTTCAGCTTCCAAAACTGGGAGGAAAATAAACCTTTCTATATATATTAGCCATTCTCAGATATTTTGTTTTTGCAACAGAGAAGAGACTGATGCACTCTAATACTTGAACATCTCCTAACATAGACATTCTCTGACATAACCAGACAGCAGTTATAAAAATCAAAATATGTAACACTGACTCAAATAACTAACAATCCATATTCTAATTCTAAGACAAGCTTTTGACAAAAAGAGTAGTTACTATGGGACAACTGGCTACCTTCTAATTGCTCCTTTGGCTACAAAAGCCAAGAGCTCCAAAGCAATAGGAATAAACTGTTATCCCAGGAACCAGTCTTGTTCTTATATATCTGTTTTTCAACTTCCCTTCAGTTCTGTGTACTTTTCTCCATTCTTTTAATTAATCTCACTCTGCTCCAATATAATGTATTTATGATAACTGGGGCCAGCTTCTGTTGCTTGCCACCTAAGAAATTACTGGATCAGTTAAGTCAGAATGTTCCAATCTTCAGGTCCTTTATGGGTATCTTTGGGTCTTTCTGTGCTATACTAGGACATTACCACTTATTCTTGTTAGGACCTAAGTTT
The DNA here is from genome assembly GCA_004027455.1 of Hydrochoerus hydrochaeris. NCBI lineage: Eukaryota > Metazoa > Chordata > Mammalia > Rodentia > Hydrochaeridae > Hydrochoerus > Hydrochoerus hydrochaeris. The sequence continues at coordinate 291,511 of PVLA01000926.1, forward strand.
TCGATGACACAGAACCTGGTGGAAGATCAGTGTCATTCCTCTCCACAGAAGATCACACAGAACCTGATGGAAGATCAGAGTCATTCCTCTCTGCAGAAGATCACATCTATCTGTGGTCCTGCAGATGAAATCTTTTATAAAGTCCTGGCAGGCTAAGGCTGTGAGTAAGGAGACAGCAGGCTGACAGTCTGCTTCTCCCAGCACCCAAGAGGTCATGGCCAAGGATTCCCAGCAGACACAGAACTTTAAAGTTTACTGCTTCTGGCTGGCCTGGAGCCCCGTAGAGAGTAGTCAAGCCTGAGCCTGTCATGGGCACTCCCCAGGTCTGTGTGAAAGGGAAAGTGGTTACTGTGGGCAAGCAGACCCCCAAGCCCTGGGCAGAATGTCAGGGATGCTTTTTTCTGGCATGCTGCATCTGTACACTCAGGTGCAGCGTTCCTGCAGGCTCTGTGATAAGGCAGCTCTGATTGGGACCTTCCTGTCTCAGCATGTCTACTCACCTCCAGGAGCGGTGGGCCACATATTTCTCTGGAGGAAAAACAATGCTGAAAGACGTATTTCCTGCCTCTCTGCTTCACCCTCTCCAATTTATGTTGGCTGAACATGTGGGAATGTGCTTATAAGGAAGAGAGGTTTAATGCTCCCTTTGAGCACTCTCTTCCTCTCTCTCCAGTCTCTTCCTCCTGCTTCCTTCTCTCAAAATGGTGAGCCAGGCCAAGAATGACTCAGAAGGTACATTCATAGGAAGAAGGCATAATTGAGGGGGTAAATATTTCCTGTTTAAAAATTACATACTAAATGTTGTCATCACAAAAGATGAATACATGTGTAAGGTAATGTATACATTAATTAGTTTGATTGAATGTTACACAATGTGAATCCGGCCTAGTGGTTCATGCCTATAATTCTACATGGGAAATTGAGGCAGGAGTTCAAGGCCAGCCTGGGCTACATAGTAACTTGAAGGCCAGCCTCTACATAATGAGACCCAGCATAAAAAATATTACTACACAAAGTAAACTTTACCAAACCTCTTTACACCTCATATATATATATACAATTCTTGAGCTGGGGATTTAGCTCAGTGGTGTAAGCACCTGCCTGGCAAGTGTGAGTTTGATCCCTGGTACCAAAACAAACAAACAAACAAGCAAAAAGTATATATAATTATTATTTGTCAATTAAAAATTTTTTAGAATACTTTTTTCCTAAAATTTTTAAAACATTGATACATCTTGCAGTCAGTGCTACAAATCCAGAAATAACATATATGTTACAGTGAAGAAAGAATTGTGAAGTGGACTCATTATCAGCTTGAGATCAATAGAGTTGGACTCAAACTATAGCTTAGACACCAAAATGCTGATCACCTCGGTCAGATTCTTTCACATTGTGCTGAGACTCAAAGGAGATCTTGAAACCTCTGACTGCCACACTTAGTGCCCAGTGAGTTCACAGTATGTGTTTATGATATGTATATTGTGCATTGCTCTCTCTCCTAGCCAGCCCCTTGAGGACAGACAGAATCATGTCTAAATCTTCTGCATCTAGAATACATCTGGCATAGTAATTGCTCATTAAATTTTCATTGACTTGAACTGTAGAAACCCAGGATAATGTCATCTGATTTAGGCTTGGGGTTCATGAAGACTGGTTGGCTATTTCAAATCATAGATAAGTACATTAAAATAAATGGGGACACATTTGCCTTTTTAAACATGTACTGATTATTCCCAGCAATAACTTGTAAAACAAATGATCTAGTGTCAATGTTTATAGGCTTCAACTTGAGGGTAGAGCTGGAAATATTTAATGTTATACAAAAATTATCACGAAGTTGGAATTTTTGCCCAACAAACAATCTATTTTCAGACAAGATACCAAGCAGAAATCTAAAATGCCTTTCATGGAAACAGAAAAGAGAAAACTTAGATACATGGAAAAATCAAACCCAAAAATAACCTCAGTAGATCCAGAGCTACCATGCAGCCCATGCACAGTCATGGTGATGTTCCCTGCTGTAGAAATCAGTGGGTTAAAGTTTTTAGGTTGTTATTGAAGCAAATGAATAAGCAAAGATTAAAAAAAAAAAACAAGTGGAAGCCTGAATTAAGAAATGGACATTGTAGCTCAGGCCAATCCTACTGAGACCAGAACAAAGTTAGACAGAAGAAGCACATCTAAATCAAACCTGTTACAATGAGCAAATGAATAATTTAGGCAAAAAAGTCATGAATTGCAAAAAGGTTCTGCATTTGAGGAGGTATCATTTCTGTATATTCTCTATCTTTAGCACTGCCCATGCTCCATGGCCATATCACACTCTGTGGCCCAAAGGTAGCAGACAAAGCAGAAATTGGAAGCTCAACAATTTAGCAAAATCTAGTTAACTTCTCAGCCTTGTTCTTCTTTTGAATGAAGACATGGTCTTGGGATAACTGATATCCACTCAGTGTTTCAACTGTGCATATGGATTGCCTGGTATTAGAGAAGTCCTTCTAACTGGACTTTCATTGGGTCCATCATCACAGGTCAGTCTCATGGCACAAGTGATTACAGCTAAGGGCCAAGAAAGGAAGAAATATTTGCACCCTTATCCTGTAGAAGAGAAAGACATTTCTTAAGCTCCTGAGGAAAAAACAGGTTTTGTAATTCTGTAGTGAAATAATGCCTTGGTTGACTAAAGAAAAATAACCATTTTTATTTAGTACTAGTAATTCATTAAGTAACACACTCAAAGTATTCAAAATATTCACAAGGACAACATTCTCAATTAATTTAATATATATTTTGAGGTTAGAAGTGTGTTGTGAGAGCAAGAATGGGAGTTAAAAGAAAACTGTTGCCAGGAGTTTCGAGGACAGTGTTGTTGAATGTCTTATAGATATTCACTGTCATGCTACATCACTGATACAGATGCTGATGCCACAGCCTCCCCTCTCTACCTGTCAGTTATTCATGACTCAGAAACACCATAATTAGCTATTAGCATACATGGGTGTGGAATTCTTATTTTCAGTGTCATGGCACCCACTCTTAACCTAATGCAGATGCAGTGACTTGGGATCCTGCAGAGCCCAGTAGCTCATCTAGTGTTAATAAGAGGATAAGTCTTAAAGGGTGCAGCTACCATATTTATGCACACTTTATCTTCTCAAAGCTCTTTAGGATAATTTCATTCCCCTAAGAGCTCTGTCAGAAAATGAGCTCAATAACACTGGCCCCATTTGAAAGATGAGAATATTAAAACACAAAGAATATCAGTACAGTATGTGAAAGCACCACCCAGAGTCAGGCCCTGTAGGCAAAACCATAGCATTAAAGGAAGCATGTCCTCCCTCTAGGCTTCAGGCTGATCATCTGAGGAAGTACAAGGGGCCAAATCAGTGTTTTTAAAGCTCCCTGACAGCCATTTACAATAATATTTTGCAGGGTGATTGTCATAGTCACTTTCCTATCCTCGAAACACAATACCCAACACCCCCATTTTAAAGGAGGAGAGGTTTGATCTGGCTCATAGTAGTTTAAGGTTTCAGTCCACTGTCATCTGGATCCAACGCAGTAAAGACATGATGGAAAGATCTGCGTGGAGGACAGCTGCTCATTTCATGGCAGCCAAGAAGCTTAGTGTGAAGGGTGGAGCCAGGAAGGGAGAAACATCCTTCCAGAGGACACCCCAGTTACCCCCTCCCACCAGGCTCCCCTTCCCAGCAGCAAGTCAGCTATGATCCAGTCACCTTCCGAGAGAGTCCCACCTGTTAATACATCAGGCTTTTGGAGAACATTCTAGATCTAAATCCTAACAGTGACTCACACATTTCTATGTATATAAAAATACAACTGAAATGTGTCACAGAAACATGTGGACCTTCATACTATGTACTGCTACATTATTATATAGATTCCATTCTAATTCTGATTCCAATATTGCTTAGATTCCATTCGCTCTTCCTTTTAAATCTTGATTGTAGCCCCTTGTATTGATTTCATGACCTACTAATGGACTACAAACTATAGCTTGAAGATTAATGAACTATAATTACTAGTGACCCTTCTAATGTTTATTGTCTGTTATATACTTGAAGTGAAGAAATGAGGTCTAAATCCCTAGCCTAGAGATCCACATACACATCTTTATTTCTTAGATACTGTGATAGGGTAAGGATTTCCTCCCAAATTATGAGTTACATATTCACTCTTGTACTAATTCAGTCCGTAGTTCTGTAACCTCCCTAAAGTTCATCATGTTTTGACTTGTTGACTGTTTTACTCTGCAAATCTTTAGATTTTGGAAGACAAATCTGGGTCTGAATCCAAGCTTCACTAGTTAAACACCCTAATCGTCAATCTTCTTGCTTGTAAAGTAGGGATAAGTGGGCTCCTTGTGAAGATCAGCCATAATCCATGTAAGCCCACAGCATGACACTGGGACATGGCAAGCATCCACTAAATGGCCCTTTCCCGATGGTTCACTGGGTGCTGTGATGTTGGCTAGCACTGAAGTGAAGCACATCCCTGGAGTCCCTCAGGGAGGGAATGCAGCGGCTTCTGGCTCAAACACCTTTCTCTTTTTCCCCTTTCCTTTGTAAACTGCATTTTAGATTTTGCAATACATCACCAACATTTTTCTGTCAGCAGGTAGAGTTGTAGAAGATAATTTTTAATGGTTGGTTAGTATTACATTTATGATTGTGCTATAATTTATTTCACAATTTTCTCTTCTCAAAGGTATTTCTAGTTTTTTGTTTTGGAAAATATTATGCAAAGTTAATATGTGAGCATTGAAGTATGAATAAATAAAGGTAAAATCTTCCTATTCTCCCATCTCTTCCAATTTGGCAGCAATAACCAGTATTAATTTTTTGACTATGCTTTTACATATTTTCTAGAGCACATACAAATATTTTTGAAATGTTTATACAATTATATAAATTCATAAAAACACGCAAAGAAGCAGATTCTAAACAATGCTTTTTAAATGAATATATTAAGGTCATCTTTTAACATCAGTGCAAGTGGAACTACTTCATTCTTTAAGCAATTCTATGTGTTCTATTGTGTGACTGAATCATAATTTATTTAACTCACCCCTCTCCTGATCCAAATTCAGCATGTTTCTATACTGTGCTGTCACAGTTATGCAGTGAACACTGTGCACCCCTTGGAACTAATGCTAGGATAACTAATAGAAGTGGAATGGTTTTATGCATTTATAGTTTTGCTCCTTACTGCCAAATTACTCTTCAGAAGTGTGTAACAATTTAAGCTTATATCTACAGTGTATGAGTCTGTCTTTGCATTCTCTCTCTAAACTTAGCATTCCTTGATATTTTGTCTTTGAGTTCTTTTTGTCATTCAGAATTATCAACAAGAATATTTACATTAACTCAGTGGAGGAAAGTAGATGTATGAATAAGAGAGGTTACCCTCCTTACTCATCTTCAAATTGTTTGGGAAGACAGTTTCTCATGGAGCAAGTCATTTTACCTTGGAGGAGAGATTGGATGCTTGCCACTGGCTACACCTGCAGGATGTATTTTTTTTCCTGAAAGGTTTAGGTGTGTGCCATCTGTCAGATCATGAATCAAATGGCATGCAATACCCTGGATATCACTGCACAGCCCTGCTGAACACAGGCTGTACTGACTGTGATATGACTAATGTCCTCCCCTTTATTCCACCAACTGAAAGATAGCTGTGATATATTACCTTCTGTTATGCAGAGCTTACTCATGAAGGAAAGACTTTGGGAGCACATTGGAAATCAATATTCTTGTTTTGTGCACAAGAGATGCTGAAATTCCATTGAGTAGCTATAGGATTGCATGCTTTGGCAACTTGAATTAACCCACTTTCCATTTTCAAGTAGGAAATTTCCTCTCCCCACTCACCTTTTCCCTAATCTCTGTAAGTCTGCCTCTCTATAATCTAGATCTCTTTTTTTTTTAACTTACAAAGTAAGAATATTTAGGGCCATTGATATTAGATTTGCATATAATGGAACAACTACTGGATAATAGAAAATACCTATTTTCAAAGTCCAAATGTAAGTATAAATAATAATAAAGCCAAACTGGTTTCAGACAACTACAATTGTTCAAATGACTTTATACCTATTACCTACAGAAGATGGAAGATTAGTACTAAAAATGTGGTGATGAATTTAGAAATAATTAAGTGAAACACCTTCAGTTCATTTTATGGATGAGGATATGGAGACAGACTTATCCCAGGCCCACACAGTATACTGGTGGCACTTTGGTGACCTACAGTAATACCGACATGTGAAACCACAGTAATACAGTGACATGTGAAACCACAACAATATACAATATACATGTTCTTTATTGAAAAATAATTGTTTTAATATATAATATGTTCCTTTGTGTGTTGAATAAAATAATGTAGTGAATCTAATAAAATCAAATGAATTCAATACCTAGCTCATTCCATGCATAGTGTCTGTAGCGTCATCTTCATCACCTTCCCCCTCCCAGAACAGATCTCCTGAGCACTGTGTTCATGAAATTCTAAATTTTTGTTTTGTTTTAAAATTTTTTCACTGAAGCGCTCTCTCTGTCTCTGTCTCTCTGTCTCTGTCTGTCTGTCTGTCTCTCTCTATCTAGATAGATAGATAAATAGATAGATAGTTTAGTTCTGCAAAATAGGATGACCACAGGCAAGCTTTGTGTTATACCTACATTCAACAAATATATGATGAAAACCTCTTTATCTTCCTGGAGAAGACATTATTGACACTAATGGCAACGTCAATAGAAGAAAACAATTGTTTTGGGAAATTCTAATTCTTCTAACCACTGATACAGACAAGATAAGTCAGCAATCTGCTCTGCTCAAACGACAGCAGTCACATGTGGTCACAGGAGAAATATATCAGCTCTCCTTGGGAATTTAGCAGGCATACTGGAGCTTGTCCTACACTCTGAAAATTCTAGACCTTTGCAATGAACATAGGGGAAAGACCCAAAGGCTTCTCGTTAGCTTGTGTACTGGAACAGAATTTGCCGGCCTTGTGGAAAGAAAGAGCACAACCTACAGTAGAATTTCCTGGCACCTTCCCAAGTGGTGAATGAGCATGCTAGTGCCTACTTTGTGGGATATATTTCTAATATTTTAGCATTTTACAATTCACTGTCTGTCATCTTTCAGAAAGCCAAGGCTTGGTAGCCAACACTAAAATCATAATGACAACCAGGTACGGTGGTGCATGCCTATAATCCCAGCACTAGAGAGACTGAGGCAGGAGGATTGCTATGAGTTCAAGGCCAGCCTGAGCTACACAGCAAGAGCCTGTCTAAAAAAAAAAAAAATCACAACAAAAGAAAGAAAGAAAGAAAGAAAGAAAAAAGAAAGAAAGGAAGATCACTGTTTTGTATTGATAGATTTTATTCAAAGCTGTTATGATTGATAGTATCAAGTCTGAGAGTATAGGCAACTGAAGATGACAAGATTCACTAGACTATCCACTCTGGTTTGATTATTACCTGCCTTTGAAGTTTTATATTGTCTACAATGTTTTATTTTACTAATATTGTTATTTACTGCTATATTCAATTATACTGCTATATTCATTTATGCCTGATGATATAGGCAATTCTATTGAAGATAATAAGAAACAATACAGCAATCATTGTAGATCACCTTGTACTGTGGTTTTATATGACTTTTTGGTTTCATGTTTTTATAGGAATTTGTTTTGTTTTGTCTTACTAAGTTTTGTTTTTCGCTCTAATGCAGAAAGAATAGAAATACATGTAGAGACTCATGCATGCATAGCCGTTTACACTCGCACTGTTTGATGATCTACTTTGTATGCTTTAATTTTGTAACTTGAACAACTATTTCTAAGAGGACAATATGTAATTTATCAACTAGTGATTTCTTATTGTTTATCTTTTTTCTGAAATTCTGTATTATCTCTACCCTTTACATGCTTTTTTTCTCTTTAAATAAAAATTTAAAAAATAAATAAATAAATAAAAGAAGGAAGGAAGAAAGAAGAAAGAAAGAAAGAAAGAAAGAAAGAAAGAAAGAAAGAAAGAAAGAGAATGCCATAATGGCATAAAAAAGAAAGGGGTTTTGTTGATTTTTTCCTCCTTGTTCACAATGCACATCCACAGCTGGTTGACCCATAACTCTCCTTCCTTAAGGTATGAAGGCTAAAAACACAGCCACTTTCCTGGTTATGCTATTCTTTTTTGGCAGAGGGCAAGAAGAGAAAAAAACCCTTCAGGAAAGCTGAAATGCTATTAAAGCTTTCCACTAGGGACCACACATGTGCACTTGGTCTCATATTTCACTGGCCAAAACAAGTCACATGGCTGTCAGTAGGGTGAGGCAGGGTAGTATACTCCTCACCTGGGGGCTCTGCTAGCCTCAGGGTAGGGGCTGGTGTGGAAAAGGACAGGGCCCTGCTCAGGAACAATTGCACAGCCTACCGCTTGGCTTAGATTCTGCTCTCTAAGTCCCAAAATATTGTGCTTGTCAAAAGCAGTCAGACTTATGTTTTTTGACACGTGTTGACTGGTTACTATAAAGTCAAGGAGTAACAATGTTAGGCTATGATTTAAAAATTAAGGATAGGTTAAGGTCAAGCTAAGAGCAGTGTGATTTTCACTTTGTGCCACCCTTATCATCCCCACTCATCTTTCCCCATTACTACAATAGGTAGGTTTGGTGTTTTCCTAAATTGGATAAAGTGGTAACAGCAGGAAAACATCCATAGGATTAATGGGATATTTTGAGTAGAAGTTATAAAAGAAAACTGCAACTTCAACAATTTGTAGATCAATTTTTTCTATTTCTGTGTTTAGATAGAAAAAAAAGGAAAGGCAAATCTGTAGATTGGCCACTTTTAAAAAATTAAGTAATTCTCTCTTTTTCTGCTCATGAACATCAGCTTCAGAAGATAATGATTCTGAAATGCAAGACCAGTTCCAGCATAAGTTTTCAGGCTGTGGTTTGTCTTGACTACTGTATCCTACTGGCATCTCCAAGCATTTACTATCTCATTCTGCCCTCTGCCAGCATAGATCTCCACTGCAGTACCCTGTCTGAGCCAAGAATCTACTAAACTCAGCAAAAATGTAGGACACATGTACTCAAAGCTAGGAACAGTGCCAGCTGGATTATAAGGCTGCATTCTACAGAGTGCCTCCCCTCAGGAGTCAAAAATGAGGGAGCACAGATAAACAAAAAAATTATACTAGAGTAATAAACGCTGCAAGCTTGAGGTATACACAGAGACTTTTCAAGTACAAAGCAGGGAAGTATGCCTCATTCCTACAACATCAGAAAGGTGCTCTGATGTGTAAACTGAGAAATAAAGGGTGAGGCGGTGTTAGTGATGAGACACAGGGGAAACTCTGAGGTCAACTGGTAGATCCTTCCCTAGGAGGCAGAATGCGGGACCATTTTTATTCCCAGCAGTGCCTCTGATCACTGAACTTTTATGATTCTGTTTCCCACCCTGCTAACAGTCTTTAAAACTCCACCTCAGTTCATTTTTGTGTTTTTATAAGGTATTAGTAAACTTTATTTTTATAAACTTGTAACTTTTTATTTTGAAAAATAATTTAAATACTAAAAAGTTCTAAAAATGTATATATAAAAAGTATCTGTAATGGTCAGCTTCCTATCTTTAGGACAAAGTACCTGACATACACAAGTTAAAGGAGGAGAGGTTTATTTTGGCTTGTGGTTTTGGTCTCTGATCAGCTGCTCCAAGGCAGAAACTACATGGCAGAGGAAAGCTGCTCATTCATGGCATTCAGAAAGCACAATAAAAAATGGGCAAAGCCAGGGAAAGAGATCAGAAAGGCTACAAGCAAGGTACACTCTTAAAAGGTAGGTGCTTGGTGGCCTACTTTCTCCAATCAACCCTCACCTTCTAAAGATGCATTCAGCTATGGACTCATGAGTGGACCAGTCCATTGACGAAGTTCGTACCCTCATGATCCATTCACCTCTGAACATGGGAGATCAAATCAATAATACATAAGTAGTCTATGGGGACAATTCATAACTAAACCATAACAATACCCTTATACCCACTAAGCAGAATTAACAAATACTGCATCACATTTTATTTAATAATTTAAGAAATAAACAGTTACTTACTCCCAGGACTTAGGAGGCTAAGGCAGAAAGATTTCAAGTTTGAGTCTGGTCTAGAGTACCTATTAAGACCTTGCCTCCAAATAAGTAAACAATAAATAAATAAACAACCATTGATAAATTGGAGGTTTCCTAATAACCCTGTTGGTCACATTTCTCTTCATTCTACTCTCTCTCTCTCTCTCTGGGAGTTAACAGCTATCATGAGTTTTGTAATGCTAATCCTCATTTTTATGTGTTTCCCAAACATATATTATTAAACAATTTTATGTATGGAAAATTTTATGTAAATTATTTACTATCCATGATATTTTTCAAGCCAAACATTTTTCAATGTTATGTTTTCAGGATTCATGAGTATTTTCTAAGAAGTTCTATCATATAAATATACCCAAATTAAGTTATCTGTACCACTCCTATCAATTTATGGATTATCAATTTTTTGCTGTAAAAGTTGATTGTAGTAAAAGTCTTTGCATGACTTATCTATTATGTGTACATGTTTACTTGGGGCATCACCTGAAAATGCAGTTGCTGGGTCATTGAGAATGTATGCTTCATGTCTTGGCAGACATTAATATCTCTTAATAAATTGTTGGTTCCTGTTTATTTTCTTCTTGAGTCTTGGTAAGGTATTCCTTTTCTCTTGGTCTTCAGTGACTATTGACCAGTGAACACTGAAGTAATACGTTCATTTGTTCTCATTTGATGTTGTAAAATCTTGCCTTCCATGAGGGAAGATCTATGTAGATGTACTCTTTGTTTAATAATTGGATACATCCTTCTCACCTGGCCTTCCCTTGGCTCCATTGAATTCATTTCTCATGTCTTCAGATCCAGTACTCTCTTCCCTTCACACACTCTCAGTGAATTCCTCCACTTCTTATTTCATAGAAAAAATATAAGCAATCAGAAGAAAAGAACCTGATGAGTGCCTCCAGACTTAGCATTTTATTATTTGTGTACTCTATCTCCTTTCATTTCATTTACAAAGGAGAAATGTGCTGCCTCCTCTTCAAGGCCAGTGCTTCCGTTTATACCCTGAGTGTCTCCAAGTCCGTTGTTTCTCCAGTTTCCCCCATCTCTGCCATCCAAGGAGCATGCTTTGTGTAGAAGAGTAGATAGTAAGTATTGCAAGCTTTATATCTGTCACTTGTTCCAACAAAATTCTATTTTATAAAGTAGGCCTAGGTCCAGATTTGGCTTGCAAGAATAGTTTGTCCCTGTCCTATGTTGTCAATAATTTCTCCAGTTCTGCCAAATTTCCCTCCCATAATGACACACATATGCTACAATGTCACTTATTTTAATAAAAACTGTTCCAGCTGCAAAGCTAGTCCTGATTTTTCATCAGAGCTCACATGAAATGAGAATCTGCATGGTAATACGGAAAGTTCACTGTGATAGGAGCAAAGAGAACAGATTCTCTACTTTGGATGCAGAAAGAAAAGGAAACAAAAAATAGTGACCTACATCTGTGCTCTGCTTAGCCAGTTCCTTCTGTCTCTAGTTCCTACAAGGGGAGTCTGCACTTGCGGTCTCCACTGCCCCTTCTCCCTTCCTCTATGGAACCCTTCCCCATCAGCTTTTGGTCTGCTCACATGCAACGGTTTTTTCCAAGATTAGCAGCCTGCACTGGGCCAGCTTCAAAGGCCAATCCTCACTGCTGCTCATCTTTTGGGATTATTGGAGTCTTTTCTTCACTTGCCATTCCTTAGTGTCTTCCTCTCATACCTGTTTTCTTTCTTCACCTAAGTCCTGGTGTCCCCAGAGTCTGGTCTGGCTGCTTTCTCTTCCAGATCCACCCTTATTCCCTAGATGACCTCACCCAGTCCCATGACTTAAAATTCCAACTCTATGCCAATGCTCCTGCCAAATGTGTATGCCCTGTCCATATTGCTCCCCTGAACTACACACAGACCTATACCTACACACACTGTTTAGATTGGAGGGCTAAAGGAGAGCTCAGGACTCTCCTATCGAAAACAAACTCTAGATTCTTCCTTTTAAACTAGCGATGCTCAACTTTTGTTGTTTGTATCAACTTTGATTGATACAAACAACCCACTGCAGCATATGTGCCATAGGTCTGTCACTGCTGTTTTAAATTTTTCACTCTCCCAGCCCACAGATTTTTCCATCTCAGTAAATGTTATTGCTGCTCATTCAGTTGATCTGGTCCAGAACCAAGGAATCATCTTTAATACTGATCTATTTTTCACATGCCATATCCAATTCATCAGCACATTTTTCCCTTTCTACCTTCAACTCCTATCCTGAATATGACTACTTATGCCTTCTGTGCAGTAGCTAATGCCCAGTCCCATGACACCGGTTTCTGGACTGGACTCTTGTAAAGGCCTCCTAAGCAGGCCCTCTCTTCCACTTTTGTTCATTTTCCATAAATTCTCCACTCAGTACCTGCAAGAATGCTTAAATACTGTAAGTCTGATCGTGCCATTGTCCTTTGCAAAATCCTCTGAGCCACACCGAAAATAAAGTCCCACTGTCCCCTCCCCAGAAACCTGTCTTCTCTCTTCTGCCTTCTCTCCCTTGGTTACTCTCCTCCACACGCACCAGCTCTGCATTAACTTCTGCCTCCACGGTTTTACTTTTTCAGTCTCTTCAATGCTCTCACTGTCTTTTATCTTGTCTTCCTGCTTCACTCCTTATGAGCTTTTCTTCAGATGTCACCTCCTTAGGCCTTTCTATGCTTCAACCCTACATCCTAAACCAGATGTAAATTTATTCATAGCACTTAATGTTAAATAGCAACCTTTGCTTTTGATTTACCACTTGAACGTAAGCTCCTTGAAGGCAAATTATTTATCTGTGGTTGTGAATAACGTCTGGCATATAGTTGCCACTCAGTCTTAGCTTTATCCTTGAAGGAAGGATGAATTTCAAGCCAACTCCAAGACAAAATATACCCTCATTCCCTAGATGGTCTCATCCAGTCAGATGACTTTAAATTACAGCTCTGTATATATTTCTACTGTGGGATTCTGAGCTGGTTACACTTTGGAGCACCTGGTTCACATCCAGCACCGCCAGAGCAGTGAATGCTGACGGGGCTTTCTCTTGCTATCCTCCCCTGCTTTGTCATTAGTCAACAACATCCCTCCTCACTCTTGCAACCTTTGTGGTCTGGCTCAAGTCTTACCTCAAGTCAGTGACAACCAGTGCAATGGTAGAAGGGCTGCCAAATTCACTAGAGGTGAAGAATTTAAAAGGTTGCAAAATGTGCTTCTCAATTCATTTCCACCATTTTTGTAGTTCTTGGAAATTCTCCTGAGATTTGGGCAATAGCTTGAGTTTAGGAACTAGCTATGCCCAGTGTTAGAACTGTACATTGAATTCTGGATTTTCTGAGATTTTTAACATAACGTTAGGAGAAAATGTATCAATGTCTTTAAACTATGCTGTACTGTCAGGCATAACTTCCTTTCTTTTTCTGAGTGGCCTGACCCAAGAATTAATTTGCTTTCCTCCCTACTCCCTCATATCCAGAGGTTAGCATCCCAAGGGAGTAAGTCATTAGGCAGAGTTTACTGTTTTCATTAAAACGTTTGTCTCATTTCTCAAAGCTACTTTCAGAAATGTGAAGTTCTCACTGAAAAAGAGTTAATTCTGAACTCACTGTTTTGTGATTTGGAGTTTGAACTGAAAACACTTGTGTGGTGAGAATGGGAAATGGCAGGTGGTACCTTCTGGAAGTTGGCCTGGGTGCCCTAGTCACTTTTCACCCAGACCGTCTACTGTGAAAATAGCATCTCTCTCCTGAAAATGTATATGACAAGCAAAGACATGGCCTCTTCCAGGGCTTGACACTGCAGCTGCAGGACCCTGCAGAGGGAGAGGCGATTCATTCAAGGGGAACAGCGAGTTCTCCTGCTGTAATGGGTCTGGAATGTAGACATGGGATCTGTCAAAGGAGCTTCTCTGTTCTCCGTATTGACAGTTTGTTGCTCGCCCCGTGACACACAGGCTACAGAAACATGGCCTGGAACTGATGAGTTCTGACAGAAACAAGCTGCGAGGTTTTAGGCTCATTTTTTTTCTCTCTCTCTCTCTCTCTCTTCCATATTCTCTCTTCTTGATGGTGCAGAACTGTTGCTGGGGGAGGGAGGAATGTAGCTGTCAGAGGAGGGCCTGAGTCACAGTCAGCCTGAAAACGCTGCTCCATCACTCACAGATGTACATGGGGGCTGCTCCTGGGATTCTGGAAAGATGATGCTAACCATTATCTGCATGTGGAATTTTAGTATATAGAATAAAGCTGCATTAGGTTGTCTACAAAATATGGCCTGGAAGAATGGAAAACAATGAAAACAAAATTAACTTTGCAAATCACACATAAACATGATAAACAAGCTAAAAAGAAAGTATTTACTGTCTGTTAGGTCCTAGGGATCAATGTAGAGGAGAAGGATGATTCTCCTGGGGTTTATCTTTATCAGAGATTGATAAAAACAAGTACACAAATAAAAGGAGCACAAGATCTGATAAGTACGTGGAGGGAAAAGATGAGCAGTTTGGAAAGAGACTGCAAACAAAGGTTAGAGTACTTCTCTAGTTGATATTTAAGGTGAGATTTTAAGAATGAGAATGAGAGATCTGGTGAGGCAAAGGGAAGGAGCACTAAACTAGAGGGAAAGACAATAAGATGGTAAGGAACATGATTTGTTCAAGGATCTGAAAGAAAACCAGTTCAGTAGTAGTTAGGGAGGGTGAGACTGGCAAGGAAAAGATTGAAAACAGAACTTTCAGGGTGTGATAAGGAGTTCAGATTTCAGTCTAAGTATATTGGAAAGCTAGTAAGGAGTTTGGAAAGTCAGTAAAGAGTTAAATAATCCATACATACTCTTATAAAAGCATTTCTCAAACTTTCAAGTGTAGTTTTCCCCTCAGAACCTTCTGAGAGCAAGGACATCAAAATAGATGCCCTAAATTAGTTACCTATTGCTGTGTGACAAATGACCCCAAACCTCATAGCTTAACACATTTATGGCCTCAGAGCTTCTGGGGGTCTCAATTCAGATGTGGCTTACCTTTGTCTTCTGTCTGTCTTTTACAAGGTTGCTAACAAGATTTTAGCTTAAACTGTGTTATGCTTTAGAACTAAAATGTCCCCCAAAACTCTTATGTGTTTGAAGGTGGGACTTATTTGGAAAAGGCAGGTCACTGGGAACATGACCTAGAAGGATGTATTCTTGTCCTGGCCCCTTGCTTCTCCCTCTGCTTTCTGATAGTAACATGGTCTGAACAATTTTGCTCCACATGCCTTTCTTCAAAGCCATTCCTGCCTTGGAATCAAGCAACCATGGTTTAAATACTCTGAAATCATGAAACAAAGCTCTCCTCCTTTAAATTATGAGCATCAGGTATTTTGTCACAGTGACTGGAAAGTGACTAACACAAAACATGGGTACCATGAGTAGGATCATTGTTGTGACCTGACCATGTGGTGTAGAAGCCTTTGGAACTGATTTGTGAGAGGAGTTTGGAGATGTTTGGAGATGCGGAATAGGATACTGTAAGCCTAGCTTGATGAATGATTCTGGTTGGAGCTCAGAAGACCAGAATGCTGATATGAATGTAAACAATAAAGGCCAATAAAGGAACTAGCTAGGTTTCAAATAGGAATGAAGATTGTAGTGGAAATTAGACTAGAGGCTAACAATTCATTCTGGCAAACAATTTGTCTATATTTGTCCATGGCCTAAGATTTTCCTGTGAGGTTGAATTTAAAAATGGCAGATTAATTGATCTGGTGGGGGTAATTTCAAAGCAGCCCAATCTTCAGTCTGTGGCATACATAATACTAGTTGTTTTAAGCCAGAGCTGCAATAAGAATCAACAGCAAAAAGCAGAGTCAAAAGATGATGTGAAAAATTGTGCAGAAAGGAAGTGTCTGTAAAGTTTGGGCCAAAGAGTCAATGAAAAGATTGTCATTAAAAAGAAGCCACATACTTTGGTTGAGGACAATAGGAAGGATGCCATGAGGGTCTCTCAGGGAATGCTCAGACCCTACCAATTGCAAACTCAATGGGGTACTGTAAAAGGGTAAATTCCTTTGAAAGACTGTGTTTGAGAAGAGAGCTCTGGGGGTAAATTGTTCATTCAGGGACAATTTAAACAGGTTGTCTCTGAATTCAGCTATCCAAGCTCCCGAGACCACTTCAACCATGGCTCAAGAGGACCATGTTTCTGCTCAAGCTAGATATAGACCTTAGTATCACACAAGTCATGGTAATTTTTCAGGCATGCAGAATGGGATAAGGTTATGGAGGCTTCCACTTAGACTTCAGTAGAAGGTCTGGGAAACTAAGCAAAAATGTGTGACAGAGTCAGAGTCTCTGTGATTAGCCCCTGAAAGTGTGATGCTTGAAGCTGTGAAACTGAAGCTGAAGGTAGTGAGAACTTCAGGAAATTTGAGATCATCCATTTCATTAAAGATTCTTGCTTTCTTTTAGTGGAGAATGTTTTTTAGAAATCCGGATCTGTGCTTAGTGCTACTGGTGTGTCACTGCTCCCACATTTTTCTCAGTAGAAAGGCGAGGAGGTTATGAATTATATAAATGTATAATTATACATATTTACATCTATGTTTATTTTCTTATCTAGCAGTATATACTGGAAATCCATGAATCTATACTAATATCTCCAATTCCAAAGCAACACGGCAAGGTAAACCATACCGGCACACCTAATACACCCCACTGTCTCCCACAGTGAAAAGCCTGGATTTCATTACCTTTTACATATTTCCTTACTTAGTGTTTCTGCATGTAATCAATCTCCTGTCTGTGCTGCCAGGCCCCTATCACCTCCCAGCATACTGCTCAACCTTCCACTGCCGTGATGAACCATCACCATCTCCACCAGCTCCTTTGTAGAGACCCTTCTCACCTCTCTAGGCTTAGGCAATACTCATCAAGCCATATCTCCATATGGATGCCCACCCACCCTGCTTAGATTGGGTCTGCCAAGTTGTGGGTCATTACTGTCAATCCCCACACTTATGTGTTTGTGGTTTAACACAAATGTATGGTTTTGGAGCTGATTGTTGAGAAAGGATAGGGAAGCAAGGGGAAATAGGAAAGAAAAAAGAATTACATATATTTAAGGACAACTTCCCTTGAATTACATGGAATATAGACTGGAAAAGGCATCAACTGACACAAGGACTCCAGGTAAGAGGAAACTACCCAAGGTCATAGGAAGAAGATGTGACAAGACAGTGGTAAGATTTAAGGGGCTGATAGTAGAGGTAAGAAGTTACTTGGAGAGTTGCAATCATTTTTTAAGATTGAATTTTTCTTTGGTTGCAGAATGTAAAGGAACAGTAGACACTACAGAGGACTTTTAGATTTCTAGCATGAGTTACTAAATGAAACATGTGCCCTTTTCTAAGACAAGAAGTAAAATGGTGTTGGAGTCAGTATGTTGAGAAGAATAAGTCATTATTTTTCAAGTTCAATTTAAGATATATGTGAGACACTCCAAAAAAGATGTTAGTTGGGCACATGGAAATGATAGTGAACTCAAAAACAGAAGTACAGGCTGGCAATATAAATTTGAGAGTCACCAGCATAGATAAACTGCAAAGAGAGGGAAAGCATCCAGAGCTGACCTCAGCAGTTAAAAAATCAGATGACAATACCAGGAGATATCCCCAACAAAAGCCCTTAAAAGGAGAGTTGGTGGAATAAGAGAACAGCAAAACAAAGCAACAAAAGATGGTAACACAGATATGAGAGAGAAGAATGTTTCAAGAAGCATTGACTTGGCGGTGCATAATAAATGGTTATATTCAGTATTGTTGAGAGGACAAATATGAGAATTAAATGTCCTTTGGCTTTAGCAATTAGGAAATTCTACACACAGAATTGTCATCTACCTTCTCCCTACCACTTGTTAAAGCTCTATTCCTCAATATGACTTTCTCTGGAGGTGGAATTTTCAAGAAAGTATTTAAGGTTAATGAAATCACATAGGTGGGATCCTAATGTGGTAGAATTGGTATCATTATAAGAAGAGGGCTATTCTTCTCACCCTACCTCTTTTATGCAAACCCTGACTAAAGACAATGTGGGGATGCAGAGAAAAGGTAGCCTATAGAAGCCAAGAGGCCTGATTCTGAGCCAGGTGTGGTGGTGTATGCCTACAATCCCAGCACTGGATGCTGAAGTAGGTGGAATATAATGAGTTCGAGGCCAAACTGAAGTACATAGCAAGGCCCTGTCTCAAAAAAAAAAAAAATTTGTTGGCACTTTCATAACTGAAAATACAAATATGGATTAAATAGCTAAAGAGATACCAATAAATGGAGTGGTGGAATGGCGTGTGAGAGACTTCTTTTGTGAGATCTACTCTGAATGATCCTGTAGCTTTGGGTCAAGAATGAATCATTTTAATCTGGGTGATATTGAAATCAATATGTCTAGAGGAGTCTCAAAAAGACTAATAAGGCAGAGGAAGAGGGGAGAAATCCTTAAAGGTAATAAAGGCTCATACCACAGGGAAAATGGAAGATTGGTCTTTGATGTCACTGGCCTCAAAGGTAATGAGAAGAGAAAGATATTATGGATGGACAGTTATTTGTAGTGTAGCAAATTGGAAGTTTGAAAATATTATTTCTCTAGGGAAGAAATGGAGGATACTACATTTGCATAAAACAATAAATAGAGGTGGAGAAGTAAGTAGCATTTATCTCAGTCAGGCAAGGAAAGTATAAAGGGCAGAGAGACCACAAAAGAGGACATTTAAAAGAAAGAAGGTGCACGAATCCTCTTAAGGTCTAACCTGAGAGTATGTTTTATTTAGAATGTTCCAGAAAGAGTTATAAGAAACAGAATCTAGATTGCTGGTTCTTTACTGTGGAAAAGCCTGGGTTGTTGAAATCCTCTCCAATCAGCATGACATCTGACTTGGCAGTGCATTCAGCAAGGCATGGAGGGCGGGAGAGAAGTGAAAGCTGAAAGAGTTGCTTGAGAACTGCCTCAAGGAGCCTTTCCACCAATACAACCCAACTCCACCGAGTGAGAGAAAGAAGCTGTTTCCAGCTCCCAGGAGGTAGAACAGGCTAAAGAGAACAGAGGGGCAGAACAGCCTGAGGTTGGGAAGAGGCGTCTGCCACGTGGTGAGAGACCAAGCCGTATCTGTGGATGCCACAAGGTAGCCAGGAACCAAGTAGCCCAAGTTGATCTCAAGCAGGGTGAAGGTCAAGGGACAGCAAGTGGACTGGACACCTCTCCCCCTTGCTGTCAGTGTCTGCCAACTTCTACTGTGGCCCCGGAAGGTGGAAAAGACAGCAGGGAGATGAATACACCTGGGAAGATGGGATGCTTACTTCACAGAGCAGAGTTAACTGACAGCTTCTTCTTTTTTAATTTTTTAAATTCCTATTTTTAAATTTTTTTTTTGTATCAGAAATCAAACTGAGGGCCTTGTGCTTGCCAGACAGGTGCTGTGCTGCTGAGCTGCATCCTGGCTTCTTTTTTTTAGTTTAGTTATTTGTTTGTTTATTTATTTTTATTAGTACATAATTTTTACACTCCTTGTGTGAAGTTGGTATCTGTACATAACACATCTTAATTCTTTTTTTCCTCTTTTCCCTCCGTGTCCCTCTCTCTTCATCTCTTGATCCTCTTCCCATTTGAGAAAGATCTATATCTCTTACTTTTTATTATCTATTTTTATTTTGCTCTTTATTTATAATTTAGGTTTCCAACATGAGAGATACCGTGAGATATTTAAGCACGTGTGTCTGATTTATTTCTGCTTCTTTTAAATGGAAAGAAACTAAGTTAATTTTAATAAACTTGCTTTCATCTTCCCCACTGAAAGAAGAACACTAGGAAAAGATGAGATCAATTAGCAAAAACAAATGTCTTCATTTCCTCAAACAAGCATGGGTTGTGGTGTAAGTATGATAGATGTATCTGTACAAAGATGAATGAAGTTCCTTCAAAGGCCCCCACTTTGCCCGTGAACTATGAGGAATGAGGACCGGTTAAGAAGAAGGGTTAACAGAGAGCTATAGGAATTTGAGGATAGAGAAGGAGGTATAAAATTGTTATCTTAAAAGAATTCAAAATGTATATCTGTATATTAAATTTTTGAGAAGCTCTATTTTGTACAAATTAAATTAAAATTAAATACAAATTGAGGAATATTCAGATTCAGGTATGGGTATCAAAGCTTATACAATTGGAAGACATTTTTTAGGGAAAAAAGGACACAAACATAAATACAAAATTCAGAACAGGAGTTGGAAAGGGCCACTGAAAACTAGGATGCCTGAGGCTTTAACCTCATGAGCTTCCCAGTAAATTCACTACTATTCATATGTTAAATGATTGTACTTACTTGTGAGAAGCCTTTTTCATTTTTACACCTACTAATAGCTTCCAGGACAGGCTTACTTGATGTTGAATTGGAATGAGCTATTACAGGCTGTTGGGATTTCTCCTGACCCGTCTCCGTCCATCTCTCACCTCATTTTAAACCTGCTTGCTGTTCTCCTTGATTACCAGCCACAGCCGCACGACTCCATCTCTCTCTGTGCCTAATGGCTCAACAGCTCTAGATGGGATTCTCCCAAACTTCTCAGACCACAAATCACAGTAAGAAATGCAGTTTATGTTGTAATCCATTACCCATGCAAAATATAGAAAAAATTTTTTACAAACTAAAACTTAATTTATCTATGTGTGATATACTCTATTTTCTAGCTGATATATTCTATATAAGAGTAATTCCACTACAATAATTCTTACAACTGGCAGGTTGAGAAACATTCTCTGGATAGTGTTGTGCCCTGGGTTTTTGTGCTTCCATTCTTTGCTTTGGGGCTGGATAGGGGGTCCCTCACATTTGATTGCCCTTTACTTTTGCTATAATTCTGGAAATTCTTTGCATTCTTGCAGTTTCAACTAAAACTCTACCTTTTATATAAAGCCATCTACTGAATCCTCTGTGTTCTCTGTGGTTTGGATGCCCAATGCTATGGAAAATATTTCATTCTTTTTTGATTATTGCTAAGTATTTAAGATTCAGTCCTTCTTATTTCATTATAAAGTTTTAGAGGACAAGATCAACACTGCTTCTGATGTGGCCATTTTTGATAAGTCAATATCCAGCAGCCAGTGCACAGCAAATTTGTAAGGAAGTTAAAAACAATAGTGACTCACCAGAGTTCTTGTGAGAATTTAAAGAGACAAAATATTTAAATAAGAAATATATAAACAATGACCATTTTTACAAATGAATTGTAAGGTCACAAAGTAGTAACTAGAATATCTGGAACACAAGAGAAGCCCCAGAGTCCTAGCCACCATGTTACTTTGTCCTGTGTGTTTAGTCATTTAGGAAATAGTAACTGATTACTATTAATGTTACCCAACAAAAGAGTGTGGGAGCAAAGCTGAATAAATGAATTTGGCAGAAAACATAGATTATCTATACTAGCCTTCAGGGCTAAGGATAATTCCATTCATCTTTGTGCTATTCGTTTGCTATTTAATTTACTGTTTTATTTTTCTGTGTGAGTGGCTGTGACTATGTGATTAAACGTCGCCAGATCTCTACAGTGGTTGCACCATTTGACCCAGCTCTTCTACTTCTGGAAATATTCCCAGAAGAACTGAAAACACAGTGATATATGTGCACCCATGTTTATAGCAGCACAATTTGTAATAGCAAGATCTTGGAAACAACTTAAGTGCCCATCAACTGAGGAATGGATAAAAAACTTGCAGTATTTTTATTCAATGGAGTACTACTCAGCTATAAGGAATGATAACATTTGAGATATTTATAAATAAATGGACGCAACTTGAGATCATACTCATAAGCAAAATAAATCAAACTCACATGTATTAACACCATATAGTCTCCCTAGTGTAAGAAATGGTAAGAGTACATAGATTTTATGGTAATCATGATTCCCCATTACATTGCTTTGAAGACTTATAATGTTTTCATTCATTAGTTGGAATGGTTTTATTCTGTTTTATTTGATTTTATTATGTGTGATGGTATGAATAGCTATTTTGAAGAAAACAAGACATTATGGCAGCCATTGCTGGTTTAATATCATCTTGCTTTGAAGTCCTACCATGCTTTTGTTCTTCCATTACCCTTGGTTCTATCTTGTTGTGTCTTATTGGATTTTAATATGTGTGATAGTATAAATAAATTGTTATGGAAAATGAGATATTATAGTAGCCATTGTTCATTTTCTGTTATTTGGTTCAGAATGCCCTGTAATTCTTTCATTCTCTTGAATGGTTTTATACTATTTTGTTATGTTTGATATTGTGTGTGAAGCTATGCTCAACTATTTCAAAGAAAAAGACATTATGATAGCTACCTTTAATATCCAGTTGTCTTGCGAAATGCTGTGTTGCTTACATTGTTCTGTTCTGATCTGCTTTGTTCTGTCCTCTTTTGTTTTATTCTCTGTAGGATAAAAAAAAAATTAAAAAAAAATAAAAGTCACCAGATTAGAAAGATGAATATACTGTCTTTGCTAGTCTTAACTACCATATCAGATTAACTGCAGGACTGATTCAGCTATGCGCAAGTTAGATATTAAAATAGAGGAAAGAATCCAATTTGACCAAAAATGATTTTGAATCTACATAGATCAAACTATTTTTTCTTTCATGCAATTCAATTCAACCCTTCAAATATGTTGTGCAAGATACTACAGAAGAAAATTAAAAAAAAAAAGCCATGTCCCTTGCTGCAGAGGAGTTTATAGGAAAGTGTGAATATTGTGGTGGGTGGGCACAGAAGGAATATGATGTCCATACCAGTAATGCTAATAGAAGGCAGGGAAAAATCTATTTCATGTTTCAATGAATTATGAGGTTCTAAGAGGAATGTTCAGTTTCCTAAGGAAGCAATCAGGGAGAGATGTGTTAGAAGCCTAGAGGTGGACCAGTTTGATCCTGATTCTCAAAAGTGTTCTTTTCACTAAAGATCAGTAGGCGTTTTATAGATTCTAAGCAAGATTTTTAGAATTATTATTATTAGTATAGGTGTTAGATCTTTTTTATAAAAGGAATGTGGTGATCACTAAATATGTAAAAGAATTCTGTAGTGGTTTGGATGTTTCTGGTCCCCCTACCAAGTTTACATTGATCTTAAATCTCCAACCCAACAGGTTTGATATGTATGGCCTTTGGGTGGTGTTTGAGACAATGTGGGCTGCAGCCTTAAGAATGAAATTAGGAAGGTGTCCTTATTTGGCCTTCCATCTTCTGCTGTATGAGGACAGTATTCCTCTTCTCCTGGTTAGAGTTCAAGGTACATCTTGGAAACAGAGAACAATCCTCACCAGGAACTTGATCTTGAACCTCCTAACTACCAGAACTGTGAGAAATAAAAATTTTTTTTTAATCGGTACTGGGGATTGAACTCACGACCTCATGTTTACAAGGCAGGTACTTATGCTGCTGAGCTAAATCCCCAGCCCCAAGAAATAAAATTTTTATACAAATTACAGTCTGTGGTATCCTATTAGAGGAACAAAAATTGGTTAAGATAAAGTGATATCAAACTAAGTTTTTTTGAGAGATCATGGCTACTAAATTAATGTAAATGAAAAATGTAATATAGAAACCAGCCAAATTTCAGGCTAGCCAGGACAAAATAGAAGAAAAATGAGCTACATTAAAATTGATGAATTGAACAACTGTATTCATGGGATGCTGATAGATGGTACCCAGATAGACACTTTTCAGTATCTTTTCAACAGACTCTAACATTTATGCTGCTTGCTTCATATTTAATCAGAAACATGAATAAAAATATAGAATACGTGTTCATTAATTTAGAAAATCAAAGCTGGGAAAATGGCAAGTAAACATTGACAAAATCAGAATCTAAAATCATTTTTACTGTGTTGAAAAGATGCTTTAAATTTACCAAGATAGAGTTCAATAGTTTCAACTTGATCAAAAGGCCAATAGTACTTGCAAAAGATGATGGATAGATACGTGACTAGAAGTAAAAACAAGGTGCTAGTTTTAGTTCACCGACTTGATAAATAAAAAGTATTACATAATCAGTGAAGTCATCAGTGCCTCTACTAACATTTTTACTCTAATCATTGCCAACACAATCACCTTGGCCACTGAGTATGCCATTACCAATGACACCGCCAGTATTACCCTCAGCAGAAAAACCACTGTCACCACCGAAACATAATGAATTCTTAGTCTGTGTTCATGGGAAGACCATGCCTGAAGCAGAAAGTGGTTTACCGAACACATTACATTGAGAGTAGTGTGTAGTGCTCAAAAGGCGGGGCTAGACCAGTACCACTAATTATAGGAATATGTATCTCAGCTTATTAAACAATTTCCTCAAAACTAGAGTTGTTAAAATATGGAAAGTTTGAGTTTCCTATTATCTATAAAGGTTTGGGTTAGGAACTCAAATATCTATGGGTAGTTTGGATTTGGCATTTTTTTTTAATTTTAAGGCAAAAAACAATAAAAACTATGATACAAAATTTCAAAACAAGACACTAGAAGAGTTATAATGATTAATACATGGTGTAGTAAAGGTCTTCAAAATGGTTACTCATATTTCAAGATATAGGCATGAAAAATTGATCAAAAAAGGCATAAAACTTTCTGTTCAATGAACTAATAGAAGTTAGTAGTGTAACTATCTTAACTATCATATTAATTTATTTTTCCTTTTCCCTTCCTTTATTTCTCCTTTTCTGCATCCCAATTTCTTTCCTTTAGAACAGTTTATTCTCCTTTCACAAAATCTATTATATATTTTAAATCTTATTTACTATTTCAGCTTCTTACACTAAGGAGAAAACACGATGCTTACACATGTAAATCTCATTTATTTCACCTATGAGCATGGTCTCAAGGTGCATCAATTACTGGCAGGGGTAGCTCTTGAGTTTCCCATTCTCTCCACATCATTACTCTTTCTGATTTGGCTTCCTCTCTTTCTGAATGGTGATGGAAGGGAATGATGAGGATGGAAGAGAAAAGGATTATACTCCGTATTCTTTTTTATTTTATTTTTTTCCAGTGCTGGGAATTGATCGCAGAGCCTCATAGATGTTAGACAAGTGTTCTACCACGCAGTTACAGCTCCCCTCTTCAAGTTCTTGATTTGGCGTTTCTAGGCTGACATCACTGAGCACAGTGGAATCAGAGAGTTTAGCAGAGAAGCTGGTGAAAGAATGCCAAGAAAATGAGATTAAAGGAAGAAAGTTCCCACCAGTGTGGAAGAAAGGTAAGAGAACAGTAATCTGGATGAGAGGAATCTGATGACCCCTGCTTAAGTGATGGGGTGTAGAATAGGAGAAATAAATAGAGTGCTCTTCTCAAAGAAATTCCTCACTATTGAGGAAAAAAATAAAGCAGATTTTAGTGGAAGATACAAATGAAGAAAATTTTGATGACTCAGGAGATTGCCTGGAATATAACAGAGATACTGAAAGCAGCTAGAGGAAGCTTGAAGGAATATAAAGAGAATGGAGTCTGAACTGAGAACCTGAGCATTCCAGAGCAAATGGCAGAAGCACTTGTGACTGCAACAGCAACCACAAGTAAGAAAAATTAAGAAAGCAAGAGTTGGAGGCCAGTATGAGTGTTCTGCAGCCTCAAGAATAAAACTGTTGAGAAGCACAAGACAGGACTTAGGAAGTCCTAACTCAAGCCACTTCCCCATTGCTCTTACTCTCAAACTGGGTTCCCTGCTGATCAGAAGAGGTGGGGCCTGTACTAGCTTGCAGTCTGCTCCAAATTCTTGACCCTCATCAATACTAGAACAGAAATCTGACTTTATAGGTCTCCTTCCTTCTCTTTTATGATTCTCATTTGCTTTTGTAGTCTCCTGTTTGTGGATCCAAATGGTGAATAAATCATGCAAGTGTTTGGCATTCTGGCAACCACTTAGAGCACATTTCAGATACTAGAGCAGAGAGGGGAAGCTGAGAAGTGGCCCCTTCACAAGAACAGAGGAGGTGAAGCACATGCCTTTCAAGTCATGCGGCCTTTAGAGAAAAAAGAGTGAGAAAATATTTGAACCCTTTGAAAGTGGACTTTTTGTTTTTGTGGCCACTAAATCTAGCTCAAGGCCTGTAACATTGGAACTGGATCTTTATTAATGATATGTGGTTGACGGAGCTGGAACTTGCCATTTCTGAGTTGATTCCCAAAGCAGACCAGCTTCTGACTGTCTCTAGTGCTCACTTTGCATTCTACTTTCACCAGGCACGGACTCTACAATCTTAAATTCTTAGCCCTATGACAAATTTCTATTTCTGAAGCAGATTCTGAAACAAGAAGAGCTCAGAAGTAAATAAGATTTATTTGTCTTTTCAAATCATGAAAAATCCTGTTTTAGTAATGGCTGGATTTAATAGCAAAGAGAGAATATTCATAAGGATCTGTCTCAGAAGGTTTTCTAAACAATTTAACATACATATGATCTTCAAAAAGTCCTTGCGCAGTGTGTGACTTTGTAAAATAGCTGACGGCATGCTAGAAACCATCTGCAGATGGCATTTAAAGACAAGTTGAATTTTCTTCTCACATTTCATTTGGACTTCAATTCTTCTTAGCCATAGGGTAGGATTTGCCTTCTCTGACAAATAGCCATATTTTGCTTGTCATGAAATCTGAAATATGATTACCCTGTGAACAACTATATAAGGCAGTGGTCTTAAACTTTAATACATTTTCTTTAAAATACTGTTTTTTATAGATTGTTCCCATCATTTATACGGCTCCAAATAGTCAATTTTAAAAATGTAGAAAGGATATGTGAAATTTTTGTATCATTCTACTTTGTATATAAAAAGTTTTCATAAATACTTTATTTTATGGGCTGGACAGGCAAAAAACACAAAAACCTACTTGGCCCTTAGGAAAAAATTTTTTCTCTGATGTTACTTTGTCTCTGACAGAACAAAGGCAACACAAAAAATTACTTCCTGTGTCCCCTTCACCTGTGCACTTTTCTACGAAAGAAACAGATTTTCTTTTCTGTGGCTGAAACCATGAAACATGGATAGGTGCTGACTGTAAATCCTCCATCCATTCTTTTGTTTTGTTTTGTTTTTTGTACCAGGGATTGAACTCACAACCTTGTACTTGCCAGGTCTCCATCCATTCTTCCCATCATTCTTTGCCCACTGGTCAGCACGGTGCATGGCTCATGGTAAGTTTTAAGCAATATTGATTAACGTGGAAGAAATCCTACTAGATCTGATTCTATACTCTGTGTACCTTTTCTGAGTAATCAAGAAATATTTCCCTTATTAGATTGTACGAAAGCTAAACTTCTCATTAGACTTACACATGAGAGAAAGAAAATCCTTTTGCTTATTCAGAGTCAGTGAGCTCTGACTGGGAATAAACCTAATAAATACTATCCCGTGGGAAATGGCTTTGTTGGCTGTTACTCTGAATCATCTTGTGACCATGAAGGGACCCTACGCTCCACATGTAGAGAGGGACTAATAAACTGGATAGCAGAGGAGCAGAAAATCTGATTAGACAAATGACCCAGCCTAATCAGAAAATAACCACATAGTCTGAACACAGACTTGCTGCTCTCAGCTGATTGCTGCTAGAAGCCTTTCCCCAGGAGCTTTTCCTTTCCCACTTAAGTTCTATCCATTTTCTTTTTCTACCCTGCCCCAATTCCCTCTCATATCCTGGTCTTAAATTTCTAACAAGGTGGGTCTGTGATAATTGTGATTTTGTTACAAGATGTAAGCACAATCCTGGCTGTGTGGCAGGCCTAAAAAAAGACATCTGTGTAAATATGTTTGGATTTGTAATCTCATCCTCTTCAGCCTACAACCTTTGATAGGATTAACTGAAAGACTAGTGCTCAGGTAAATTTGCACTGACTAAAACATGTCTGAGTCCCTGGCAGATTAATCAGACCATTCTAATCAGGATCCTAAGCATGAGAGGTGTGTTCTTTGGAGGACATGGTTAGGTGAGCATTCTTTTGGCACACAGCAAGTAGCAATAACCACCGACAAACTTCACATCTTTCATCACTGGGCCATTTTCTGAAATGAACCATGTGTAAAGCAATCCAGCAAAGCTAGGAAAAAAACTGACCCAGGAGTTAAACCATGGCCAGGGATGGGAAAGTATTTAGCTTTTTGATAAGTGCAGAAAGCCTGTAGCTAAGGCAAAGCTGTTGACCGATTGGTCTTTACCTAGTGGTAGCAAGGATAGGCTTGCCAACACACCAGGTCCTGACTGCATACAGTCCCATACTTTAGTTCCTGCACCATGAACTGTGATGGATAAATAGGTAGCCACTACGTTTCCTGGCAATAGAGAGAAGTTGGGTTACAAATGTATTGTAATGACTTGTTAGGCCTCTGCCAACATCCTGCAAGTGAAGATGAGGGCGTACCATGATCCATATATATCAAGACCCAAATGTTTATAAACTACAGTATCTAAATAACTGAGTGTCATCCAGGAGGGATCATGGCTCTGGTTTACTAGGATAACTGTCCCTTCTCTCAGGATGTACAGGTCCACTGACTGCAGGCCATATGTCCTGGGTTGCCCATCAAGCCTTGACCTACAGTACTTGCCAGCAGGAGGCTGCACTCAAAAAAATATGACTGAGGATTCCTAGACTTGCCATATATTTAGAATCAACTCACTGGAAGATTTGATGGTGACTTTGGTCTTAAATGAAATATTTTTGGTAAAGACTACTCAGCTTTATGACACCTGAAACTCACAAAAATTTATGTATCCTCTTTAAGAAAAAAGCATACAAATTTGGGTGTAGGGGTTTCCAATAAAATTAAACACATGGCACTATATAACTTCACGATTGTACTTCCAGGTGGATATCCACAAGAGGTTTAACATATGTTAACAAAAAGACTATAAGAATATTAACTGGAGTTTTAATTATAAAAGCCCAAGCTTCAGGAATTTCAGCTGTTTGAAATTGTGGACCATATTTTGCACTTTAGAAAGTGACTCCACCTCAAATCCTCTGTTTTATGAGAGAAATATCATCCTGCACTTAACTGGAAAAATAACCATCTGCCAACTTTATACAGTATTTACTTGTTTTTAAACCACTTTTATTGTGCAAACTGCTGATTCTACACACACACACACACACACACACACACATCTATTGAGGAGATTTCCCCACTATTTTTTACAGCCCAAATGTCCTTTAACAAATGAATGAATAAACAGGTTTGTGTTCATATAGCAGAATACTACTCAGCAGGAAAAATGAATAAACTATCAATACCCGGAATAACATAAATGAATTTTATAAGAATTATGTTAAATGGGCTGGGGATTTAGCTCAGTGGCATAAGCTCCTGCCTTGCAAGTGCGCAGTCATGAGTTCAATCCTCAGTACTGATAAAAAAAAAATTGTTAAGTAAAAAAATAATTCCATTATTGAATGTTTGAGATGAGGCAGTATTCATGTATGACATCATTAGAATAAATAAATTACAAAAACAACCCTAGAACTCTGATGAGAATATAAGAATAGAACTATGGACAACACATTGATAATTTCTCATAAAGCTACCATATAATCCAATAATCTCCTTATTTTTATTTCACTTGCCAGTCAAGTAAAATGAAGGCTACATTAGCATAAAAATCTATATATGAATTTTACCATATTTAGATTGACTAAAATCTAAAAAGCTCCAGAATCTCTCAACTATGGGATAGATAAGAAAACTGTGATACATCAATATAACAGAATACAGCTCAGCAATAAAAAGGGATGATAATAATACATAAAGCAAGAATAAAGTTTAAATGTTGTAGTTGATGAAAGAAGTCATTATCAAAAGGCTGCATACAAACTGTGATTTCATTTATATTATATTTTATGGAAAACAGATCAATGGGTCTCACTAGCTGGCTACAAAGGACATAGAGAATATTGGGATAATGAAAGTTTTACATAATTTATTGTTCTAATGATTGCATGAAAACTCACAGAATTAACTCTCTGAATATTTCTTCTTTGGCAGAAACTGTGTATGTAGTAGCAACTGTAAGAGAAAGAACCTGGGGAGAAAAATAATCAATGAATTAGACCTAGGGACATAGTCACCAAGACATTTGCTACTACTATCCACTTAAGTCTCCTTCCCATTTCTTAAAATTACAGTCTTTATGGGCTGGTAATAGTTGTTAGCAGCATCCTTTTCTCTCTAGGAACTCTATCTCATATGTTGGCAGCCTGGGCATCTGCTTATTGGATTATGGAAATCATCTCTTCTGGCAGAGAGAGACCAGCTTCTAAGAGCGGGGAGCTGTTTTACTAGCCAAGTTACACCAAGTGGAGGTAAGAAATAGACTCACGCATTTAATAGCACAATATGATGGATGACAGCTAGGGCTTGGCCATGTGGTCACACTGAAATGGAAGGGAAGCTGTAAAACAAAGTCCAGGTGTGTGCCAGGAAGAAGCAGAATATCAGTTTAGGTGGACAGGTAGCGGTCTTTTTTCATGCTTTGAAATCATCCATTATAGAAAGGCATACTTCCAACTTCTTTCCTCACAAAGAATTTGGCTTATATCTTGGCAACTATTCATAGCTCTAATAATATCTTCAGAGCTTCTTACCATTTGAAAACTCTTTTAAGAGAAAGATAAAGGATAAGGTTAAGCAGGTAAAAATCATATTTAAGAGAAGTTTCGGTAGTGAGACAGCTTATGGTTTTGAAGGAGGCTGATGAATTATTTGTGTGTTTAATATGACACACTGCTCTTTCTTCTCTGTGATCAGATATAATCTATAGAGTTTGATAAAATAATTGATTTGGCAAAAATTTTATTTGACATAGTACTTAGTGGACTAATCAAGAACTATTAGGTGTAACTGCTTATGAGTTGACCTGAACTGAAAAGCAGGACAGGATAAAATCTTTCAGATAGTAAGATGCTAAATAGTGATCTTTCTAGACTTTGCAAGTGGTTTTGAAAATGTCAAATGCAGTTTAGTATAAGCAAAGGGAACATAATGTCACTGGAGGAAAGTACCCCAAAGTAGAATTAGCCCTAAACACTCAGGTGTTATTTATGAAATGATTATAATAACTACCAATAATGCCTACTAAAGAGGTAAAATTACAACAGACAGTAAGCCACCATTAAAAGTAGTGGGAACGAAAAAGGGTATTAACCTATCTTTCCATCAAAATTGCTAGGGTGCTGGGGGAAATACTGGCTGCCAGTCATTAAGATAGGCAATTCTACCTGTAAAGCAGGTAAGGCCAACCAGATAGGCTAGCAGAGAAAAACAGCTCTACAAAGACTCACTGCACCAAAAAATAAAAGATTTTAGACTTAAAGAGTAAGTTTTTCTTGTTTATTAAATAAATACAGGAATTACTCAAAATCTTTTATTGTATAGAGCATAGATTTATTCACCGAATGCTGAAAGTTAGTACTAAAAAGATAAATTTAACACACTCAGAGAAAAGAAAGAAACACTTGACAGCAGAATAATAATCCGAAGGAGCATATTTTCTTAAGAGGCAGAAAATGAGAAAATTGGTGAATGTATGTAAGTAAATTTATAGACAACACCGATGTGTTGTAAGGGAAGCAAGGGATGTTTGAGGTCATCGTTAGAGATTATGACTAAAATGTGATGTAATTTGAGAACAGGTCTCTGAACTGTGGCTTTCTACAAATTGTCCCTCAAAGCATTCTCAAAAGAGCAATCTATGCATTCAGTGTGGTTCTTCTTTTTATAAAAACTAACTTTTAATGTAGAACCAGGCAAGGAAACAAGCATTGGTTCTTCTCCTCGGCGTATTTAGGCCGCCTGCCTGCTTAGAGGTGTGGAGGAGCTCCCGGGGTTGATGACCACCTATCTGGATAGACATCTAGAGTATTGGAGGGGTGGGGCCACTTGTGAATTGGCTGTGTGCCCATCTGTATCTCAAGACACAGTCCCAGCAACAATTGAGACGGAGTTTCTTTAGCTTGAAGGGGTGAGGTGGCAGTTAAGCACTTGTCCAGAAGGACTGAAAGAGTCCTAGCTATTTCTGGCTGCTACATCTGTCTGCAGTGAATGACTGAGTGTGCAAGGAAGCGGGACATGGAAAAAAGAGACAGGGAGCACTTGCGGCCACCCTCAGTGCACTGGGATTTTGGACTAGAGAACCAGCTCCTCAGGGTAAAATGCTGCTGTTTCCTGCAAGCAGAAAGAGCTTACCAGCTCATAGGAGCACACACACATGCTCAGGCTGGGCACTTGTAGCCAGAAGAAATCTGCATGACATCCTGAAAGGCCACAGTGGGATGTGAGAATAAAGGAATCACCCAGGCCTATGAGCACAGCTCTGGTGACATCCTTTGAAATCTGGTTTCCGTCCTGAGATTTCCTCTTTGATCTCTCAATTGAAAAGTCTGGTCCCTATGAAAAGAAAGTCCATTGTACAGGGATATCTTGCCATTTATCCAGCTTCTCTTTGGGTGACTTGTTTCCTGACAAAGACATCAGAAGTGATGATCTGTAGGCTGACTCCTGACCTTCCTGGCATAAGCAGTGCCACATGTCCTGGGTGTGAGCGCTGCTAAAATCCTTTATGTGTGGGTAAGATGTACTTTTGCTCTCCTTGCTATAGGACCTATTTTTGCTCATTCTGCGCCTTTCTCTCTGTGTGTCTATCTCTCCTTCCCACCTCCCCCTCCTGCCCTTTCTCTGTTGCTCTTCCACTGAACACATTTTTCAGTCCACAAAATATAGCAACCCATTTATTACCCCTGGATTACTCCAAAGACAATCAAGAAAATGCATTTCAGCATGATGAAGTGTCATGCACAATGAATGTATAGCAAAATAAATTACTCTATAAATAAAGAAAAACATTTCACTAATGTAGAGTCCAGGACTAACTGAAGGTAACAATTTACTTCAATTAACAATTATTTGGTAAAGAAAAAAAAAAACCTCATGAGTCAGAACCTGCTATTTATAAAGAGTTTCAGAATTGAAGGCAATTATTCAGCCAGTGAATTTATTAGGAAGGAGGGCAAGATACCATAGCAGAAGGATTTTTCATCCTTTGTGTCAGTGGCTTTATGTTATCCCAGGCCTAACTGGATACCCTCTGGATTCTCATCAGCCAGGCACATAACTTTGTTTTGCCCTTAGCATTCTGTTTTGGCTCTGCTATTTCATGTATGTGCACCTCTGACTATTTTGTACACTTCTTGAGTAACAAGAAAGTTCTCATCTGATTAAACTCTGTATCTTGGGAACCCGATTTAGGGTCCCCATCATGGTAGACAATAAATATATGATTGGTAGATGAATGGCTGGATAATCAATAAGGACTCCAAGACTTTGACTGATCTCTGCAAGATGGAAGGTACAAAAAACAGTGTATGGCTTCATGCCTCCTGGTTATCTGAGTGATGTGGGCCAGCCAGGTGAGCTGCAAGACCAATAACCATCATGCATTGTCTTCGATTTCCTTTAGGACAAACTCATGTATGGTGGGTCTTAGACACAAACTTTACATAAGTTCATGTACCACTATTATAAGCAGTGGATCAAAATTAGAAGTTTTTGCTTGTATCTCTCCTCAGTGAGGCCTCTGTGGAATACCTATTTACAATAGTATCTTCCCACTCAATGCCAGGATTCCTGAGTCCTCTAACTGTGCCCTTCTTTATCTTCTATAGTTCTTATCTCTTTCTAATATATTCATTTGGCTTATTATTTACTATTGATCTGTCCTCTAGAATATGAGTTCACTTACAGTGCAAGCATACCATAAGCACTCCATAAATATGTGTTGAATGAATGTATATTATCTTGTAATCCAGAAGGTATAAACTGCAGCCAAAGCAATGGTTTTAAATTTGTCCTTTGGAAACCCAAGTTCCACCAAGATATTTCTAGCTGTGGAAGCTGAGAGGGACTCACATGGGTGCAGGTGAAGAACCCAACCCTTATACATCTATTTTTCTATATACATCTATATATTGAAGTATCATAAAAAGGAATTTTGCCTTTAGTGAAACATGTTTGAAAGTCACTGATGCAGGGCAAAAACATGCAACTTCCTATATTTAAACAAAAATGTATTATGAAAGATCATTGTTTTTTACATATACTCTATAGACATTATATAAAAGTAAAATGAGCTCTTGTCTAATGTTGTTCATAATGATTTTTCTAGGATTCCTCTACTTGGATCCATGGACCAGCAATAACCCAATAAGATCATATGGCAGCTTTTTAGAAGTGCACAATCTCAGTCCAGTCGATTCTAAGCTACCTCAGAGGGCTGTGTCTTTGGCACTGTAATTCTTCACATTTTCTTGAAGCCATACCTCACTAGGGCTGCTTTCTCCAGGCAGAGTTAGTGATGCATAAGACTCCTGGGTAGGCACAACAGCAGGGAAAGCAGGGTGTGTGGATGCCCCACACTTGAGATAATTGGACTTGAACAGCTGACTGCATGACCAGGACTGGATTATTTGGCTGAAGAACAGAATGACAGCACAAGTAATTGAAATCTACTATGTTCCCTGAACTTCATTTCAGCCAATACTTTCAAACTTTTCCTGTAATAAATCTTCTACCTTTGCTGCTAGCCAGAGGTAAAATGAATGGAATTAGGTTTCGGCTCCTTTCTCTGCTTCCTTGCCAAATGGAAATACTAACAAGGGACGGCATATCTCAAAAATAGGAAGTAGAAAAAGAAAGGGGGAAAAAAGGAAGAGAATTAGAAGTCTTATCACACCAAGATTATTACTATCAAGCCTTAGCCTCTGAAAAAATAAGAGCTCACTAATGGCTCATTAGCTGGAAAGTACACACACCTCGAATGTCAAACTTAGTTAATTAAACTTTGAAAAAGACGTTTAATAGGGCAGTCTAGCTTTTACTCACAGTGTACAATCAAACAGAGAGACACTTTAATACTTCTTGAGCAACTGTGAGAGATCATATATATATCTTTTAGCTCCATTTTACCACCCATGTAACTTTGAGTTGTTGTTCTTGAACAAGTTGTCATCTTCGTATATGACTTTGATCATATCATTTAGCAGCACTGTAGGAGGATACTTATGTGGGTTAGCTCTGAAACTATCCTTTAAGAAATGAATAAAAAGTCAACAATATTATCCACATCATTAGTTTATGTAATAAAAAATGATTAAATACAGCTAGATTTCAAATGCATGTAAAATAGATCTAGCTGAAAGTATAAATTTTCATAATGTTTATGTTCTGCTTGGATTGAATTACCTTAAATAACAGAAAATTGCCATTCTACCTCACTGATAATCATCAACACTGGAGTCATTACTGGATTATGACAGTTTTACAAAAAAGTTTTGCGAAAAAAAAAAAGGACGGTGCTGTCCTTTACACTGCTAGTATTGTAACACTTCTGATTGATAAACCCCAATTTATTTTTTCAAAAGAAGAATTAGAACATGAACTTTTAGGTTGCTGAAAGTGAGAATGGGTTATGTGCAAGTGGGAAAGATGAACTTATTATGAAATGTGTTTTTGTGCTATCAAAAGTATCAGTGAGTCAAATATGAGTATTTATCTTCTCTGTTTTTAGAAACTATCAGACATTATACAAATTCCAAGCTTATTTCTACCTTCCTGGCCTTATTTGGATGGAGGTTGTAGGAAGGAGACTAAGAGTTTGGAAATTTCTGAAACATTCTCCAGATGGCTGAGTCATGGCTTCTTACTAAAGTTTCTTGGAACGCTACCAAGTTTCAGTTCCCCAATCAACCGAGACTCCTTTTAACATTTGCAAAGCATGTTCCACAATAAACACTATCAGTCACACCTCCTCATTAAAAGGTCGCATTCAGATTTCAATTTTGTAATTTAATCTTTTATGGTAAATTTTTGCCATGGGATTATATTAAATTCTCACAGTCACTGTTTTTTGTCTTTATTGTTGTTAGTCACTTAGCATTATCCAAAATTGCTTGCTCATTTTTCTTTGAAACCTTTTCCTTGATTTCCATTATTTTTATGTCCCTTCTATTTCTCTGATCAACCCTTTTCTTCCTCTCTTTTAGTAGCTCCCTCTCCTCAACTTCACAGTTAAATGTTGGTGCTGTGTAAATTTATTGTAGTCGTTAATCATGTAGCCCTGGACTGGTCTTGTTTACTTCTTGCTGTGTTCCCATTCTCTAATAAATGTCATTCACTCCGTGGCTTCAACTACCAACTACTAACTTACCACTTCTGAATTATCACTTTAACTAAGATCTCTTTGTTGGGCAAAAGGTTGTATATTCAGCTTTTTTTCTCAATATCTCTGTTTGCATTCTGAGAGTCACCATTATATTTTACTTCCAACAATGGATTTTTTTTATTCCATTCAAAGATACCATT
This sequence comes from Hydrochoerus hydrochaeris, assembly GCA_004027455.1. NCBI lineage: Eukaryota > Metazoa > Chordata > Mammalia > Rodentia > Hydrochaeridae > Hydrochoerus > Hydrochoerus hydrochaeris. The sequence continues at coordinate 328,073 of PVLA01000926.1, forward strand.
ACTCATTCAAATAGCAACAGAAGGTGGAAAATGAGACCTAGTCCTTGACACTTACTTGTCCTTCACTCCATATTTGACCCATACTAAAGCAGGTTGCTGAAATCCTCAAATCTTTCAGCTAAGCTGTCACCTTCCTGTATCAGATTAGTATCTCTCACCACCATTGTTTTGGTCAGACCATTCTCTAAATTATTCTCCACACTACAGTTAGAGTGATCATTTAAAAATGCAAATTCAATTATGACTATCCCTGTTTCATAGCTTCACATTGATCTTAAAATAAGCACCAAACATTGTGGACCCTGCCTATAGGTACTGATGAACTCACCTCTGATGACTTACCCAGGATAACCTTTCCCGACTTCCTCTGCACTCTGCCATGCCATGTGTGTGGGTTCTTTATATTTTCCAGGCCTTTTCTCAAATAGTTTTTCTTTTTTGGAATACTATTCTCTTCCTGGCTGCCTTTCTATAATATTTTTCAAGATTTTTTATCTTGACTTGCTCTTCTCTTTTAACACTCAGAATTTTATATATTCTTATGGTTGCAATCACTTCTGCACAAATCCACCTCTTTCCAACCTTTAGATGAACACATTCCAATATTAGATATTTCCATCTAAATGTTTAGAAATGCCTTAAATTTAGTATGACCCAAACTCATCTTTCCTTCCCTTAAGTCTGTCCCTCCTGATGTCCACCATATCCTGGTAATGCTCTATACAAGTCACTCACTTTTAAAATAACATCACTCAGATGTTAATTATGTGATAGTTAACTGATTGGGTCAATTTGGGTAAGAAACACCTAGCTAAATTGGATCAGCATAGTTTTGAGTGTAGCTGAGGGGATTTACTGAAGGCCCCCTGGAGGGTATGAAGGAGAAATGAAGATGGAGGATGAGCTTCTGTTTCTTCCAAGGAACTGCAGTCCCCTCCTTCACTGTGAACATTGTCTTCAGCCTTTCAGTTCAGACCCTTGGACATCCTGATGTGGACTTGCATAGGACTCTACCATGAGCCTTTGACTGGATCCTTTGGCTCACGCAGACAGACTTTTTGCTGTCTTTCACACCTGGTTTTGTGGGTGGCTGTTGTAAGCCAATCTTGTAAATCCTTATGTATTTTTATATTTTGAGCTAAATCTGTTTTATAGGAAGCACTAACTGATACAAATTACATGCCATAAAATTTGCCCTTTTAAAGTATACAATTGATGATTTTTGGTATATTCACAAGGTTGTGCAGCAAGCACCACTTTGAAATTTACATTTTTATCATCTCCTCCAAAGTTACTCAGTCATTTCCTATCCATCTCTCCTCAAAACTCCTGAAACCATAAATTTACTTTCTATGTCTGTGGATTTGCTTACTACAGACACTTAGAGAATCAAAAAAATAAATGCAGTTATATAATATATCGCTTTTTGTGTTCAGTACTTTTCATTTGATATATTTTCAAGGTTCATCCTCATTGTAGCATGAATTAGTACTTCATTCATTTTCAAAGATAATTAATATTCCATTCCATAGCTATGCCACAGTTTATCATTCATCTGTTGATGGATTTTTGCTTCCTTTTTGGGCAATTTGCAAATGCTGCTGCTGTAAATATTCCTATATATGTTTTTGTGTAGTCATGATTTCAGGTTTTTGGTTTTATACACCCTAGAAGTAGAATTGCTGGGCCTTATTGTAATACTAAGTTTAACTTCTTGAGAAACTAGCAAACAGATTTCCATAGTAGAAATAGAACATATTTTAAATTTCTACCCTTACTGAGTGCTTCAATTTCAATGCATCTTTAAGAAACAAGCCACTCATCTTTGCCACGGTAGTCCAGCTGGATGTGGAACAACAGGTATTGGTGGTTAGTTGCCTGTGTCATTTATCTGCCCTCTGCAATGGCTCCTGAGCTTTCATCCTCCTCTCTGTACACAGCCACCTTGACTATCACTCTCTTCCAAGTGCTATCATCTCCCACTTTAACACTGCAATTACCTTGTGACTGGTTTCTATTTTCATTTTTGTATCTCTACTAGATTAAATTTGTATATTCATATTATTACATTTATGTTAAATTTATGCATTAAAAATATACAACATATCTCTGGCTTCCTATTGCATTTTGATTAAAACCAAACTCCTTTGTGTGGCTGCTCCCTTTTCTTTAGGTTCTATAGTACTGTGCCTCTCCCCATTCTTCCCCTAATTTTTTTCACCTTCTCCCAGCGATCTTAGTCTAGAGGATGAGGTAGGAGTGATATTTTACTCTCCAATCTGATAATAAAATCTGATAATAAAAACTTTTATCAAGTCTCTTTACCTGTAGAATTCAATCATTTATCTCTAAAATGAAGGGAGTAAGGTAAATGACCATAAATGTTCCTTTTAATTTAATTATCTTTTAAATTCCTGAAAGCACTAGATTGTACAGTCAGGATGGTTTACTTGTAGTAATCATGATTAGAAAAAACTTTGCAGAAAATGGGGAAAAAATGCTGGTAATGCTATTCTGTAATATTTATTATGCCCAAACAGTTCTGTCTTCTGAGACCAGGAAGATGAAAATGATTGCTTCATAAACTATATAAGTGGCTGAGTTATTCTACTTTCATTTTAACAAATGAGGATTTCACAGTCCCTGAAGTGACTGCTGCTAGTTTGTATATGTCATATTGATTTATTACCATCACATTACTTTGCTAGAAAAAGTTTATAGTTTTTTCTTTTATTAATCTCTTTTCTTGAGTGGGAGTTGTATTAGTTTCCTATTCCTGTTCTAACAACTTATGATGCATAGGTGACTAGTAACTAAGTGCCTCAAATTTATTATCGTACTGTGGAGGTCAAGTCCAGAATGGGTGCTAGAGGGCTAGTGCTGAAATACCGGCAGTGCTGGTTCTTTCTGAGCATTGGGAAATAATATCTTCCTACCTGCTGACTTCCTTCTTTGCCCCTGTCCCTTCCAGCTTCAGAACGAGCAATGGAGGCTAAGTTATTTGGAAGGGGGGGAAGGCTCTATATCATCTAACACTAATTTCTGCCCCATTTTTCATGTTTAAAGGTCCATCATGGTTTATTTGAAACCACCTGGGTAAATCTCCTTATTATTTCAGTTGTTTAGTAATTCTAATTTCTTCTGCCACCATAAAACCTCCTTGTCATGTAGCATAACATGCCCACAATTTCTGGGCATTAGGATGTGGCTACCTTGGTGGGGTTATTATTCTGCCTAATATAGAAAGGTTTCCACTAATGCCTGTTGGAGTTTTTATATTTTTCTTACCTCCATACCTTCTCTCAAAGACAAAGAGATACTTTGGGAGTTGGGAGTGGGAAAAAGGTGGAATGGATGACAAAAATGACAAAATACAAAAATTTTTTAGAGATATATAACTGAAACCCAAATCACACAGATTTGTTTCCCTGCTGTGAGATATCCAGTACTGAACCCATGCTTCTAAATCTCGACTCAGTGTTCTTGCCAATATTGTACCCAAGAAGACTTTTACTATTCAATACTGGTTCACAGTTCTGGTTTTATGTTCGACTTTCAAATATTGGTTACATGTGAGTTGCTGTCCATTATTTAAAGCAATGTTCATTTACTTGTGCAAATATATTTTTAAAATTTATTTTTGTTGATGAAAGATTGCATTAAAATAAAGCTGAAGAATTTCTAGTCCTTGGACATATTTTAAGAAGTACAATCCTAAAATATTTACTGTACCTGTTACATATAACCAGTTAGTATTACGATAATGTGAATAAATATAAAATGCTATATCTTTGATAATTCAGGACTTGTGACTTTTAAGGGATAGACAAGACAAAAATACTTTAAAGATCTACATAGTGATTAAGGCAATGTGGGAGTAATTGTTAAATGAAGCAAATACTGGTAATAAAGTTCAGGGAAGAAGAGATCAATATGAACTGTTTAGAGGTAGGATTGGTGAACAGGACTTTTCTTATCAGAAAGTATATGCATAAGAAACACAGAGGGGAGATGAGGATGTTCTAAGAAAGGAATATAAAAGGAAGCTTGGAAATTAAGCCTAACATTGCTTGTCCGTATTGTAAGGAGACTGTCCAGCCTTAGAGAAATGATAGGTGCACAGAGGGGGAAAAACACAGATCAGTTAATAGAGAGTTTGAATGCTATAATTCTAATTTATGAATATCAGAGTCAAGTAACACTTGTGTTGCTATTTTTTACAATATTTTTTCTCCAACAAAAGCAAAATATCTTATTTTCATTGGAAAATTTCAGTAACCCTTTTGGTTTTGGCAAAAATATACACACTCAAGTACAAAGCTATACACTACTAAAAGAACACCAAAACTAAAAGTGTACACTACTTATATTTTTTTCTAAGTGCTTTTAGAATTGAAAAATGAGGAGTGGAAATAATGGATATTATATATTTCTATGCCTCCTCAATTCATGGAATCAATAAATTTGGAACCCTACTTTGTATCACATAATGTATACATAGGAGGAGAACTGTTAGGGCTAGGAGAAATTATCTGGAGGCAGTGATGATTTGTGAATAAGAGTGTGTCTGATAGATAAGGTAAGAAGGGCATTCCAAGTAAGGGAGAAAAGATACGTTAAGGAAAATCTCCACCGTAAGAATAATTAAGTTGGGAACACCCGCACACAGGGTGCCCTGAATGCTGTTAGAAGATGAAACTGAGAAGATCAGCAGATGGTGAAGGACCTTGTATGCCAAACTCACTACTTTGATGTCAACACTTAGGATGGTGTATTTTAAACAGATTCTATGGACCCAGAAGTTTTCTTACACAGTCTGGGTACTGCACAGACTGTGTAATGAGAGAATTCCAGTGTTCTTACTGTTAAAAGCCTAATACTTTATTTTTTTAACACTTCTACATAGGTAAATGAACAAAAATATTCAACACTAAAGTGATTCGGAACCACTGACAGCAAACAGAAGCTAAGAAGGTTTTAAGACAAAATCAGAAAAGTAATCCACTGGATAGAGTTGATCATTTCAGAGCTTCTATTTCTACTTATGTTTTAATTTGCTTAAAATTTTTATGTAAACATTTTATTTTATTAACACATGCATAACATAATGAAAGCACAATTAGTCATTACTTACAAAAAGATCAGTGTGCACAGAGCTGTGTGTACAGTGTTTATACCCACAGACGGGTAAAGGTTTAAAAGTTTGGAGACTGTGGATAGAGAAGTGGCCTTGGGAGAGAGGATGATGCTGGAGGTAGAGAGCAACCAGAAGGCTAATATAGAAGGGAAGGCACTGATATTAGCAACTGCAGTCCTGATTGAAGAGGTGCATAGGATGCAAAATATAGAAGAAGCAGCCCTAACAGATCACCTCTGAAGAATGGAGAAAGAGCACTGAATGTATGCCTCCTGTGTTTGCAGTTCAGGTGCTTCCATCACAGAGCAAAGGCTGATGGGCACCTTTCCTTTCCCCTCCCTGACTCAAGAATTTAGAAGAACACCCCCCCACTAAAACCAAATAGGAATCATATCAGGAGTGTGAGGGATATAATATTAGGAAAACTTTCCCGAATTATGAAAGCTTTAAGAGGAAACATGATTTGGTAGAGACACTTAAACATCTGCTTAAGTCTTGTATTTTCCCTTACACTACAGTTGTTACTAAGTGGTGGTTTTCAGCTGCAGCCATGTGACTGATTCTTAACAAAAGAATGAGTGAGGTGGGGAAACATTTCACCTCTGAAGTCAAAGGTTTTTAAGAGGCAGGAGTGCTTCCTTCATACAGTCATTCCTTCTCCATTGGTGTGATGTAAATAATAGCAAGGCCCTGGGAGGGGCTTATCTGCCACAAGATGGAAGGAAACTGGCTTGCTGAATTACCTATGGAAGAAGCCATCCCCCTTAGATTTATATGACTGAAAAATAAGACTTCCACTGTGTTGGACATAAATATGTATACTAGCTCAATTTTTTTTATAATATTTTAGACTTCCTTAAATGTTAAAAGGATGTTAAAGTAGAAGCTGTATAGCATTCAATCAGAGTAAATAATTTTTGATATAAGCATTTAGAAAATAGGTTAGTACAGGTTTTCTTAATGTGGACCCTCTGGCACCCAGGGAGTCCCATGTGTAGCATAAATTTGCTTAGAAAAAAACTGTGATCCTAATAGTGATATATTAACTTGCATAAGAACTGCTTAGCAGACTAGCAAATGTTGAATGTGTCTATGGGTGACTGACATGTAAGCAAACTGAGGAGGGAAAAGCCACCCCAAGATGTGGGGGACACCAACCAGTAGGTTTGTAGCTTGAAGAGAATAGATACGGAAAGAAGGGTTATCCTTGTTTTGTGGGGAAAGCTCTGAACTTTGCCATTGCTTTTGAATGCTGGTCCCCAGTTCCTTCAGCCTTCCGTGCATATGCCTTAGCCTTCCACCTCGGACTCTCTGGCTTTCTTTCTTTTTGTTTGTTTGTTTTTAACTGGGAGTAGAACTCATGACCTCATGCTTGCAAGGCAGGCGCTGTGCTGCTGAGCTATATCGCAGCCCCTCTTTGGCTTTTGTGCACAGACACACTGATGAGCAGTGAGCTTCTACACTTCAGCCTTCAACTGCTACTGGATCTGTTAGTTCTCTAGCACCCAGAGGGCTATTTTAAATAAACTGGAAAATGACAATGGGAATCTTCAGATCCCATAAGCTTACCTAATTAATCTCTTGTTAATCTTACATACATTTTATATTGGATCTGTTCTTCTAGAGAACCCTAATATAGTTTTATTTTAATTCAACTTAAATTTAGCATTTCTTTCCATTATAAATATACATAAGAAATCTAGTGTTATTAGCCATTATTTTGACTTGTCATTAATGCCACCAATAGAAAACACAGATCTTTTCCTATCACATTATAAATGATACACATACCTTATAAGACCATTTGTCTTTATCACATACTTGAAAATATAGTAGCTGCTAGACTGCTGCTAGATCTTGTCCTTTAATGCATTAATAAAAGCACACATCACAAACTTTAAAAATATTTTTGAGTATACTTCAAAATAATTGACTTTATGTCTATTTTATTCATTTAAAAGCATTATTCTGAAAAAAGTCCCCCCAGTATTAAAGAATGATGAAAATCCTTGAAAGATATTTATTCCATGTAGCAATGAATATCTAATTTAAAATAGTAAGGTTGCTGCTTTCAGAATTTATACAGTGGACCTTGGTTCATGAACTTAATTCTTACCATGTTTTTGGTTGCAAACTGAATTGGATGAGAACCGAATCAAATTCAATGGTTAGTTCAATATTGACCTATGGGGAAATTTGATTCAGTTTTGTCCAATTTGGTTTGTGACCAGAATTATGGAAAGAATTAAGTTCATGAACCAAAGTACCACCGTATTTCTAGGTTGCTTTTTAGGATGATGTGATAAAGAAACATAGAATTGTAACTATAAAAATATACAGTATTAACTATAAGAATAGTATTAAGTAATCTATAATAAGTAATATAACAAAATATTAGGAGCAAAACAAACTTTATTTGCTTATGTTTGAAGATATATGCATGAATATCTATAATCTTTTATATTGAAGGCAACTACAGCAATGTATACCTTCTAAGACTTTTTGTAGTATGTATCTAATTCATTCATATGAGTAGTTTACAACTAATAAAATTCTGTTATGTAAAATATACCATTCCCAAATCATATAAAGGAGGTGTATTTCCATATTATTCACTAGTCACACTGAGAATTACAATACTAAGGGTTTTTTTGTGTGTGTGATGTTGGGGATCAAACCCAGAACTCTGTACAATAATTAGGCAGTGGTTTACCACTGAGGTATGGCTTCAGCCTAGAACTTTAATTTCGACTAAATGTTAATCATATATTAACATTAGGTAAACCTAAAAAGTAGTACTGTTTTTCTGAAATGAGAACTTCTAGGGTTCTTGAACTCTTAGCTTCCAAAAACAGCAGAACATATGCTGAACCACCTGCCTTATAAAGATTTATACTATCTATATAATAACTTCTGGGAACTTAAAAGAAATCATTTGGGAAATTGAGTTTTAATCAACAGCTTATTCTTCCAATAAAATATAAAAAAGCCATTTCATAAAGGGAGAAGCTTGACCAATGGTTCTCTAGAGGCAGTAATGCTATCACAGCTTGGGACTTTTACATTTAAAAGACTTGGGGAGGGTAAGGCAGGAAGATTGTGAGTTGGAGCCCAGGGTAGGTAACTTAATGACATGATAACTTGTCTCTAAATAAAAAACTAAAGAGGGCTGATAATGTCGTTCAATGTGGAGGCCAAGAGTTTAATCCCCAGTAAGGGGTTGGGGAGGAGGACTGGAGTTTGGATTCCTAGTCCATTATTAAAAGCCTTGTGACTTAAGTAAATTTATTCTTTTATCTTAATTTCAATTTCCTCTTCAGGAACTGAAGATACCATAACTTACCCTACATTGATTTTGTGAATATTAAAAGAGATATTTATTCTAATTTCAACATATAATGTGTGTCCAAAAAGTTAACTTTGACTCTAGTGCTGACTTGTAAATAGAGGTATCATAACAGATGTGAACAAACACTTTGTCTTTTACAAAGGAAAAATTTCTGTAGAGGAAACTATTTCCATAGAGGAACTATTTTTGCACTAGGTAAAACTTAAAACTTGGCTATAGAAATACACAGAAGTCACTGTAAATATCGATATGTTTGAAATCTATATTTCTATTCAGTGTATATATGTATATTTCTAATTTTCTGAGGTAGAATTCTGCTCAATTGAGTGCTTATGCTTTGAGTTTCAGGGAAACTATTTAAAATGGTTGTAAAAATTTTCTGACTAATATTTCTGAGATGTAATGTCTGATTAATGCTAAGGCAACAAATCCCATGATTATCTAACTTAACATACTACCAATGCATGAATAGCTAGTGAGAGCCCATCTTGTATTTGTTTTGGATGTGATAAATTGTGATAGTGTTATCTTTTCCTTCTCCAATCTACTGATTAAATTAAATACTAACGTATTCTTCCAAACACATCTTTTGAAGTGTGTGTGTGTCTTCAAGAAGTGAAGGAAAATGTGTTTTAGGTACTTTTATCTGTTTAGAGGTTCATAAAATAGAGATCAGATAATAGTAGCAGCTAAAATTTACTGACTTCTTTCATAGGAATAGTAAGAAATGACATGTGTACGTCATCCTTCTTAAGCCTTCCCATGACATGGATGTTATTACAGATGGAAAATAACAAGCTCACTGTCAGAAAACTTGAAAGTGGCTGGGCCAAGACCCAAACCCACTCATTATTCCAAAGCTGCTTTTCTTGACCATGGGCCTATACAGCTCTTTGAGTTCTTGATATGTGTCTGAATATCTGAACTCATATTTCATGTTACATTACAATGTAGAGAATTTCAGGATCCTAAAACGGTTGGCAAAGGTTAGAACTTTAAAAACAAGCATTAAAATACTATAAGCTACCAGATTTCCTAGAACTATATGAAAATCAATATACTACATGATCAATTCATTAGAGAACACAAGAGCAAAAAAGATAAGCAGGACATAACTACTGAGAGGTTTGGTTACAGAGTTCATCAATATTTTTTTCCAGTTGGTCTCAAAATCTTCTTTATTTCTCAGCACCATATCTCCATTCCTGGGTTGTGGAGAACCAATGGGTTAAATTCTGATCTCAAATTTAGTAATAGAGTAGTTTAAATACTTGAGTTAATTCAGTAAGATATACGTGGCACTTAATTCCATATCTTCAATCCAACTATTCTCTGAGTTCTAGATCCTAGTCACAAGTACTTGCTATATATTTCCACTTAAGAGCTCCACTTTAGCTTCAATAGATATAAACTTACTAAGGCTATATGCCAATAGCTAGCACTTGGTGATTGAGACCATAAGGAGAAGCATTCCCTTAGACCCTCAGACCGATTGCTTAGGTCCCAGTCCTAGATATGTCATTTATTATATGTATGACTTTGAGAACATTATCTAATCTCTTCTACTTCAGGTTTCATATCTATGAAGTGGGAGTGACACTATTTCACAGGTTGTTGGGAAGATTATATATGTATATGTATATATATATATATATATATATATATATATCTCACTTGAACAAGTGCTGGACACATAATAAGCACCATGGAAATGTTGCTTACTTTTATTATTACTATTGTTACAATTATTTTTTCAATTATCCAGAATGAAAACTGTAGTTTAGATCGCCAGAAGTGAAGAGAATGTGAGAGCAATGCACAGGGGGTAGTCACAAAATTCTTTCATTTTCTTTTTATTTTATTGTTTTAAAAAGAATAAAACCAAGCAAAATAAAACACAATAAAGCCAATCAAATCAAACCAGTGTAAGTGACAAAAGGACTTCAAAATAATGTGAAATTAATAATGATTACCATAAGGCCTCTTGTTGTCTTCAAAATAGCTACAGATACCTTCAGATATAGTAAATCAATAGAACCAATAAAACAAAACAATGGATGCAAAAAAGAACTTCAAAACAAGACAATAGTAAATCCAAAATGGCTATCATAATATATCTTGCTATCTTTGAAATAGCTGCCCATGCCATCAGATGTAACAAAAATCAAAAACAAAATAGAATAAAACCCAACCCAACAAAACAATGAAAATGATACAGTTCTTCAAAACAAGATAATAGGGAATTAACAATAGTTACCACTTTCAAAAAGAAATCCCCCACAGATTCTACACTGCATACTGTTGTCCTCTGACCACCGGCCCTAGACTTGCAAAGTCAGTGAAACTCCAAATATCACAAGCATCAAATTGCCTTTCACCTCAATAACTATCATCCCAGCTTGTGTTTCTCTGGATCAGCTGGTTGCTTGGGGGTGGGGGGTAGGGGGATTGTCTCTTCTTGTTTCACAGCCTGTGCACTGGAAGGGGCTGGCGACTGGCTGCCACCCGAGGGTCCCATACATGGTGCTGATTTGCAGGGAGGGCTTGCTTCTTGGTGACTTCTTGTTCTCTTCCCTCCGCAGTCTGCAGATCAGATGGTGCTGACTCACAGAAAACGCTGGGGTCTGACTGTGCCCTCAGCAGCAGTGGCCCACTTGTGGTGCTGTCATTTTCTATTTTGGAATACACAATTTTATCTTAATTCAGACCTCTATTACTAAACTCATTACAGTAGCATTTTTCTTGATACATTATTTTTCTCCTACAATTTATGTGTATCTTTTTAAATGATTTGATGAATTCCTCATTTTAGGACTAAAAACCACTTTAATCAAACTCTAACTTATCTTTCTGGCCTCATTTTCCACTTCTTTATATGAGAAAACAATCCAGGCAATCCAGGGCACTTTGTTCTTTTGTGTTCCTTACAGAAGATTCCTAGGGTCTGGAATAGCGCTTTTCCTCACTATTCAGATCCTTCCTACTAGAGGCTTGCCTTGATTTCCCTCTCTTCTGAGAGTCTTCAGACTCTAATGCCATAAACATCACATCTTGAGGCAGGAAAAAGGTGCATCAGACAGAACATCAAGCCTAATGATTCAGTTTGGACATATACCTGTATTGGGCATAGTTAAGTAATGCAAATGGAAGGTATTGGGTTAGATAAATATTCTTTTAATTACAAAAATTTCAAACTACTCATTTTCTTATTTATATAGCATCTTTGTGTTGCCAAAATACAATTTAAAAAGTTGGAAAATTTGTAAATAATAAAAATTTTTCATAGTACTGGTGGCTGAGAAGTCTACCACCAGGACATCAGCAGATTGGGCATTTTCTAAGGACTCATTCTCTGCTTTAAGATGGTGTCTTGTTGCTGGGCCCTAGAGGGAGAAACATGGCCTCTGCCTGAGGCAGAAGGGCTGGAAGGCTACAAGGAAGGTCTCTGAAGCCTTTTTTTTTTTTTTTTAAATAGGAACAGAGCTCTTGTGACTTTATCACTTCCCCAAGGACTCTGCCTCTTGATGGTAGTATAACCTTAGGGTTTAAATTCTAACATGCTGATTTTGGAGGAACATACATATTAAAATATAGAGTGATAGAAAACAATGAATTAAGTAATTAGCAAGAAATTTTGCTGTTGCCTGTTTTAATAAACAGACCACACTGTGAACAACAGAATGCTTGAAGTAATTGTTCAAGATCAAATTAATAGCCACATCATCTCACTTTTATGTTCTGCCATAATATGACAGTTGCATTCCTAAGAAATCTTGCATGATAAAAAAGTTATTGGAAAAAACAGGAGTTTTAGTTTATAGTTTCTGAAGGAATTCTGATAATAATGCTTTCTGAAAGCCATAAATGCACAACTACAAAAATCTAAATATGAATGAGTATATCCAATATTTTATCATATCAAGGGTATTGGCCTTTATTAGTTCTTATACCACCATCAGACAGAACATTTTGCCATTTCCTTCATCACTGTTGGGATAAGTGGAGTGGCGCTCAGGTGCTCAAATAAAGCAGGAGTACTGGGAGTTTCCCTTTCAGAACAGGGAAGTTTTCTCATTAAGATTGCATTACAAACACATGACTATGTAATGCAAGTTAATATTAGGAAAGCCTATGCCACATATGAAAATTTCACAGAAAATAACATATCAGTTAAAAGCCACCTAGATGAATTGCTAGTAACAACCAATTAAAGAACTAGATCACAGACTAAGGTCCAGGAAACCTGGATTATAACGCAACCTTAGGCAAATGACTTCAGTCTCCCCAGGTTACTTATTCATGTTCTTGAGTTTTTTCATCCAAAAAGTAAAGTGGAGGAATAGATGATTTCTAAGACCCCCAAGACATCAATATTTTTATTCCTTTTTCTTTTCTTCCCTATTAGAGTATAAACTGCATACTTACCTTGATCTTACATTTACTAAATATATCTATTTCAAATATACCTTATTTTTCAAATTAGAATGTAACTTCTTAATATGAAATAATTATAAATGTTGAAAATTCCTTTATGACTCGGAAGACACTTTGTCATGTTCTTTTTAAAATATTGCTTAGTATGCTGGATGCAATGGCGCATGCCTATAATCCCAGCACTTGGGAGGCCAAGGCAGGAGGATCTTTCAAATTTAAGGTCAGCCTGGGCTACAACATGAGTTCAAGGTCAGCCTGAACTTCATAGTGAAACCCTGTGTCAAAAAGAAAATACATACATTCATATATACATACATACATACATACATATTGTTTATTAACATGAAAAAAATCAATCATATTCATTTTTCATGGATGGATTTTTCTCTGCATTTCACCTATTATATATTGTTAAGTGAGTCCATAAAGGTAAAATCATGCTACGGCAGTTCTAAAGCCTTGTAACTCGTCCTTACTAACTTTTTGTTCACATATTTCCAGACAGGGTCTCTTTATGGACCAGGAAACACTAAATAATTGCACTAAATAATAGTGGAAAATAATTTAAATCTGAGGTCATATTAGCTCTTTTAACTAAATATAGCTCTGACTACTCTCGAATTTTTATCTGTGTTGGTAAAGAAATATTTGACCACCATGCATCTTTTCGCTACTACTACTCCTTAAGTATTAGCACGTAGGAGTCCTTCTCTCTATAGTTCCGTAACTGAAGACACTAGATTCCACTGTGATGAACAGATTATTTTTTAAGAAACCTGCAATCTAAAAAATTATGTATGATGAATGAACAATCTGAGTACAAGGAAAATTAATTTCATTTTCTATACTGAGGATATAATTAACTTCATAGCTTAAATAATTACATATATATATATATATATATTCCTTTTTCTAAACAGACTAGTTTAAACTTTAAAACTGCAGAATTGATAAAATTGGTTTTTTTTTTTTCAAGTCAGAAACCTTCAATTCTTCACGCAGTTGAGGAATTTCTAGGTAATTAGATGGTGACACCTATTGGTCAAATGTATCATAGCAGACTGTCTTTTTAAATGTCTAGAAGAGCCATTTAAAACGTCAGCAAAGTTCTAAGTGCAAAATTAGAGGTTCTTTTCCATTGGAGATATTCATTTGTGAATAAACAATAATATTTTAAGATAGGTAGCACATCTTACATATATGCTATTTTACTTTTAGTTGTACATATGTGTTTATATTTAGGTAATAATGTGTTAAATCTATGTAATGTATACATTCATTAAAAAGACACTCAAATTAACATTAGGTTATTTTTACTCCATGAATGGAGGGGTATTTTAGAAAACTCAAGGGCTAAAACCAATCCTAGATCTGCAGCACCTCCTCCTGATGGATAGGTCCAGTAGCCACATGCCTGATAATCTACTATGTAAAATGACTGGAAAGGTAATGAGATTAATATTTACTTTTAATTTATATTTGTGGGGTTAGTTATTCTTAGTTCTCTTTAGTTGTCCTTCACAATAATCACAGTGACAGAAAAATACTATCATATCTTTAACTAACCTATGAAAATAATTTTTTTTCCTCCTGTGGCAGTGTAGATTAAACCCAAGGCTTCTGCACTGAACTATATCCCCAACCCTTCTTTATTCCTTATTTTAAGGCAGGACCAGTACCTTGCTAAATCACTAAGTTGCCAAGGTTGGGTTTGATCTTGTGATCATTACCTCTGCTTCCCAAAGTGCTGGGATTACAAGTGTGTATCACCAATATAAATTTAATCATAAAATGAAAAACAGGGTAAATTGTAGGTCAGAATTTGTGATATCCTTAAAATAGTAATTGCTTGCTTTTCAGCATATTGCCTGGGAAGAACATGGTATTTTGTCATAAGATTTGATTTTTTTCCTCAATACAGTCAAATGATTCTTGCCAGTTGGAGACAATGTCTTTAATTAATGTAGTTTGCTTTATCTGCACAAAAGTACACTGCGTGTTGGTCTACATTTGATTATAAGGGAACTATAAATGGAGAGCAATTTAAAAGCCAAGCGCTCATCCATCTGAGATTAATTGCCTTTTCCAGATCACTAACTCATGCTCCAGTGTCCTAGGAGAGTTAATTTATTTCCCATGAGTAACCACTTGACTCTGAGAAGGTATTTTAACTTATGTGGGTATAACAGAGGAAAACCTTATTACTATAACTTATTTATCCTGTAATAAACATAGTTTCTCCTTCTTTCCCAGCTTGCTTACTCAGTGCCAAAGCTATGTCTTCCTTTTGACCCTGCAAGTTATTTAACTCAGTTTAAGTGAAAACAATGCTTGTAATTGATGATTAACATTGTGTGTCACTGGAGATGGAGTTTGTATTATTTAAAATGATTTCAGCCAAGGGTATAGGAAGCCACATAGAGCGTGACCAAATGACAAATAGAGCTTATGTCTTTCTATACTCAAATAGGTATGTAGAAAACAAAAACCTGAACTATTACTGATTTTAATAAAGAGCATCTAATTTAGTCACAATTTAAAAACAAACAGAAGAGATAAAATAGCAATCAACAGACAGTGACCATGTCCACTGAAAGGTAAAATCCTAAAATAAATAGATAAGCCAAAGAGGTTTGACTCTAAAATATTTTCAGGTTACTCAAAGCTGGTACTTTATAAAAAATTATTTTGGTATTGTTTATATTCCTCTACAATTTTATTAAATAAAACTGTTGTTTGACAGTAAATGTCATTCACTCTGGATCAACAGATTTCCAAATAAAACACTACATTAAGATAATTTTGAATTTCAGATAAAAATAATTTCTAAATATTGGCATGTACTATTTAATACTTGGGAAACAGGTGTATATTTCATTAAATATATCTTCCAACCATGCTGATTAAACAGTGCTATAATTATAAAACAGGCTGAAATCAACTGAAACTAAGTGGAGAGTTCCCTACACTAGGTTGTTGAACTATGGTAGTTACCAGGATACTAGTTAAGTCTAAACTTACTGTTCTGAACCATCACTAAATTATAACATTGAGGGATGGGGATGTAGCTCAGCTGCATAAGTGCCTGCTTGTCAAGCATGAGGTTGTGAGTTCAATCCCCAGTTTTTTAAAAAAAAGTTACAACATTGATTTCATATTTATCATTAAATATTTATGGGACAAGAATTGTGCTCAAGCTTTCTACTAGTAATAATACTGGAACTTTTTCGTTGACACTTTTTCAAGATGTCTGTGGCAAGAATGACTTCATATCACAGAAACTATCAAAAATTCAATTTGTATATAAAAGATTTTTTTAATCCATTCTGTAGTTGGTGGGCATTTGGGTTGTTTCCAAGAGTAAGGGAAAGGAGGAAACAAGGACAGGATTATATATATAATATACAATAATGTATATATAACATACAATATAGTATATTATATATATGACATACAATATATACATATTGTATGTCATATATATTATATATATATGATAGATTACTAATGTGTTAGTTCATCAAAAAGAACAGTTTATGCTTTGTTTGTTTGATCATTTTTTCCATGCCAAAATCTTGTAACCTGAACAACTACTTTTAAGATAACAATATGCAATATATTAAATATATATTACTCAATCTGTAACAAAATGGGATATACAATTGTCTTGGGTTACTTTTTTCTTGTTGCTGTGACAAAATACCCAACACCCAAAGTTAAAAGGAGGGAAGGTTTATTTAGCTCACAGTTTGTGGAGGTTTCAGTCCACAATCAGCTGGCTCCACAGCAGGGCAGCATGGCACAGGGGCAACCATTCAAGGCAGCAGAAGATAGCAAAAGCAGCAAGAGCAAAAGAGGAAGAGCAAACCTCTTTTCCTCCTTTATATTGTAAACAGACTACTTGCCCAGATCATCTCTGTACCCTCCTCTTGCACAGGCTCAGGATGTTTACAAAGTGAGGAACCTATCCCCCAGATGAGTCCTTCATTAAGCTTTTAAACTTCTCAAGCTGACACAATGTATCAACCATTACAACTGTAACATAAACTATAAATATACATTAGTTTAAAAAGTGTAATGCCTATTTTTCTCTTAAATTGTCATTCATTTTAAACAGACAATAATACAAAATCTTTACACTAGAGTAGGTAAGAAGTTGTATTTTAAATATAATCCTACATAACAAAATTAAAACAATTAGAGCTTCTACTTTTATACAAGATCAGACTGTAGCACTGAATCCTGATTTATTTGCCCGCTTTTGTTCTAAGGAAATGAAGTTAATGTCTGTGCCATTTGATATACAGACCCTGAAGTAAAATTGTGAATGTGCTTAACATTTCATGAAATAAATAAAAATGATGAAAAACTATTAGATCTGTTAAAGACAGAAAAATCTACAGAGTAGGAACTCTAAGAGAGAATGATTTAACTATCCAAGAATTAAAAAGTTCTCAGAAAGCTCTTAAATTCTGGCAAAACTGATCATAGTTCACACAAAAAATGCAAAACCCACACACATACATATATTACAATACTGTAAGAAAAATGAAATACTTTGAAAACTTGATATTTTGTTTAAATGTAAGCATTAATACATAGTTGAAATAACTAACTACATATTCAAGAAGATATGAATTTTATTTCAAAATTCCCTCATGGTTAACTATAAATTTTCTTTTAAAAAATAGAGTTTAAGAGCTCTTGCTGGTACCAGCTGTCTTTCAATAGTTTCTACCACTAAACAGCAGATATACTTGTACTTTTCATTATACTTTGTATATAAAAATATGCACATAAATTTACAAAACTAAATTGCTCAGTCAAAACCTTATTTGAGAAAGAGGATTATTTTTAACATTCCAGAATGGTATTTTTTCCGTCCAAAAACACCTAGTGTTAGCTAGCTTTCCAGTACTTTGAATCAATTAAAAGGAAAGGTTTATTTTGGTTCAGTTTCAGGGGTTTCAGTTCATGGACTGCTGACCCATTGCTTTCTTTATGTGACAGGACAATGTATCATGGTAAGGGGTGTTAGAGGAAGTCTGTCTACTTCATGACACTGGCAAGCAGAGGAAGAAAAAGAAGGGATCAGGGTCCCTGTACTGTTTTTAAGGGCATGACCCTGATGCTCTAAGTTCCTTCTATTAGACCCACCTCCTAAAAGTTCTACCATATTCTAATAGTTCCCTAGACTGGCAACCAAGTCTTTTAACACATACATTTTGGGTGACATTCCAGATGGAAACAAGGATAAGCACTTTCCTGACTTCTGGTAGTAGTCTTTATATTTTATAATGGAGTCCTATAGTATGTACTTTTGGGTCTGACTGCTTTTGCATGCCATTATGTTTTAGTTTCTATTTTTCTAAGCAATCATAAAACATTTCATTTTTATACTATATATCTCATTATATGAATATGCTACAGTTGATACATTCCTGCCCATGTTGGTTGACATTTGCTTTCTCCTTTAGTTATTATAGCCAGCTTTTTGAATGTTTGCATTTGTTTGACATACGCCTCAGAATGAAATTGCTAAGTCCTGCAAGATGGGTAAGCCTCAGAACTCTTTAAATTTTCCAGAATGTTTACCATTTTGTATTCCTATCAGGAGTAGTATAAATTGCTTTACATCTCTATCAACACTTTGTATCTTTTTAATTTCAGCCATTCTATGAGATATGTAGTGGTATGGTAATGTGAGTCTAATTACATTTTTGATCATTTACAAAGGGACTTTACATTGGTCATTTGAGTATCTTTGTAGATGTTTTTGTTTTGCTTACTGCTTTTAGGATCTCCTTGCATATTCTCAATGAGTCTTGTTGGAGATGTATATTGCTGTATTGTTTAATGTACATGTATCTCCAATTCTGGTGTCTTTGCTTTCATGTCTTTTAATGAATTAAAAGTTTAGTTTTAGTGCTATCCAATTTGTCAATTTTTCCCCTTGCATGGCTGTGTTCTAATCTTAAGTCTTTGTCAAAATCACAAAGATCTTTTTCTCTTAAAAGTTCTAACCTTTTCCATTGTAGACTTTGCAATCATTTGGAAGTAAGTTTTGTGTAGGGTGTTATAAAGTAAAAATATATTTTTTTCCTACATGCATATCCAATGGCCCAGCAACATGTATTGCAAAGATCGTCCTCTTCTCACAGCACTATATACAGGCAATTAGGTGACTTCATGTATGCTTTCTATATATGGACATAGCTTTAAGTGATTATAGTATCTTACAGTAATAAATGGAAGTCAAATGCTCAAAGCCTTAAAATCTTTTGGATAAGGTTACAGCTTACCTGTATTCTAATGACAAAGAGGGCAGACAAAAACAAAACCTATGAAAGTTTAAAATATTCTAGTGAGCAGAGAATGACAATTAAGGTTACTATAGCATGTTTAATAGTATTTCAGTAAGAAGTTGGATTTCTACTTTGTAGGTATGGGAGGGGAAATTTAATACAAAACCCAAAACCCAGAATTGTGTATTAGTGCAATGTAACCAAGTGCAAAACAGTGTGGTGTTAACCAATGATACAATCGGAAAGACAAGACCATTGCAGATCTTGCATAGTAGTCTGGAAAAGTTTCATTAAGAGGATGCTAGAACAAATGCAAAACACTGGAGCCTTCATTTTTTTAAACATCTATTTATGAAATCTATGATTGTAGCTTGCTTTTATTCCCTTAGATTTTTAATTCACTGAACTTTGTCATTCTCATGATTCTGACTGCATAATAAAGCACCACAACTTTTAAAAAATACTGATGCCCACTGGACTAATGAACTCAAGTCTGTGGGTGACAGGCTAAATCAACACTGTTCTCAGGGAATCCAAATATACAGTTTAAACTTGAGAACCACTAAGTTAGAAGATCCTTTAATCAGTAGTTCTCAATTAGAGGTAGGGTTGTCCAATAAGAAATAGCTAGTTAATTTGACTTTAGCTAAGAAAGGTTTTTGCCCTCTAATGGAAATTTGGCAATCTTTGGAGACATTATTGTCATGACAATGAGTTTGCTACTCTTATCTAGTAGGAAATGAGGCTAAAATCACAATATAAAAGACCATTCTTACATTAAAGAATTATTTGGTTCAAAATGTACACAGTGCAAACGTATATAAAACCTGCTTTGGAGCAACAAGAGAACCAGTTGTAAAAAAAAAAAACAACCAAAAAACAAAAACAGAAAAGCAGAATTTTGTTAAACTATGAAGTTAAGGTTGAGATTACAAGAGACACAAGTCCAAGAAACACAAGGTTTTAAATGAAGCTTAAGAACTTCTGTTTGAAGTGTAGCACTCTATAACTGAATTTTTGACACATGCGTTAGCAATTTTCAAAGAAATTCAGAACATAAAGGGTTCAATGGAATGAATTCCTAAAGTTATCTATAAAATGTAGCAACTAGTTAATCCTAAACTTTTCAGTTTAAAATCTGCAATTCTCTGCTATTTTACAATAAAATCTTATCAGACTTCTCGATAACCATGAGGAGCAAATATAGAAAGGATATAAATGGACTAACAGCTAAGTTCCAATATGATCTTAACATTAGCTGAGTGATCTGATGCATGCTCTTTCATTACTATTTCCCATCTGGTTTTTTACAGTGAGTGATATAGATCAGATGATCTGAAAGATTCAATATTTAACTTCTTCACCTAAACTCTTGTCAAAGCCTCACAAATGATCCTTTTAAAGTTCATAATGCTAAAAACGAAGCTATTGTAAACAGTCACTTTTTATGTTTGTATGTATGTGTGTATGTATGTTTTTTTGGTAAGGGGAATTGAACTGAGGACCCTGCACTTTGCCAGGCAGGCAAAGTATGGAGCTACATACCGAGCCCAAAACAGTCAACTTTTGTAATGTGACTACAAAAATGATTTGGCAGCTGAGGCAATTTTATTTGAAAGTTACCTGTCTTGATACAAGCTATACATTATTTTTTCAGTGAGTATAAGAATGAGACTCATACCCTACATGGTGGCACACACCTGTAATTCCAGCAACTCAGGAGACTGAGCCAGGAGGATTGCAAATTTGAGGCCAACTTGGATAACTTAGTGAGAACTTGTCTAAAAATAAAACATAGAACGGGCTGGGGAGGTAGCTCAGTTCTCTATGGACTCAATACCCCTACCACAAAAAGATTAAGAGCTGCCACTCAAACGACAGAGAGTAAGACTCACACTTTTATACATAAAGATGTATTTATTATCCTTATTATTCTTTTAGCTGTTCATATATATTTAAATACTCAACCTGGTACCAAGACACATAATAGACAAGTGAAAGAGCATTAGAAAAAGGAACTTTTATAATTAATTTAGAATTGCATTACTAAATTAAAAAAAATTAATAATGTTGCTATAGAATCTTTAAGAATTATATTTTTTAAAAATTGCAATGAAAAAGCCACACATTATTACCAAATTATGATTTATTTTTGGAAGAAAATTAAAACTAAGGTTTTTCCAGTCAAGATAAGAATTCACATTCATAGATCACATACTGGTTACATGTTAATTACCACATTCTGTCTGATGTGATATGTTTAACATGTATTCAATAATATGAATAATTAACAATTGTGATTTTAAAATCCCAATCATTCATCCATGTTGTAAATTCATGTATGTTGAAATAAATACCCAAAAAAAGTGTATTTTGAAAAGTGAAGTCTTTGACAATGTTTATATTGATCAATCCATTTACATACAAGTAATGGAGCAAATAAAATGATATTACTGCTAGTTTCCACTTAATTTCTTCATAATATGGCTGTCTGGTGTTGCATTAGTGAAGATACTTCCTACAAACACATGGGTACCCCAGAGATTATGGCGGATTACTTTGCAGCAGCCAAGATCATCAACAGAGAATCCTAAATGTCGGTAGCGTTCATCTGTTTCAAAAAGAGTGTTGTTTGTATATGGTCCAAAAAACTAGAGGAAATAAAAACAAATTAAGTAATACTTTCATTAGAAAGATATTGTAGTAGTTTTATGCAAGAATGAAAATGTATTCTAATAGTCCAGATATTTAAAAAGTCAAATGAGAAATAAAAAGGTTACATTCATTACTGAAACTTTCCTAACACCCCTCCTCCAATACTTGTGCATTCTAGAAATATGATATGTATGGTCTAACAATTTCATGTTATCTAGAATTCAATCTATAACACTACACAAATTTTAAATATGGGATGAAGCCTAAGGGAATCTTTAGTTTACCTTCCTCACTTTTAAGATAAGGAAAACAAAGCCCAGAGTACAAGTTTTCCATTTCTACTTTATATTACATCTTTACTTGTCAGAAGAAGTACTACATATTCCTATCTTAAGATTAAAAAAATTTTTTTTTATTCCTACTTGTAATTGAAAGATATATTCTGAATTTAAAATGGGACAAGGTGCCATTTTCTTCAAAGTATAATGCAATTAAGTGTTAATTTCTAAGCAGTTACTACTCTAAATATTTTTTTACCATGTATGCAGTATTGTCTTTACTTTTAAAAGTTTCTTTAACTAGACCAGAAAACATTAATAAACTCTAATTTTATATTTTCCAGTAACACAAACAGTAAACAATCATACATAATATCACAGGTGAAAATAACCTATTTTTAATAAAATAATTTGTTTTGAGGAACTATAAGTAGTAAGAGGTCCTTCCAAAGTTTTGAAAGCAACTAACAGTACTATACTCTAGGTAAAATTGTAAGACATTAAACAAGTAGTAAACAATCTATATTTACCAAAGGAATAATCATAAATATTTTTATAATAAAAACCATCACTACTTTAAATTATCTGGCTTTCAAATTATTTAATTACTCACTGCCACACCAGATGATGGGTCAATGAAGTCAGCCCAGTAGCCTTCTGCTCGAAGAGCATAGCAAATTTCCTTAGCACCATTAATGAACTGTGTAGAAAAAGGTATAAATAATATACTCAATGTAGCACCGCTACAATTTAATAAATTTTTAAATAAATATTTGCTTCAGATACAGAACTCAATAAGATTACTGCAAAATAAAAGATCTCCAAATAGACTATAAAGGCATCAGACTTTCAATACTTCAAAAAATTAATACAGAAGTTTTCTTTTAAAAAGTCTAAATCCTGTTTCTTCTGTATTATTTTCCACTTTATGAAATGTCCTATCATTTTGTATAATTCACAAACTTGTGAAAATTATATCTATGGTTGCTATTCTGTATCATTTGGAGAATAGAAATAGCTAAGAAAATGAAAATAAAACAACAAAAACATCAGAAGCTTTCATTAATCTGAATGAAAATTGTTTATAAAAACATCTAATTGCTTTTGTATCCTTCAAAACACATTTGTCCATTTACATAGTTATGAAATACTTCTGAGAAGGAACATAAAAATGTTTTAAACGGGATAGGAGTAGTAGAAGGGTAAATGGGAAACTCACTTTTCATTACACATCCCATGTACTATTATTATTATTCTTATTGGTGGTGATACTGGTGACTATACACAGGCCCTCTGTACTGACTTACATTCCCCAGTCTTTTTATTTTTTTATTTGGAGTCAAGGTCTTGTTAAGGCTGGCAGGGCTGGGTTTGAATTTGTAATTCTCCACCAGAGCCTCCTGGAATGCTGGATTCAGGTATGTGCCACAACCACATATCATAGCGTATAACTGCTTTGTACCACACTGCATGTATCAAAATTTAGGTCTTATCAGCCTAATTTCTATAATGTTTGTATTAACTGTACCAGAAGTGTAAAGAGTAAGAAGATATTAACAAATTAAAGTGTTTAAAAAAATTCATGCAAGTTCTTTAGCAATGAAATACTTCACAGAATGACTAAAGGCTGGAAAAACACTAATCATTTTAGAACATTGGTTTACTGTATCTAAATAAGACATAAAATGAAATTGATAGCAACTAAAAGAATTACCTTTTCTAAGAGTGTTTCTCTTTCAAGTTCTACCTCCTCACTCCAAACAGTCATATCATTCTTAGTTTTCTGAGTTACAGTCAGAATCATTAGTTTGCTATTAGCTACTTCTGGAAACAGTGATTCAAAGTCTGCAAATATGAACACAGATTTCAAGAAGAAAATAATTTGCTTTTTAAGAAAGATGTAATTCATAAAAATATACTTATAGAAAATGATGATTAAGTTGTTTTTGTGGTACTAAGTTATTTTTTATAGATATGAATTACATTTAAGACTGAACCAAACTTAGATCACTTCTGCTTTTATGGGATGAACTGAAAAATCATTGCCAACAATCCTGAATGGTAAAGAAAGTTACATATTATTGCTGTTAATATAATTTCAAATTTTCTGTATTTTATATTAGCTCAAGAAATTGTAACTAACATCAGGAGTAGAAATTTAAAGTTTCAGGTAAAAAGTTATTAACTTTCTACTATTTCTATATAATTACAGAATGACATGAGATACTAAGAGGCTTCTGAAAGCCTTTATCTTGGATATGCACTTTTTCCAGACATACTAGTATATTATTCCTTCTGTACATCAAAAAACCAGTAATATTATTTCATATTCATTAGTATTTCAAAGAATAAAGTACGACATACCTCTCCGAAGCAATTCTGGACATGTTTGGATTACACATTCAACTAGGGCACTTTCGAAATAAGTTTCTGCACTATTAATTTCTTGTTCTACAGGCTCATTATTACCCTATGGGAAATAAGGATTTAAGTTAAACAAAGGCATCTTTGAAAAAAAGTTTTTAAAATAATCCTAACTGGAAGGTGAGGTAATGCTTGCTTATATAACCAAAAAACCCTCTGTCCAAGAATGAATGTGATCTGAAACTTCGAAATTCTGAATAAAATAGAACACAAATATACTGATATTCTGGGTCTGGATATAAACTGAAATTGGCTGAGAAACTAAAACAGCATAAATTATGCCATACAATGTTACCTCTTCTGATATTTTTGTAACAATATCTATCATTTTTGTGCTATAACCTGTAAAACTGGGATTTTAAAACTAACTTAAAAATGTAACATGAGTTCAATTCTTGGTACCAAAACAACCCCCACCCCAAGCCAAAGGTAACATGATAATAAAGTCTCTCCCATGAGAAGGGCTTTGAGATCTTTATTCAACTGAAATAATAAGAATCTATTAATATACTGGGCACATTCACATATGCAGAAATAATATATATTATATATATATATATTATATATATATAAAATCCAGCCTTTATTGCAGGTATATCAGACCTAAGGAGAAAAATAGGCACAATAAATAAATGCAATTCAATATGGAGAAGAAAATTTTTCTAAGGCCACAGACAAGGAACCTGTTTTGCTGGGAGGAATCAGGAAAACATTGAAATAGTCATATTGGAGGTACATATTAATTCATGTGTGTTACACAGGTAGTAAGTACAATATAGTCTAGAAACTCAAGAGGAAAAATCAGCTAGTAAAAGAGGAAAAAACCACCTAGATCAAGAAAGAGATAAGAACACAAAAGTATACAATAGTGAAAGAGAATGGCATATTTTTAATAAAAGTATGTTGTAATTGGAATGACAGAAAGAAGTAGTGAGAAATAAGACGGGAGAAGTAAGGAATCAAAATTGTGAAAGGCCATTTATGCTACATTAAGAAATTCTGATTTTGGTTTATAAGCCATGAGAAATTGATCAAATATAAAAAGCTAGTATTAAGAGTTAATGTGGAGGATTACTTATGGTTAGTGAAGAGAAGGTAACATTAATTAAACAACATTTATCATTTAGTGGATTTAAGTGCTTTACATCCATTTTCACAGAGCCAACTTTTAAACCTTCAATTTATTCTCTTTCCATAGTCTATCATCCTGTAAAGTATCACAATCCTGATAAAATAAACCTTGAACTCTTGCAGAGAACTGAAAGGAATAACTACAAAGAAAAAAGCAATGTAACTCTGATACTACTTACAAAGATCTGATGCAAAGGGGAGTCATGGCTGGTACTGTATTTTTCTCTTGGTATAACGTGATTATACTTTTATACTATTTACCACATGGAAATAAGAACAGGTTTTGAGAGAAAAAAGGACTACTTCCTATTTTAATGTAGTGTAAGTGGCCATTTATAATTTTCATTCCTAATCTTGCCCACTATTTTCACTTTCTCTGCATTCCAGTGCAATTGCATTGGTTTAGATCCAAAATGTCCCCCAGAAGTCCTACATTGGGAGATGGGTCCAGGCCAAAAGGGTCACGTCTCTAGGGACATGACCCAGAAGGGTAAATTTTTGTCCCCTCTTCTCTGTTTAGGATGTCAAGGGTACACCAGATTTTTCTACACAGGCTCAGAGGCGTAAAATGTTTCAGAAAAACTCAGTTTTCAAACACTGAGGAGGAGGGCCTCAGGATACTCTGCTCATTTAGGGCAATCTAAGAAATGTTTCCCAAATTCAGCTTATTCAGTCCCTCAGCGGCCTCTGAAGCCATCAGTGTCCAATCATTTCTCGAGATCACATGTCCCAATGCTGTCTAAGTATCAGGTCACTTGATAGATCTCAATGTCACTCCTGTGGTGCTGGTTTTTCAAGAATGCTAAATTCAAGAGTTGTGGGGTTAAGGGTTCTACCCAGACTTCAGAAAAAACTGTGGGAAGCTAGGCAATATGGTCCTGAGAGGATAGTGTGTGAAGCTGTGAAAATGAAGCTTAAGGTGTAGTGGGTACCCCAGGAAACTGGTGACATCAGAACACAAAATGTCTGCTGAGCAAAACTACAGGCTGTGAGCAGAGGCAGCCCAAAGGCCAAACCCTTTAGGGTTCAAGTCTTACACCAACCTGCCACAGGTACTGGGCATGGACTATGAAATTTAATGTTTCCCCTTACAGGTTTTCATCTTGCTTTGTCTGAATTTCTTTTTATCCTCCTGTTCCTTCATTTGGAATGGGAATGTTTATCCCATGCCACTGTATGTTGAAGGTATTTTAATTTTTTTTTTTTTAACTTTACCACAGTCAAAGCTAAGATTTGTCTTAAGTCTCAGGGAAGATACTGGACTTGAACTTTTGAATAATGCTGTAACTGTTAAGACTTTGGTGACTCTTAAGAGATAGACTAAATGCACCTTGTTAATGAGACAGAAATGAGTCTCTGAGAACCAGGGTAGGAATATTACGGTTTTGATTTAAAATCTGCCACAAAATTTTGTTTAGAGATGGAACCTGGTTGGAGTGGGGACATGACCTGGAAGGGTGTATTCTTGTCCCTGGTTCTTCCTCTTTCTTTTGTGTTTCCTGGTTTCCATGGGTTAAGCAGGTTTTTTCACAGGTCTTTCTACCATACTTGTCTGCCTTGGAGCCAGTGAGCTATGAACCGAACCCATAGGAACTAGAAGCCAAATAAATCTCTGTTTGAAGTTTTGGGTCAATGGGAAAGTGACTAATACCATGCACTAACTGGTGACTGTTTAAGACACTTGATAGGCAAGTAGAAGTATGGAGCCCAAAATATTAGAAATAATCAATATGAAGTCTAAAAATATAGGTTATGGAAGAAACTAAAGGATTAAGTGATCAAAAAGTTACTTATTTATTTAGTTTTTTTTTTTTTTTTGAGATAGTCTTGCTCTGTAGTCCAGGCTGGCCTTAAACTCGTAGTGATCCTCCTGCCT
Source organism: Hydrochoerus hydrochaeris (assembly GCA_004027455.1). Classification (NCBI taxonomy): domain Eukaryota; kingdom Metazoa; phylum Chordata; class Mammalia; order Rodentia; family Hydrochaeridae; genus Hydrochoerus; species Hydrochoerus hydrochaeris. The sequence continues at coordinate 355,662 of PVLA01000926.1, forward strand.
CAGCTTCCTGAATGCTCTGACTATAGGTGTATGCCACCACACTAGGTCAGAGTAATTTAAATGAGAAAATAAAGGATAGAAACATATGGGAAATATAATTAAATTAATAGGCAGAAAAGGAACAACGAGCCAAAAAGAGTAAGAAGGATAGTGAAAGTCAATTGTGTTAAGTTTTCAAATGAGCAGAAAAATATAAAGCTGGTAGGAATTAAACCTATACTATAACTGTCATTTTTAAAACTGAAAAACAGAAAATCTAAATCTCCAGCAATACAGAAAGCTACATTATGTATATATGAAAATTATTAAAAATGTATTTTTGATGACTTAATTACCTAAATGAGATATTAACCTAAAGTTAAATAAAATTACACAGCAAACATGATATAACTTGGACAACATCAAGTATTTTAAAGCTACTTATGTTGTTTCCATACATAGTGGGATTTTTTCTTTTTCAATAAAATATGCTCATAGTAATAAAAAAATATAGCATTAATAATTAGAAAAACACAGAGGCAAAGAGCCAGGATCTGGTTCAGTGGCACAATGTCTGCCTCACAAATGTAAGATCCTGAGTGCAATTCTTGGTATTACTCCCACAGAACAACCCCCAAACCCAAAAAAGACCCCACAAAATCAAAAACAAACCAAAAAGTCCCAATGGCAAATAACAACTTACCTGAAATTCATTAACATATTGTGCCATCACAAACTCATGTCTTTCAGTTGATAAAGGTTCTGCTAGAACATCAGGTAAAGTTTTATGACCCTGGCTTTTCTTTTGTGCAGCAGTCCCATTGAGATGACACTCAAAACCTATATTCCCAGGAAGCTGGAAACGGTGATCTTGAGGTCCAAAGGGTCCCATAGTTTCATCAGGCCACACTGTTCGAGAACCTAAAGAGAACAGTAACAACAAACAAAGCAATCATTTTCTCCTTAAATGTCAAGGACACTGGCAAGTTGAAAGAATGTTCTTACAATTTGTGTTTTTATTATAGATCTTTGGAATTTGCTGTCTTGATGCATATAAATTAGTTTCATGTTGTTTCCAAAATGCTGATCACCACAACTAGTTGTTGGCTCCCAGGTAGATCAACTACTAGGGGAAACAGTCAGTAAAGTATTGTAACTCATCTACCAGCTGACAGTCATCATAAAGAATACAGTAAACTTTTCCATACTGACCTGAGTGAAGTCTACATTATACAGTATTAAAAGAAAAAGATGTATCAAGAATAGCACAGTAACATTTATATATTTTTATATTCCTATTTTTAAAAAATAAGAAAAAGATTTAAAAGGAAAGACCAAATTTAAAAGGAACGACTAAACAGTAGTTACCCTTAGGATGGGCAATTCATCTGCTGCTCACTATGGGCACACAGCATTAATCAGTGGTGGTGGTGGTGGGGCATCATCTATTATGTGACACAACCCTGTGTTTACAAGCTGCATAAATTAATACAGATTATAAATATGTACAATACAACAGACCATAATACTTTATGTGCATACAATTTTTAAAATCTACTAATTTATAAAAATTCATAAAGATCCAAAAAAAATAAAGTAGGAAATTAAACTAAAAACACTCAAGAGTACAAGTTTGATTTAGGAAAAGGAGAGATAACTGCTGTGCTCATAGTAATAATTATTTTTAATATCCTGACAGAAGTGATGTCTGAAAATGGTTATGTCAATATGGCTGACTCACTGCTTGGTCATGAATGCAATTACATTCCTTTTCCACCCCTATTAACATAAAAGACCTGGCAATCATGCAACCCTCTCCTGCTGAATTGTCTCAAAATTCTCAACACATTCTACCCCAATGCTTCTCAAACTTAAAAGTACTTAAGAATCATCTTGGGATCTTGTTAAAATGTAGATTCTGATTTAACAAGTATGGAGTGAGGCTCAAGATTTTACATTTGTAACAAGTTCTCAAATGATCTGGAGTAACAGGGCTCTAGGCAGCCACTAAAGATTGACTGGAGTCTATTCATAAGATAAGCCTGTTTAGCTATTTCTCAACATGATGAGTTTAAAAGACCACTGAGGTCTATCAGTCTCAAATTTTCTTTAAAGGAAATAAATGTTCCACATTAATAGTGGATTTGAGCAAATTTTCATGGTAGGCATTTAGGATTTCTCTTTTGTGAAAGACCTGTGAACACGCTGCTTTGATTTTCAATTGGGTTGTCTTTTTCCTATTACTCTATAAAAATTCTTTATGTATCAGGAAATTAACCCCTTATATATCTAAATATAAAAATCTTTTACTTATTATACATTTATGGTTAGTCTTCAGGTGATGTCAACTGGATTAGTAAAAGATGAAGCTATAAAAGAAAATAGGGCAAGCTGGAAGGCTTTAAACTTACATGAACTTAAATTACACAGTAATAATGTGTTTCAAGAAAAAAGGATTTTATATACAATTCCATTAGGACACAATAGATTAAACTTCAAATCACCTTTAAAATCAATGGTTTACAGAAGAAAACAAGGACTAAATATGATAGCTTCTAGAACTATATGATAATGACAACATAACACATCAAAACTTATGGTACACAATGAAAGCAGGCCTAAGAGGAAAGTCTGTAGCTGTGAATGCTAACATCAGGAAAACCAAGTGAGCCCAATGAAGTAATCTAACCATGCACTGCAAGGCCCTAGGAAAACAAGAACCCAAAATTTGTTTAAAGAAGGAAATTTTAAAGAGCAGAGCAGAAATCAATGAAATTGAGACCAAAAACCCCTATAGTCAATGAATTAAAGAGTTCTTTGAAAGAATAAACAAAACACTTAGCTAATTAAAAAAAAAAAAAGTGAAAGACCCAAATCAATGCAATTAGAAATGAAAAAGTTAAAATAATGGATAATGCTGAAACTCAATTACTAACAACCACTTTGCAAAACTGTATGTCGATAATGTGAATTCAGAAGAAATGCATAGATTCCTAGATACACGTGAATCACCAAAACTGATTAAATCCCTGAATAATCAAATAGCAGGCAACAAAATTGAAGCAGGAGAGAAAAAAAAAATGCAACAAGAAAAGCCAGGACCTCATGAATTCACTGCCAAATTCTAAAAGAACTTCAGTGATCTAATGCCAATACTCCTTAAATTCTTTAGTGAAATCAAAAGGGAAGGAGTATGGGAGACCACCATGTTGTTTTCTGCTGAGAAAGAAGCCCTTGCCACAACCTGCCCCTGACCTCCCTTCATCCTACTGACTGATATATGTACAGCTGGCTATACTGAAACAAATGTTCCCAGCAAAAAATGTGCCAGTGTTGCACACATCAAAATTATCTGTGCATTGCTAATTGGAGGCCTCTGTGACTGTTATGGCTATAGTTTCTTTTCCCTATGTACTCTGCATCTACCCCTACTCACCTCCCTGACTGATACCAATAAAAACTATGAGCTTTTGTTCCAGAGAGAACACTGGGTCATCCCAGAGCTCCTCAACTGCAAAATATTTTCTCTTTGTGTTTCTTTTGCATCTGTGTGCCATAGTGCCTGCTGGGTTAGACTGATACCCTCCCACGAGGGTTTCAGTAAAGGAGTACTCTCAAAGTCATCCCTAGAAGTTAGCATTACCCAAAACCAAACAAGAATCTAATCAAAAAAGGAAACTACAGGCCAATTTCTCTCAGGAACACAAATGGAAAAAGTCATCAACAAGATACTGGCAAAGAAGATGCAATGATTATCAAAAAGATCCTATACCATGACCAAGTATGCTTTTTCCCAGGCATGCAAGGATGGTTCAACATACAGAAATCAATAAATGTAATACATCACAAAAACAGAAGCAAGGACAAAAAGTACATGATCATCTCAATAGACACACAAAAAGCCTTTGACAAAATCCAACATGTTTTTGCAATAAAGGCACTAAAGAAAATAGGTACAGAAGGAAAGAACCTTGTATTTCAATTTCATAAAAGCCATTTATGACAAACCTATTCCTAACATCATATTAAATGGAGAAAAACCAAAGCTTTCCCTCTAAAATCAGGAACAAGACAAATAAGCCCACTATCACCACTCCTATTCAACATATCCTTGGAAATATTTTCAAGGATGATCAAGCAAGAAAAAGAAAAGAGTATGTGTAAGAAAGGAAGAAGACGAATTATTATTTGCAGATGATATGATTCTGTATGTTTCACCAAGACTTGTAAAAATAAACCAAATTCAGCAGTATATAGCAGGATGAAACAGCAGACAAAAATCAATTATCATTCTTGTACACCTGCAGCAAATTCATAGTGAAAAAAGTACCACTTATGATAGCACCAAGAAAAACCAAATATTTGGAAATTAACCTAAAGAGAATGACCTTTACAAATGGAAACTACAGTACTCTTAAAAAGAAAATCAAAGACAACATCATAAAGTGAAAACATACCCTGTGTCTGGACAGCTAAAAACAATATAGTCAAAATGTCTATTCTTTCAAAATTCACCCACAGATTTAATGTTATCCCAATCAAAATACCAACAGCACTACACCGAAGTGGAAAAAACAATCCAAAAATTCAGATGAAACTAGGAAAGACCCAGAGTCACAAATGCAATCCTGGATAGCAACGGTGAAGTAGAAACCATCATAATCCAGGACCTGGAAGTTATACCACAAAGCTACACTGATAAAATGTAATGGTACTCACACAAAGACATGTGGAGCCATAGAACAGAACAGCAGATGCAGCAACTGAAAGCACATTCAACTACTTGCTCTTTGATGAAGGGGCCAAGAACATACACTGGAGGAAAGATATGTTCTTTAAAGAAAGACAAGCTCTTTAATGTTACTGGGAAAACTGGCTAACCCTTATCTCTTACCATGTACTAAACTAAAATCAAAATGGATAAAAGAACTAAATGTTAAAACTGAAACAACTTGTGGAAGATATTGCCACTGTTTTTGTTATTGTCATTTTGCTTTTGCTATTGTTTTTTAATTGTTTGTTTCCTGATTATTGTTTTTTTCTCTTTGAAATAAAAAAAAAAGGAGAAACAATAAAGGTGTATCAAGAAAGTGACATGAGGGCTGGAGATTTAGCTCAGCGACATAAGCGCCTGCCAGGCAAACATGAGGTCGTGAGTTCAATCCCCAGTACCAAAAAGAAAAAAAAAAATCTTCCCAAAAAAGTGACACAAAACATTTAAAAATCATTAGCATCATAGGGGTGTGCCAAACAAATAGCAGATTTTGTAGGAAGTAAGTAAATCAATGAATTCAACACACAACCTTTTGACTGCATGGTGTGAAAGCCACTGAATTTTGACCTTTTTTGTGTTTAGCAATACACTGTAATCTCTCTCAATGCTGGACAGTGAGCCACAGTTCATAGTGAGTTATGAATCACTATAAATAAAACTTTAACAAGTACTGCATTGGTATGATTATTTGGTAGGTTAGGTATATTCAATTCATTATCTTTTACTTACATATATCTGGGGATGTGGTGGCCACATGAGATTCATCAGAGCCTGAAGATCCTGCTGTTGAAAAGGCTTTTGGGCTGACAACTCTTTTAACTAACGAGTAAAATCCTGGGAGATAAGAAACAAGTCTGGCCCTGTTACAGAGCACCTAACAATGAAAAAAAAAAAAATTTATTATGGATCTAAATATCATAACTTCTGATTATCTATGTAATACATATAATACGCATTTATAATTTTAAAATAAATTCAGTGAAAATTGCCAGAATCAAAACACAATTATGTATGTCAAATCCTAATGAAATGAGTCAAAAGGCCATGATTGAGGGGTGCGGGTCATTATTGTTGCTTCATAATAGGAACTATCTCAAAAGATTCTGCTTAAACACAATTGCACAAAGGCAAATCCTGCACACACACAAAATACTTCTATGAAGATGCCTACTCAATGAATGACTGTTCAGTCTTGGACTCATATTTTTGTTAGTCATTTTTGTGCCAAGAATAATTTTCAAAATAACTGCAACTGTCTTCATTTTACGTTTGACAGTCTTGTCTCCCTTTCCTTCCTTGGGTGTATCTACAGCTCCACCGTACTATGCCATGATGTATGTGTTATGGATTGCAGTCACTCACTCCTGAATAAACCTTTTTCTTTGGAAAGCCTCTCTTGCTATAATATTCATCTTATACTGAAACAACACAAATAACAACAAATATCTAAGTCAAGCACACCTGTAATTCCAGGTGAAGCAGGATGATCACTACATTTCAGCATTGTCTGAATAACTTGGTGATTTAGTGAGATCATCTCAAAACAAAAAATAAAAATAAATAAATAAAAAAGGTTAAGGATATAGTTTAGTATAAAGGATCTGGGTTCAATCCCAGTACCACAAAAAACAATAAAAAACCAAACAAGTTGTTATGGATTAAAAATTGGTGGTCAACTTAACGCCAGCTGGATTACAACAGCATGGTGCTGAGTGTAAATGTTCTACCTGAGGAAAGTTTCCAGCATAAATAGACATGGAGGAGAAGTTGAGGCATTGAGGCGTTGTGGGTTTCACTACATGTGGCTGTTTGAGTCACTGGTTCTCCTGGAGAAGCTATCTGGTCCTTACATTGAGCATTGCTTCGTGGCTCTGGAGGGGAAGACATGTGCCACTTAGTCTCCAGGATGAACTCGTCATGCTAGCTTCCTGGCGTGTACTCAACTGTGCTTGTCGCAGGAGGAGCTCGGGGCCTTTGCGCTGCTGAGGATGGCTGTGGTGCTTTTCAGGACAGCCCTGGTCTTCGTTGTGAGTGTGACTTCTCAGCTCCAGCGTGCTCAACCTATCAGCACAGTTCCTTCATCGTGCCAGCACAGACTTCCTAGTTTCCACAGCTGACCTTTGGGTCTTTCCAGAAAGGATCCATAAAAGAGACTGGCGTGAGTCCTTCTTGTGGGCTCTAGACCTTCAGTTGGACTCGTGGGAAGCACTGTCATGAGCTCTGGGTTTTCATCTGGACTCATGTGGGACATTGCTGTGGGATTCAGGCCCTTGGCTAAATATTCTGTCTTTAGTGCTGTGGATAGATTTCCTGCATTTTCTTGTGTTAGCTCTGGGTGATCATAATAAAAATATTATAAACTCCATGTCCTGATTCTAATTGTTCTCTGCACAACCCTGACTACAACACAAGTATTAAATTACGTTGGGTAGAATTATGTATTTTTCAAATAAAGACCATAATTCAAGAGTGCTGCATGAGAATAAAGTGTAGAAAAATTTTTCTAATGACAAAACTAAAAAGGTAGCACCATTAATAACATTCTTCTATCCTTAAGATTTGGAATGTCTAAAACCTTTTCTTGGACCAAAATCTTACTTATTTACTTATTTTCTAATACTTCCTTCTTTTATTGTGCTATCTCCTGTGTAATTCCTCTTGGTTTGGGAATTTCCACTTTCCTTTATGTTAGCATATATAGTATCTTCCTCATTTGTTTTCTGATCTTATGTTCATTTTCTAGACTTGTAGGTAGGCTGCAAATAATTTGGAAATAATACATAAATATCTGCTATACAGAAACTTTTGGCAAAATAGTTGGGGTCAGAATAACTTAAAGCAAAGGACAGTAAGCTATGTCCTAGTAAAGCACACTACTTTGGTAAATAAAATTTTATTATAATATAGCCACATCTATTAATTTATTTGTTGTGAATGACTTGTTTTCACACCATAGTGGCAGAATTAGGTAGCTGTAATTCAAAGTTTATGGTCCACAAAGCATTGAATATTTACTATGTGGCCTTTTACAGTAAACAAATTTTTAAAAACCCAGACTGCCAACAGTTGGTAAAATGGAAATTACAAACTGAAAAATACCTGTGGTATATAAAAGAAGCAAGCAACCTTTCTCTAGCTATAGAAATGTTGCTAATTATCATTTGGATATAAACCTACTGCTGCTATGCTGTTTGAATTTTTATTCTACTCCAGCAAAGAATTAATTGGTTTGTCTTTTTTGAGACAGGCTCTCACTGTGTGATTTGACTGGCCTTGAATTCATCATGCAGCCTAGGCTGGCCTCCAACTCAGGGCAATCCTCCTGCCTCAGCCTTCTGAGTGCCAGGATTAAACACATACGCCACCATTCCCAGCTGACTTCAGCAAAGAACTGATAAAAGCATCTTCCAAATACTTACCCTACTGAATTTATTCATTTAAACCAAAATAAACTCAGGTCAAATATTCAATTTCAATTAATTTTTTTTTGTGAATACCATATGCTTCTTTTACAATGTATGTTTCTGTGTGGGTTATGACTAGGTAAAAATTCAATTTAGAACTGGGCATACAGCACAGCAGCACAGTACCTGCCTGGCAAGTATAAGGCCCTGAGCTTGATTCCTTGGTACAGAAAATAAATACATACATACATACAACTTGTTTCAGACTGGTAGTTTTTTTGTTGGCATTACTGGGAATTGACCATGGGGTGTCCCAGATGCCAGGCAAGTGTTCTACCTCCGAGTATAACCTCAGTCCTTTATTTTTATTTAATTTTGAGACGAGACTTTATTAAGTGGCTGAGTTACTCTGGCTGAGCTTTAACTTGCAATTCCAAGTTTTTTACAGTGTTAGACGTACAGGTATGTGCCAACCACCCAGCTAGGTAAAGGACTCTATAATCATTAGGTTCTTACTAATTACAAGACTATCATCTTCACTAATGTTGGGCACTTCAATAATCTTACTAACATGTAGCTCTGATTAGATCACCACAATTTAAACAAAATCTAAAATACTGAGTTTGGCTGATCAAGGTTGCACCTCACAATGTAAACTTATCTTCCAGTAATCTTTTCCACATATCTTACATTCAGGCAGGCAAAAAACGACTTCCTTAAAAATGGGTGGGGAGGAGATGCCTTTCAATACACTGTACTATACTTTTGGTTCCCCCATCCCAACTATCTAATTCTGCTTATCTTTCAAAACTCGAGTTAAATGCTTTTCCCAATAAAATAACACCAAGCCCCTACTACTTTTTCTTCTGCACAAAGCTTGGACTCTGCTCTGAAATAGCTGTGAATTGTACTTTTCCAAAGCTTTTAAAAAACCTAGTATGTTCTGTTTTTATTGCAGCAGTTTCATATGTATCTTACGTCCCTCACTGTATAAACTCTTAAAATATATATAGTTTTTTCTTTTTGCCCACACTAATCAAGTGCTACCACTGAAATAACATTCCCAGCTTCGGATGTTTATAATTAATAACTGCGCACTTACACTAATACTGGTGTGAGTGAATAATATCTTTTGGTCTTGTTTTGTAGAATTTTAGTCATTTCCTATACTGGAACTGCTCAAAACAAAACAAAACAAAACAAGAATCCTTCAGTTCAGTCAGCCAGAGACGCAAAAAGGGCTAAAAAAAATATTCTCTATGCTGAAATACTATCTTAATTGCCAAGATGCTTCGAATTTGTCCATGGAAATGAAATTGAAGAATCCTATTTAAAAGAAATGTGTTCAAACTGTCCTCAAACGTAACGTATCGTTACAGTCACTGTCTCTCTTCACAAGGCCAATGCCATCATAATGAAATGGTCCCTCCACTACTTTACAGGTTTCCCAAACAGTTTACGGATAGACTACTCACACTGGCCATTTCTAGTGGAGAGAGCAGACACAGCCTTCTCTTTCGTCAAGCAGTCCTGGGAAAAAGACAAAACAAAACAGGCCGTCAGCGATCACACCGCCCCAGACAGCTCGGGCCGGGTCCCGCGCTCCTCGCCGCCAGGCGAACTCGCCCCTCCCGGGGCCGCTGGCGACAGCCCGCCGAAAACCGCCTGCCGCGGACGGCGCGGGGACCGCGGGCGACTGACTTCGGTCTGCGGGTCCGGTTCCCGGCTGTTTGACAAGAGCTTGGTGGCAACGCTTCCAGCTGAACTGAAGGGGAAGGAAGCTCAAAACAGCCTAGAGACTTAGGGGCTCCGTGTGAAAAGGGACCACGGGCGAATTTGGAGGGGCCGAGGCGGGCAGAAACCATCCGTACCAAACCACAGAGCCGCCTCCAGCGGCCCGGAACCAGACTCTTCTGCCGTCAAAATGGCGGCGAGAGAAGCAATGGGAGCTGCGTCTGCGTTGGCCGAGCAGGCCGAAGAAGTTGCTTCCGAGCACATCGAGGCAAAGGATCGTCGCGACAATGATGCGCACGCTTGTCACGTAGGCCTGGGTGGACCAAAAGTGGGGCGGGGCTGAGTGGGTAGGGTGGAAGGAATGATGGTTTAGCTGGCCTAGAAGGAGTTTATAATTTAGTTGGTTGGTTCTTTGATCTGTTTGCTAGATCGTCTCCCTTCCTCTCAGGCTTTCTTACTCCCTTTATAATATAGTTTTGGGACATCTTTATTACTTAAATTTCCTAAGTCATTGTTTTTGAGGGTAGGGCATTTTCCTTTTTCTTTGTGTCCCCAGCAATGCTACAGTGACAGGCTTTCAATATAGGCTTAATAAATACATATCAGACAATTTATAGAATAGCATATCATTTTAATTTATCTATTTTTAAAGATAGTAACTAAAGTACATACTTCATTCAAATTTCCTAAGTTTAAAATTTAATGTTCTTTTCCAGAATTCATAATACCACATCACATTTAATCGTGACATCTAAATCATTTTGACTCCTCCAGACTGTGACAGGTCCTCAGAATCTCTTTGCTTCTGATGACCTTGATAGTTTTAAAGCTTATTCATCAGGCATTTTGTTGAATGTCTGTTGGGATTGCCTAATATTTCCACTGAAGCAATGTTTTTTTTCAAAGTGTAATGTGGCCTCATCACTTCAGATTACGTAATAAACATGACTTATTACTGCTGATGCTTTTATCACTTCATTAAGTTGTTAGCATTTGTCAATTTTCTCCATTATGAAGTAACTTTTTTCCTTTAGAAGGATGTTACTATGTACTGCCCAAATTGTAGGAGATACTCTTTGAGGGTAGAGGCTCTTCATAAGTTATTTGAAGTTTTTCTGCATTGGGGATTTGTCTGTTCTTCTCCATACGTTTATGTATTCAATTCTATATTTATATTAGTATGGACTTGTGGATATTTATTTTAAATTTTGAGTTATAATCAAATGCCACTTTAATTTTTTGTTCAAATACTTCCAGTTTTGGTCATGGTATGTAAAGGCAACTGAATTAGATAGAAACATTATAAGCAGTCAGACAGGGCTGGACCTTTGAAGGCACCAGTGTAGAAGACCAGATACCTTGCAACTGTGGGGGAGTCACATCTCTGCTATGGGCCAGACCACAAGACAAAAACAAAACAAAACAAATGCACCTACATACTTCTTAAGGATACACATCAGGGATTGATACACTAAGTTGGTCTCTATCACCCTGAGAAAACCACAAGAAACTACTAACCCACTTCCCTACAGGAATGCCCCTACTCTATATGCATGACCACTTGCTACGTGACTTGATTCCCCATTTGTCCCTGATTTAATCAATTTTACCTGAGCAATTATACTTGTAATCTTATTGGTTGACCATAGTTCATGCCTGCCTTGCAAGTTTCCATTTTTCCCCACCTTGGAGTTTTGCTCTATAAGATCCATAGGAAAGTCAGGGTCCTTGGCAACCCACTGAAGACCCCTTCTGTCTCTCTCTCAGGAACTTTTTTTTCTCTCAGTAAATATATTCTGCACTTAACCTCTGTTTTTCCTAAAATGCATTCCTCAATTTTAGAGAATACAAACTCCTACCAGACATCCGGTAGGCTGGGTGTTTGTTTCCCTTATATCAATGAGATTTATGTTTGTTGGCACCTCTGCATTTTTGAAACACTTCCTTAAGTTGTGTGTGTTATCTTTGATCATTTCCTCAGTTTCTAGCATTATAAGATGCTCCAAGATCTTTTTATGTATTCCTTTCCTCAGTCCTAAAAATGTTGTGGAGTTTCCAAGAAACTAGAGAGACTAGAAGGGATTACAGGAGCATTTTATTAGTGTACAACTCAGCCACTAGAAATGCTTGAAACCAGGCTGCCCCCAAGCCACAGAGCTGACCCCTCTTATAAAATTTGTGATGTCAAGTAAGTAGAGGTACAGATGTAAAACAATGGCAATTAGTCATCCTGGCAAATAACCCTATATTACCCTTGAAAAGAAAACATTCTGTGCATCTCAGGATGTTAGGATGCTGTGAAGCTTGTTTATAACCCTGTTCATTAGTTTTATTGGTGATGGTACCCAGTATTGGTCCTCTAAGGGAGGAGATTCCCCTGAGAGAACCACTTGATGTGTCTCCATTATCAGTAGAAAAACACAGGACCGGGATGAGAAAGCACAAGTCCACATTCCTGAGGCAGGAGTCGCTGGAGGAGTTGTTTGCCTGGAGCTGGGAAGATTTTACATGTGAGAGAGACTTCGTTTCTCTTAAGTTCTGCTTTAAAGTTAGCCACTTTCCCTAGGAGCAATGGGTCATTTTAATGGAAAATGGTTAGAAATCAAGACTTGGACATTTGGAGTATTTGTAATTGTAGACCTACTTAACTACAGAACAAAGAGATGTATTTGTGTACACTAACCTGAGTAGACATATTTATATACGCACCCATTTGCATCTATGTCAGCTAAATAAGAAGTCATGCTGGTGTCTCCAGCCCTAACCCAGCACTACAGGAGCATGCTTTTGTCACTCTGCTTGTATATTAGCTTCCACTTCTATGCAAGGAACTTGGCTCTCATCATCTACCATCTCAATTGTTTGATTCCAGTTCAAATATATGATGGGTTCACAATTGTTAACCCATACGCCGTGTACATGTATAGTGTATTCAGAATTGTGATTAGGTATGCTTGTGGAAAAGAGATTTACCAATTATAGCACAATGCTATGGGTAGTTTTTTTATTCTTAGTCCATTCTAAGAAAGAAAGAAAGAAAGGAAGGAAGAAAGAAAGAAAGACAAAGAGAGAGAAAGAGAGAGAGAGAGAGAGAGAGAGAGAGAGAGAGAGAGAGAGAGAGAGAACTTGTTCATCTATTAAACCTTCATACCTCCTCAAACACCTAGTAACCGCTGATTTGTTTACCATCTCTATAGTTTAGGCTTTTCTAGTGACCTAGCAATGGAATCATACAATATGTACATTTTCAGACTGATTTTCCTTTAGCATTTTCATTTTATGTGAGCATTTTCATTTTGTGTGACTCATTTCTTTGTAAATTCTTTGAGTAATATTCTAATACATATATGTTTTGTTCTTTGTTTATACCTTCACCTATTAAAGACAGGGAAGTTGGAAATATTACAGGTAGTCAGACAGGGCTGTGCTAGCAAAGGAAGCAGTGCAGAAGAGCACATACCTTGCAACTGTGGGAGTGACAGGCACCTCCGTTGGGGGGCCTTGCTTCAAGACAAAAGATAAAACAAATATACTCACATACTTCCTAGGGATAAGCATCAGGGATTGATGTTCTAAATAGGTATGGGAGGAAGCCAGGAAGAGCCACTAACCCAACCCCTACAGGAAAGCCCCTGTTCTGTATTCATGGCGCTTGCTATGTGACTTGCTTCCTCATTTAATCTGGATTTAATCAGTATTCCTGAGCAATTATGCTCATAATCTTATAGGTTGACCATAGTTTTGTCTCACTTCATGCCCACCTTGCAATTTCCCATTTTCCCTCACCTGGAACATGCCTGACCTCATGGTTTTGTTCTATAAAACTCCCTAGAAAAGGCAGGTTCCTTGGCAACCCGCTCGGGACCCCTTCTGACTATCTCTTGGACAGAAGGTTTCTTCCCCCCGGTAAATGTGTTCTGCTCTTCCCCTCTGTTGTTCCTAAAATTCATTCTTCGATTTTGAAGAACTTGAACTCACACTGACATCAATCAAGTTGAGAGTTTCTTGTCCCTATATCAGCACTTCGGTTTTGTTCAGTTTTTGATGGTTGTGAATAAAAGCTCCTTTAAAGATTTATGTGTAGAATTTTCTTTGGATATGATTACAGATAAGCTGGGGTAATATTTTGGGGCACAATTACTGGTAAATAGTATTTTTATAAGTTATTTAAAAATAGCTCTGTTAGATAATTTGAGCATTCATCCCAGAGTATGTACATAGTTTAGCAAATGTCTTCTATGTTGGTAACACAGAGCAAACTTAATTTCACCTCTGTCCAATTATTACAGTAAGTGATGTCCAAATTATTGGCTTTACAAATCACTTGCCATCTGACACCCCATAGCAGTTCAAATTAATGAATGTTCAAGTCTAGAAAAAGGAGAATGTCTTAGGATGTCCTGTCTAAGGATGTTTAAGGAAGGAGATTCCAGTACTTTCCTTGGAAAACGCCAAGTGATGTTTCAGAAACCTTCACTTTAAGGAAATTGTCCTTACCCAAAGTCCTTATACAGTACGTTTATTTCCTCTTTCTGTGAGAGAGAGTTGGGGAGGGAAAGCAAAAATTCCTCACTTCAATTTTTTTTAATTGTTACAATTTAATGCTGGAAATTAATAAGCTCCAAAAATGGCCAATGACTAAAATCTTCAGACCAAGGTTTGAAGATGAAGAAATACTGCATATTTTCTCAGAGAGAAGACCTACACATGTTCAACCTATGGCCCAATGGTTGTACTCTCCTGTTTCACCTGGGCCACACTGAGTAAAGAGGAAGTGTTTCAGGTGGAATATAAAATATATACATGGTTAATGTATGTAAGTAATATTTTTTACTTAATCTCAGCACTCAGGAGATAGAAGCTGGAGAATCATCATGAGTTCAAGGCCAGCCTGGGCTACATAAGCAAGCTCCAGGCCAATCTGGATTACATACTGAGACCCTGTCTCAAACAAAGAAATGCACAACTAGTTTGAGGAATTGAACTGGAGGTAGAGGGGACCAGGTCATCACCAGAATACAGTATAAAAGCAATGAGAAGCAATTGCACAGATTTAAACAGAGTAATTGTATCATATTTTTGTCTTGAAAGTGTTCATTGGCTTCAATACAGGAGGATGTGGAGCTACAATGAGATCAACCAGATAAGAGTTTATTGTATTCGTAAAGAAGAAAGCAAGAACCTGAGTTATAGCAGGGGAAGGTAAGGAACAAACACAGCACAGTAATGTAGAATGGTTGCAGGAAAAGGGATGAGGAAAAGGGAACAAACTGAAGCTGACATCTATATTGTTGACTCTAGGTACTCGGTGAATAGAGTTGCCTTTACTGAGACCGAGACTCCGTGGTATTAATATTTGCTACATGGCAGGAACTTGGATAGGTTATTTTCCCATTACCAATTATATTCCTCATCAAAATAGAGAAAATGGAGATATTATTTTCCTGTTATAAGTGAAGAAGTCCAAAGAGGTTAAGCATATTACCGAAGCTTCTATGATTGGATTTAAATTTAGGTCTATTTGATTTAAAATAGTATTCCTTTCCCCATAGAATACTGCCTCTCAGGAGGAGAAAAAGTTGAAGGAGAAAGATAATGTGTTTGCTGTAGGATTTTTCCAGATGCCTGTGGGACATTCATATAGACTTGTCCAGTTAGTTGTTTGAAAGCAGACCTATTTCTCAGGAAACTGATTATGTGGGAGATGGAGATTTGAGGGTCCTTGAAAGAGTCCATGCCCAGGAAGATTTTAAAAGACTCCATCCCCTTGAAGATCGGGGGCCACTAGTGTAGAATGTAGAAAGCAAAGGTAAACCTTAGAAGTCTGTAAAATATTAAAGGAAATTCTAGTGACAAAAGAAAAGTTTCATCAGAGACTAAAGTAAAGCAGGTGTGGGGAGTAGAGACAGAAGTATTCCAACTGTTAAGATAATTGCATAATATTGTTAGATGGGATTCAAAGGTCTTATTAAGAACCAAAAAGAGGCCATCTTATTTGATGGATAAAATAATGATTACTTTGCTGAAAGAGTTGCACTGGAGGTGGGGATGAAATTTTGGTTATTTTAGTATTCAGTGGATGAAACATTAACTTGAAGTCAGAGATTTTGTCTGTTTGTTCACTTTTCCTGGGATTTCACCATATATCTGCCACAAAGAGGTCATCATTAAATATGTATTGAAAGTTGAATAGACCAAGAAGTGGTGGCAGCTCTCATTAATAGCAGCTGTTCTTCATTGTGTTATTTCTGGATTCCATATCTACCTAGCATCTTCTCAGCAATTCTACTGGGAAGAATTGTAGGTTCTACCTTTCACAGACAATGAAACTGAGCCAGATTTTATAAGTAAACTGCTTATGCTATAGAGCTACTTATAGAGATGGATGTGAGATTCAAAATCCAATTTGTACAGTTGCAAAATCTTTATTCCTTCTAAGACAATGAAACTAAGAAAAAGGGGGAGGTGGATAGCTGTCTCTCAACCGCTTTTCCAATTTCCTCTCATCTTTTTGCTGCCTTCCTTTTACGCGATCTTAGTTTGTACTTACACTTCACAGGCAAAGCAGAGCCTACAGAGAGCTCTAAAGGTTGATCAAAGTCCTAGATTATGAGATTATTCAGAGGCTAATATGTAATCCTTAGAGCTTTCTTTCTGTTTCATCCTCGCAGCTGCTTGCATTAATGCCCTCTGATAAACATATGGCCTCCTTTTTGTTCTAGAGAACACTGACTCTCAACAACAAAGGATACATACTTAAAGCAAACTAGGGCATACATAGTCATCACTAAATGCAAAGCCTGTAAAGATTATTGTATTGAAGCCAGCCAGTTTTTTTTTAAAATAAAGAAAATAGTATTATAAAACCAAAAGAGGTAAGACAGAATCTTTTCTGCTCAGCTAAACATACTAAAGCATATTAGAAATTTGGAGACAATGTTCTATGTTATTTTAAAAAAGGATTCATATAGCTGTTACTTGTTTGAATAAAATAGCATGTAAAAGAAGGATAATTGCATAAAAAAGAATATAGGTAAAAGCATCTGAACAGTTTTTTCTTTGTCTTGGTCACAGAACTCTTTGTTTTTGTTTTTATTTTTATTTTGTGCAATACTTGGGAATGAACCCAGGACCTTTACACTGAAGTAAATTCCAAATCTTTGTTATTTAAATTTAACTTTTATTTTGATTTGTTATATTGTACAGGTTAGGTGATCCTTCTGCTTCAGACTCCAAGAGTACTGGGATTACAAATGTTTGCCACCACTTCCAGCAGAAATCAGCTGTTGACAATACATCTTTTATATTACCTGCATAGATGCTCCAGTAGTTCTTTAGTATTTGATATTTCATGACTGACAGCCGGGCATGGTGATGCATACCTGTAATCCCAGCACTTGGAGGCTGAGGCAAGAGGATTGCCATGGGTTTGAGGCCAGCCTGGGCTATATAGTGAGTTCAAGGCCATCCTGAAATACGGACAGAGACCTTATTTCAAAAAGAAG
Source organism: Hydrochoerus hydrochaeris (assembly GCA_004027455.1). Lineage (NCBI taxonomy): Eukaryota > Metazoa > Chordata > Mammalia > Rodentia > Hydrochaeridae > Hydrochoerus > Hydrochoerus hydrochaeris. The sequence continues at coordinate 373,058 of PVLA01000926.1, forward strand.
AAGAAGAGAAAGAAGAAGGAGAAGGAAGAGAACCGGCAATGTGCTCTAACCATTTGTAAAAAATTTAATATTGTCCTGGAAACGTCTTGTATGTTCTAGGAATTCATGATTGATTGTAGCACTTTAATGTTAGATATGGTAGAATGAATGTTATATCTTTGGCATACAATAGTTTAATATTTTGGTTTTTACTTTCACTATAACTCATGCAATCTAAAACTAGGCTTTAATTGTGATATTAGGTATTAACTATTATTTATATGCTTTTGCCTATAGATCCTCCTTATTAAATGGGAACAATGATATAATCTATTTTAGAGGTATTTTGAGAAGTATATAGATAATACAAACATATATAAATATGAAAGTTAATCCCAGTGAATTGCTTAGCAAGTTTCCAGTACGTGTTAGCCAATATCCTCTTCACCCAGATTATCAATATTATCGCTGTTGTCATCACTGAACTCTTCTGAACTCCAGTTTTACTGACAGAGGATAATGCAATGAGGAGCTTTGGTTCTCATATATGTGCAATGCGCTTATAAGGGATGATACTGCTTGGGCTTATTTGTGTTAGGAAATGGTTTGGTCTAAAGAGGGGCAGGAATGGATTCAGAGAGGATGTCCATCAGATTGTTACTGTGATTTGTTCCTACCTACTTCTTGAGGTGCTAGAGGATGTCCTTCAGGACTTAAGTATGTGGCAGTATAGAGAAGAGAGAACAAGGATGAGGAAATGTAGACTCTGTGTTATCTGAGCAAAAGTAAACTCTGAGGATTCAGTCTGTTGTGATCTCACTACATAAAGTAGAAATGCTCAGGTTTAAAATAGAAGTTGTTAGAAACTCAGACTCTTTGACCCCCCTCACCAGACTGCTGACTCAGAATCTACATTATAACAAGATCTCTAGTGCCTCCTATAAACCCTGAAGTTTGCAAAGACCTATTACAGACTTTTGGATGAGAGTGACCAGGAGATGGGAAAAGGAGTGATAGTAGCTGGGATAGCAAATATACATTGTCCCCAGATATATTTAGAATCAGAATTTATGACAATGAAAGTTTAGGAATCTCATTTTAAGCTGCTCAGGGAATTTTGAGGAACACTGCAATTTGAAGACCAAAGGTTAAATATAAAAACTGTTACATAGAGAAGTGTAATATTCGCCTTGAACACTAGCTGTCACTGCTCTACAAGGTTTGATCCTGCTAGTTCACTGAGAAGACAATAAAAGATTTTCTAAATTTGATGTATAAAGATGTAGGGAGCTAATTCTAAGTTAATCAGGTTTGGATCATCTTGACTTTTATTAAAGATCTCTACAAAATTTAAATGAGTTACAGTGTAGTGGTTAGATATTTAAATGTTTTGGATACGTGTGAATAAACCGGAGTCAGAAGAATAATGTCTCAATATACCTGGCGGAAAAATAAATAGTTATATGGCTTAAAACCCAAACTTGTTTCTGTAGTTTGAAGATATATGTCAGGTCAGAGAATAACTTTTCATTTTCCTAGACTTAGGTAACAATGTTACTTTCATATTGGATCTGAAAGATATTTAATGTTCATCTGAAGCACAGGGATTGAGTATTTCATAGTGTTCATGTGAACTTTTCCTTTATTTCTAGATACTGTGCCTACTGGGAGACTTGAATTTGAATTCTGGTTTTCCTGTACAGTTTTGTGTGGATCATGAAGGTAATTTCTCAAAATGGGTGTAGAAATACTCACATAAGAGTTGTTATGAAGAGAGCGCAGATAGTATAAATATTATTATGGCTTGAATCTAAAATGTCCTCAGTAATTATCTAATGTTGGGATAGTGGGCCTGACTGCAAGAGGCAAGTCACTGGGAGTTTGACCTGGAAGGGTGTATTCTTACCCTTAACTCCTCCTTTATGCTGTGTGTCCTGGCGGCTGATATGAGCAGCTTTCCTCCACCAGGCCCTTCTACCACATTATTTCTGTCTTGGAGATGGCCAGCTATGGGCTGAACTTACTGAAACTGTGAGCCAATTATGAACCTCTTCTACTTTAATTGTGAGTTCCAGGTATTTTGTACTAATTATAGGAAAGTGTACTAATACAGGAAATTGGTACTAGAAGTGGGGATGTTGCTATACTAAACCTGATCATATGATTTAGAAGCATTTGGAATTTGTTTGTAAGAGGAATAGGAAAAGGTTAGAAATGTCAGCTAGAGAAGCCCTAGAATGCTATAAGCCAAGTTTGATGAGTAATTCTGGTTGAAATTCAGAAGCCCGGAATGCAGATAGGCAAACAATAACTAGCAGTTGGGAAATGAAGACTGTTAGAAATTGGATTCAAGTTAATATGTGTTTGATTTTGGTGAAGATTGTCTGCTTTTTGCCTATGCTCTAAGATTTCATGTGAAGCTTAATTGAAAGGCATTGAACTAATTAAACTGATGGAGGCAATTTTAAGGCAGGCCAACATTCAGACTTTGGCACAGGTCCTGCTTTTAGGCAAGTCTACAATGAAAATCTGGAGCAAAGAGCAGAGCCAAAAGATGTGGACATTTTGCTTGTGAGCAGAAAAGAAGCATGTGTAGTTGGGTCCAAAAGACTTGGGGTTGCTGAAGGATTTAGCACTACTAAAAACAAATCAAGTACTTTGAATAGAGACAAGAAGAAAATTGCCTTGGGGGCATCTCAGAAATCAGTGAGACCATACCCATCTTAGGTTCAGGGTACCAAAATGAAAATTTTTCATTGGAGGAGAGAGTTCTTAGGATGCTGCTCATTTAGGGCTGTGTAAGGAAGTATATCCCCAAACTCAGTCATCGAGGCACTCTAACACTGATATATATAGTTATGGTGCAAGGGGGCCTGGCAATGCTAAAGCTGGCAACTGACCATAGCATCATCCAGGCACGCAAAATGCAAGAGTTATGAGGTCATGAAGGATCCATCAAGACTTCAGAAGAGGCCTGAGAAGCCCAGCAAAATGTGTGACAGTGTCATACTCCCCGCTCTGAGCCCATGCAAAAGGAGTGAGTGAATCTGTCAGAGTGAAGCTGAAGGTGCAGTGGAGACCTCGGAAAGTTGGAAATGCTAGAAATGTGAAACATCTACAGAGGAAAACTACATGCAAGAGGTGGAGCTAGCCCAAGAGAAAAACCATGTGGTCCACCACCAGCAAGGCCATAGAAACAGACCTACCTGAGCCATATGGAGTTCATGTCTCCTCAAAACCTGTTCTTGGTGCTGGACGTATAGCTACAAGACTTAATATTTGCCCTGCTGGTTTTCTGTCTTGCTTTGGTACTACTACTTTCTTTTCCCCTATTTTTCCCTTTTAGAATGGGAATGTTTACCTTGTGCCATTATATATTAAAAATGTTTACCTTTCTAATTCTTAAAGGAGCTTATAGCTAAGAGTTTGCCTTGAGTCTCAGAGACATTGGAATTGGACCTTTGGAGCAATGTTGGCACCATTTAGAGTTTGGCAACTCTTAGAGTTAGATTTCATGAATTTTGCATAATGAGATTCACATGACCATTTTGGAGACAAGGGATGAAATGTTATACTATTGATCTAAATTGTTTCCCAAAAGTCTTATATGTTCAGAGGTGGGGCCTGGTCAAAAGGGGTAAGTCACTGAAAGCGTGACCTGGGAGGGTATGTTTTGTCCCCAGATTCTCCCTTTTTTCTTGATTTCTGTTTGTCATGACATGAACAGCTTTTCTCTACCAGAAATTTTCTGCCTTGGATCCAGATAACCATTCACTGAATCCCCTAAAACTCTAAGCCAAAATGAACCTGTTTTTCCCTAAATTGTGGATATTGGTTATTTTGTTTCAGCATTGGGAGAGTGACTAAGACAAGTATTACTTTAGCAATTATAAATCATTAAATAAATGTAAAATATTTGAATGCTTACAACATTGGAAATTTGCTTTGCTGTTTAATCTTTGGAATTACACCAAAGCACCATTTTTTAACTTCTAAAATATTTTATTAGTACATGTGTGTAGTATGAAACGTTTACATTCAGAGTTGGTACAAATATATAACACATCACAATTCCTTTCCCTCCCCTTCTTTCCTTTCTATCCTCTCCTCTCTCTCAATCTCTTGATTCTCTTCCTTTTTGAGAAAGATCTATTTCCCTAATTCCTTTATCTTTTATTTTACTCTTTATTTCTACTTTGGGTTTATCATGTCAAAGAAAATGTGATATTTAAGCTTATGTGTCTGATTTATGTCATTTAACACTATGGTCTCAAGGTGCCTCCATTTTTCTACGTGACTTAAATTTATTTTTCTTTATGCAGAGTAGTACACCATTGTATATAAACACCACATTTTTTTATTCATTCATCTGTTAGTAGACATATGGGCTGCCTTTAAGATTTAGTAATTATGAATTGTGCTACTATAAACATGGGTATAAATGTATCACTGTAATGTGATGTCTTTTACTCTTCTAGAAATGTGCCTAGAAGGTAGGTAGCTGGGTCAAATGGAATTACTCTTTTTAGTATTTTGGGACTTTAGGAATGAGTCTTTTGTCTGAGAAATCACTGACTTTTTTTTTTATCATTTTGTAAGTTATCTTCTCATTCTGCTGGTTATTTCTTTTGCTGTGCAGAAGACTTTTGATTTGATGTGATCCTATTTGTTGATTCTTGAAATTATTTCCTTTGCAACTGGGGTTTTGGTCAGAAAGTCCTTTCTGATGCCTACAACTTCAAGAATTTTACCTACTTTGTTTTCAGCAGGTGAAGCATTTCTAGTTTAACAGTTCTTTCATCCATTTTAATTTCAGTATAATACATGGTGAGAGATAATGAGCTTAGAGTCAGTGTTTTGCATGTGGAAAGCCAATTTTCTCAACACTATTTATTGAAGAGGCTGTCTTTTTCCAGTGTGCCCCTTTTAGTCCTTTTATCAAAGATCAAATAGTTGAATGTACTTGGGATTATTTTTGCATCCATCCTCTATTTTGTTCCATTGATCCTCACTGATCCTTATGTCTGGTTTTTATTTTTGGTACCAGGCATTGAACTCATGACTTTGAGCTAGTCAGGCAAGTGCTTGTGCCACTGAGCTAAACCCCCAGCCCCACATGTGTGTTTTTGATGCAGTAAACCCCTGATTTACGAACATTCCAGTTGTGAATGGACCTCATTTTACAAATATTCATAGATGCAAACAAATCTCAGAAGCGTTGCGCTTGAAGAGACACCATTAGCTTTCAAAGCACAGAATCCAAATGTGGAATGATACATAAAGGTAGCAGCAGCCATTCATAATGTCATCACATGCTACAGAGTCATCTATGATGAGAAATAAGAGCTACTAATCAGACATCAGTAGACTGATTTCCCAGGAGAGTAGACAAAACTTGAATCTTCAAAAAACCTGGGTTGTCAGCATCAAGTGTGAGATAATTCCATCTTGCCCTCCATGTCTTATTGCTGATTATCTTTCAGCTCTACTGTCTATCTCTGGCCTTACCTCCCACCTCCAGGTAATAACTCTTGTCAGTTTGCTGTATTCAATCCCCTATGCCAATTGTTATACTGTACTGTACCACCATTTATAAATAACTGTAAAAGTAGAAATAGTTTATTTACAGTATTTGTGTGTGTTTTTTATGTCTTATATTGTATATTTGTGTCAAAGGTGTATAAGACTCACCTTGTCAGACTTACAAATGAATCTAACTTACAAATATTCTTTTAGAATGGAACCTGTTCATAAGTTGGAAATTTACTCTATCATTCAAAGCACCATTTTCATTCATAAAAATGACTCATATTCTGCCAGGGGGCAGTTATTTTTCTCAGCTAGGTCTTTTTATCCCCCTCAAAATTGAAGTGTCTGATAAAATATAGTACATTCATTTAAAATGGAGCATCAGATAAACAATAATTACTTCTGAAATGTAACTGTTGTTATGTTCTAGGTGTAAAATGTTTCTCATAAGTCTTCTGTGTTCATTGGTGAGGCCTGCTCAGAATAGGTAGGTTATTGGGAATGTGACCTGGAAAGGGTAGACATATTTCTCTCTAACTCCTCCTAGTTGCATTGGTTGAGCAGCTTTCCTACATCATACCCTTCCCCCATGCCATTTCTCTCTTGGAGTTACCTGAACATTTTGACTAAATTTCAAAACCATGAGTCTGACTAAACTTTTTCTCTTTTAAATTCTGAGTGTTGGGTATTCTGTCCAAGTGACCAGAAGGCTACCTAATACATCTGTATACCAGATATTACGTAGCAATCTGGCAAAACTAGCTCCAAGACCAATTAAGAACACCATCCCTTGTGATTGCTTGCATCATCTATGCATAGCGTGGAAAAGTCAGATTTGAGGATGATACTATAGATCTAAAAATGGTTTCAGTGACATTTTTTATCTGAAAGCTTACATCTTCACAAATTTTCATACTTCTCTATAAATGGCTCAAACATATCTTTAAAAATTTATTAGACAGAAATAAGATATATTAAGTTGTTATCCTTTGGGATTATTTTTATTTTTGTTATATTTTGTTATTTTCCTGCTCCTTATTCATTAACATTTTTTCTGTCTCTGTGGTCGTGGGAATAGAAGAGAAAAGATGACTCTCCAAAAACGATGCTACTTTAATGTCATTCAAATATTTGTGTTATGATATGTGTAGTTCCAATGCATTTATGGAACAGTCTTCTCTTTTCCATTAATGGAGCAAGTTATGCTGTTGAAATACATAGACTTTACAATTAGAAAATCCACACCCTAATGATTGAAGAAAGTAGAGCAAAGGAATGGTGGCAAATGGAAAGAGTCATCACAGGGTACAGTTTGGAATTTCAAAATACTTAAAAATAATTTAACATTGAGAGTTTATCTATGATAAAATAAGCCATAATTAAATTTTCATGGATATGCCTTGCAGTAGGATGAAAAATCACATTAGGATCATTCTAGATATAGAAGGTAGTGAATGATAAATCTCAGTAAGTTTTGGAGGAGGACTGAAAAGAAATCGGCCTTGAGGGCTTAGCTGACTCTTGGCCACTAGGTGTCCATATATGATTTTATAACTTGTGGTTGTGTTGAATTAGTGGGGGAAGACTCAGGAGATGAGATTTTGTTTCCCCACTGTTAACAGTCTTTCAATTTATGGTAGAATGTTGTTTCAGCTGTGATTTTATGAATCTTCAATAGAACAAATCATTTCCGACTTACATCTGAGGATTTTCTTCTCTTTCTTTTCATCCATTCTGGGGCTGATTAATTCACTCTGCTGCAAAGGAGTCAATTAGTTTTGTAAGCCACCAGAACTTGATACCCATGTTCAAATTTAGTTCCAGAGGAGAGGAAGTTATTTAATTGGCATTGGGGCCCTTAGAAGGAGCCAGGAGAGCAGAGGGTCATTTGAGCCAAACATGAGGGTAAGGATGTATCCCTGGCCTGTGTACTCCTGTCACTAAGAACATTTGCTAATCTGCTGACAAATTGCAATGGGGATATCCCCTGGACACACAGCAAGCCTAGTACTTGTCATTTGAGCAGAGCAGGCATGTCACCAGCCCACAGGAGCATCAGTGATTATGTTGCTATTTAGTATAAAGTTCTTACTTTTCCATATGATTTGACAGTGTTTGGTGGGAGCAGTAATATGTTTATTAATTGCTTAAAGGAGTTATTGACTTAAAAAAATTTTACACCAGGTAAAGTTTTTTCTATTTTAGTTTTTGTTGATATTTCTGTGTTCTCAAGAAGTTATGTGCATATAAAAACTTGTTTTTTCTGTTGTTTGGGGATTCTTTGCCCTATCCTCTCTCCCACATCAGTGAAGCAAAATGATTTAGTTAGAATTTGCAGGTGACATTTATGAGTCTTATATTCTTAACAATAATCCTGGATACAAGTGAACTTTCATGGTCCAATTTGTATTCCTTTTGCCCCATTTACATACTTGGCTTTATCTTCAGTTATCTTCTAAAATTACTACCCACAACCACACAAAATGCTTATTCCACTTGAGTCTTTCTCACTGTTCTCACTATCACCTGCCATTACACTCTTTTCTTCCTCTTTATTTATATAACTGTGACTTCTGTTTCAAAACTCAGCTCCAACTCCTCTTTGAAGCTATCTTGAGATAACTCCTTGAATCTACTACTATCTGAAACTCATATGGAGGTGTCCCCCAGTATTCTCAGAGGATTGGTTTCAGGACCCTGTGGTTACAACAATCTGCAGATGCTCAAGTCCCTTATATAAAATGGCATAAAATTTTCATATAACCTATATATATCCCCTTGTCTACTTTTAATCACTTATAGATTACTTACCATATCTAATACAATATGATGTAATATAATACAGTGTAAATAGTTGTTACAAGAAAAATGTATATGTTGCATGCTGGGGCTGGGAGACAATTTTCCATCCACAGATGAATTTATAGAGGTGAAATCCATGATCAAGGAGAGCCAAATGTAATATTGTTCACTTTAGCTCATGATTATAATCTAGTCTTAGTTGATTTACATATGTGCTTATACACATGTGTCTAACTACCTTGATTTTTTTTGAAGACAATCGCTATACCACAGTGACAGCAAGCAATTTGGTGTATATTGCATTTGCATTCTCAAAGTAGCCATCTTTTGTAAATCTCTGTGATCCCAGAACCTTGAGTATGGTAGGAATTCGATAAATATCCATAGAGACAGCTGGAGAATTGATCTAAACTAGTCTGTGGAGTCCTATATCTTTGATAATATTACATTGTGATTAATTAAAAGAAGCTGGTAGTCATCAACATAAGCTTTGTGAGAGATACATCAGGACCAATGTTTTCCATGATGATTTCCCAAGATGGAACAACTCTCTTTTTCTTTTAGCCTTGACTTCTGATTCTGAGTTGTTAAAGCATTGTATCATATTTATATTACATAAATGTCTTAGGACCATATCTGTAGAATGGGGTTAATAACAGTGCCTATCTAAAAAAATAGTAGTGCCTACCTAATTGGTTTATAATGATTAAATGACCATACTTAGAACTTTTCTTGGCACCTAATGATCAAATTAGTATTTATTAGAATTAATATTGGAGTGACCATAACATTGCCCATTGTTTTTTGTGAGTACAGCCTGTCATATTATTTTCTAAACTTTTATTTTCCATGTCTGTAGCAGCTATAATGATATCCCTTTTTCTTTCTCAGTATAAACAATTCATGTGTTCTCTTTTTCCTCATCAATCTAACTACATTTTCCAGCTTCATTATTTTTCTTGTAGTATTAGTTTTTTGCTTCATTTTTTTTTACTATTTTTTATGCTTTGAAAGCCATCCATATCTGCTCTTTTTCTTTCTACTTGCTTTGGGTTTAAATTACCATTCTTTTTGTATTTTCTTTATTTTTTTATTTTAAAGACAATAAAATCCAACAAAACAAAACAGAATAAAGCCAATCAAAACAAAGCAGTGAAATTGGTACAGAACTTCAAAGCAGTATACTAGGAAAACAACAATGGCTACCATAGTATATCTTGTTATCTTCACAATAATTGCCCATTTCATGAGATATAGCAAAGTCAAACCAAAAACAAAGCAGAATAAAATCAATCAAAACAGAACATTGAAAGCAAAACAATAGGAACAAAACAAAATAGTGAGAATAATATTGGAAAGACAAGATAGAAGGAAATCCCCCATATTTACTATGTTGCATATTTTTATCCTCCCAATAGATGCTCAGACTGCTGTCCCCAGGCCTGCAAAATTAACCAAATAATACAAGCATTCAGTTGCTTTTTATACTTCAGTTGCTGTCAACCCAGCCTTTCCTCAGAATCAGCCAGTTTCTTCTGGGGTGGGAGGCCGAGAGTATTGAATGTCAGCCCACCTGCCAGTAGGCTCATGGGAGGTGCTCTATGACTTTTCTCTTCCTGGGCTCCACATGACTTGTGTGGTTTACCAGAAAAGCTGGCAGGTTGGCTTCTTGGTGAGCTCCTCCAGTCCCAGCATGGCTGATTCTCAGGAGGTGCTGACTTTTCTCTTCCTGGAACCTGCATGACTTGCCTTGTTTTGTATTTTCTTAAGGTATAACATTAAAAATTTTTTGAGATCCCTGTTTTTTTTTTAAATGCCATCACCTGCCATAATTTTTTCTTTAAACTTTCCTTTATATGCACCCCATATATCTTTATTATTAATCTTTATATTACTATCACTATAATTTTAAAGACAAAAAAGAAGTAACAGAAAAATCAAGAGGCAAACAAGTAAAAAAAATAGCAACAACAAAGAACAGTAGCTATATAGATTTTCAAACCAAGATGATAGGAATTGAACAATGGTTATTACATTGCATATTGTTATCTTCAAAATAGTTGCTCAGGTTACCAGATACAGTAATGAAATCAGTAAAATGGAATGAAACATTGGATTTCAAAAACAAGGCAATAGGAAATTCCCCACAGTTGCTATAATGCATATTGTTATCTTCCAGACAGATGCTCAGACCACCAGGCCTGCCAAGTCAATAAACAATATAAGCATTAAGTTTTTTGTTTTTTGTTTTTACTTCAGTTGCTATCATCTCAGCCTGACTTCCTCTGAATGAGCCCATTGCTTATGGGTGGGGGGAAGGTTGCTCTTCTTGTCTCCCTGTACACTGGCTGGCTCACGGGAAGGCATGGTTTGGCTTCTTATTTTCTTCCCATTTCCCATAGCAAACTGCCCTGGTTCATGGAAAAGCATGGTTGGCTTCTGGAGTCTCTTCCCATTTCCCATGGTGGCTGTTCCTGGCTCATGAGAAGGCATAGTTTTTCCATTTCATACATCTTGAGAAGTGATGTTTTTCATTTTTATTTGATTTGAATATTTTCTACTTTCTCTTATTTTCTTTATTCATGAGTTACTTAGAAGTGTGTTAAAATTACTTAGAAATAATTTTCAAATATTTTGAGATTTTTCTAGATTTTAAAAAATATTTTATAATACTAAAATATTTTATAATACTAAATATAGTATTAAAATTATTAAAATATTTTATAATACTAAATATAGTGAATGTTCTATATGTTCTTGAAAAGTTTGTGTATATGGTGTTGTTGGACCTAATGTCTTATAAATTTTATTTAAGTCAAATTAGTTGATGGTGATGTTCAAGATTTCTATATCTTTCTGAAATTGTGACTCCTTATTCCATTAATTATTGAAAGAAAAGTGTCAGTCTTCAAGCACAGTAGTTCTCTCACTCCCAATCCATGAGGTTTGTACTTAAAGATGCCTAGTAAGCAAATTACAAAGGCTATTCACGGAAATAATTAAGGAAAACTTCCCAAGCATCAGAAAAGAAAATATTTGGCTATGTAAGGCATACAGAACTCCAGCCACCTACAACCAAAACAGAGCTACACCCAGACATATAATAATCAAGATACCAGAAATTCAATATAAAAACAGAGTATTAAAAGCCATCAGAGAAAAGAAACAGATCACCTATAAAGATCACCTATAATCATCAAGATTACGGCTAACTTCTCGACATAGACCATCAGATGAAGAAGAGCTCTAAAAGAAAATAACCTCCAGCCCAGATTGATGTACCCTGCAAAACTGTCACTGGAAATTAATGGAGAAACAAGATGCTTCCATGACAAAGAGGAACTGGGGGAATTTGTGACCACCAATCCAACCCTAACAGAGAATAATGAAGGACATTCTAGAGAGAGAGAGAGAAAAATACCAGGATTTTAGGAACAGTGGCAGAAAGGTCTCAATGAATGGGGCAGGCAGTAGAACGAAGGAGAAAAGTAGACAAACAAAGGCAGGAAAATAGCATAGCAGAAATGAGGCAGAAAAGGTTGGCTATAATCTCTAACATAGATGACCTTGATACACTGAAGAAAAAAATACAGGCAGAGTAGATCAGGAGGTAGTGTTCATTGAGATGCTCTGTACAGGAACTATAATCAACCTGAGAGAGGGTTTATGGACCAAAAATCAAAAATGAGAAAACAATGCTCTATGTGACAGCAAGCCAGAGAGAAATAGGAGCAACGGGACCACCACCTGCAGCTAAGTTGGAAAGACAGGATACTTATGTGCAGTAGAGAACTACTCAGCTATAATGAAGGAAAACCTTGAGCCTTTTGTAGGTAAAGGAATACAACTTGAAATCAAGTCCAGGAGTGAGAAGGTTTGGAACCACTTAGGTAAAAAGCAGGTTGCCCCCGCCCAGTATAAAAACTGAGGGAGTTGGTGGGACCCAAAATGCACAGCACCCTGTGGGAATGAGAGGGGAGGAATAGCCTAAAAAAAGAAGGCAGAGGATATTGTCAATAATGTACCAGGATTTAAAACCCACATCACTCACACCACTCTGCTTAGATGGATGATATTCTGTTCCAGTTTGTCTACTTGTACTAGATTTGAGGGCATAGACAGTTATCCCCAAAACAGCAGGATATAGTATGGTAATCATCCTTAATTTCCTATTAACTTAATTTGAAGCTCTGTATAACTTTCATTGTTTTACAATGACTGATCTTAATTGAATCTGGTTTGTTAGATTGCTGTTATGATTGATAGTATCAAGTCTGAGAGTATAGGCAACTACACTGAAGATGACAAGATTCACTAAAATATCCACTCTGGTTTGATTATTATCTGCCTTTGAAGTTTTATACTGTCTACAATGTTTTATTTTTACTAATATTGTTATGTACTGCTATATTCAATTATATGGCTATATTCAATTATGCCTGATGATATAGACAATTCTATTGAAGATAATAAGGGACAACACAGTAATCATTGTAGATCACCATGACTTTTTGGTTTCATGTTTGTTTTGTTTTGCCTTGCTATGTTTTGTTTTTCCCTCTAATACAGGAAGGATAGAAATACATATAAAGACTCATGCATGCATAGCTGTTTACAGTCTCACTGTTTGAATATCTACTTTGTATGCTTTAATTTTGTAACTTGAACAACAATTTCTAAGAGGACAATATGTAATTTATCAACTAGTGATTTCTTACTGTTTATCTTTTTTTGAAATTCTGTATTATTTCTACACTTTTCATGTTTTTTTTTTTCTCTTTAAATAGAAAAAAGATGCCTAGTAAATGCCTAAAACTGCGGATAGGATGGAACCTTATCATTTTTTCCTTTTTGTTTCCCTATAATTTATCATGTCTGGTATTCTTTAGTTGTTCAGAAAGGTTAAACTTTCCATTTGGTGTCATTTTAAGGAACTTCCTATAACATTGCTAATTTCTGTTGTTGAATAACTGTAGGCACAAAATTTTTTCCTTTCCATATATCAGACTTGCATATTTTATTATATGGAGTCTGCTGTCATTCTCTATTGCTTTGTATATAATCTATCATAAAATATTTTGTTTTCTAGGATGATATTAAGATTTTCTTTTATCACTAGTTTCCAATTTGATTACACAGCGCATTGGAATATAGTGTCCTTCTGAGACATCCAGTTTCATGTCCTGTATATTTGTTGTTATTTTTCATTCTGGATGGTGGTAAAATGAATTATTCCTTTTATGAGATGCAGGGATTTTTCTGACATCTTTTCATGTTATTTCCACAGGTTAGATCATTTCCTCAGCTCTATGCATAGCACAGTAGTCCATCAATTGTTTCATGACATAACTCTGGAGATCTTTCTTTGTGTAGCTCTTCATCTGTGATATTGCACCCTACAAATTCTATCTTTCTTAGTCTCCCTAAATTTTAGTTTCTGCTTCTTTGACTCAGAAACAGTGTATGATTCTGTGTCATTGCCTGGAAACTGTCTCTTGGGAGAAAACTGGTGAAGGTTGAGCCTTGGTCCTCTGTTTTCTTTTTCTTAGAGAATGTAGTCTTACAGTGCTTCTTTTATAAGGTCTGTAAACCACTGTGTCTCATATTTTGTTTAGTTTTCTAGTTGTTTATAATATAGGGTGGGGTGACAGTACTAAATCTATCATTTTGTATTCCATTTTGGCTTGAAGCAGAAGTATATACGGAGAAGTTAGTTCTGATGGATTATTCTTATTTTCTGATACCTTATTTCTGAAAACCAGGTGAGCACCATAGAGTTTATGACAGAAGCCAATACCTAATACATTAGTAAGACCAACAATATATATATATATATATATATATATATATATATATATATATATATATTCTGATAACTCCTGGGTAAGCATAAATAAAGGCATCACAAAAACCTACTGAATTAGAAAGCTATTTGAACTGTGCATCATCTGTGATTGAATAATATCAGGAAATATGATATTTTGTGGTAGAAGCTCTATAAACATCTTGGGATTTTACAAAGTATTGCTCTTGCTATTTTAGATGCAGTACTTGCAGTTCAGAGAAGTTATTATATTTCTCTTTGGCAGACAATTGGCAGGAGGGGCCAGAGTAGAATTTATATGACAACTGCCTTAATGGATCGTGTAGTGGTGTAAGTAAATAGAAGGCAACTTTAATCTTCTGACTTCAAATTAAAAGATTATATTTTTAAATCCTTAATAGATAAACACATTATTATCTTTCAGCTCATGTTTGTTTAAAAACAGCTTCTGCTAGAATTTTGCTTTGATATGTTACTTTAGCTTTGACACAAATCCCTGGAGATTCATTGCAGAATCTAAATCTTTCTTAAAGAGTACAGCATTTTTATGAGCACAGTAATACCACTCAGGAAGATTATAAATATATACATGCATGAATATATGCATATAGCTTCGATTCTACAAGGAATTATACCTTTGATTTTTTTATTATTCTTTAAGTTTACTCAAATTTTCAAATAAAATTATACTTATTCTATTTTTAAATATATTTTTCTAAGCAATGATATGTAAATTTTTTGTTTTCTGAGAATAGGCTATCATTTTCCAATGTTAAATGAAATACATTATGGGGAGATTTTGCTCTTTTTGTGATAGTTTCAAATATCTTTAATATACATTAATCTTCAGTTAATATATCTTACTGTTAAATGTTTCATAAAATATTTTGCAGAAAGTATCTCAGAATTAATAGGAAATTTTTCTTATATCATTTAATTACAAGTCTTAATCATGATTCTTAATAAATTTCTCTTTGACATGAATCTTTAAATACTAATTATAATGAATTTGCTTCTCTAAATCAAAGAAGCAGTTAAAGACAAATGATTCAATTACAGGTTTATTTTAAAAATGGATGAATAAGGAAAGCCTTTGAGCTCCTTAAGATGCTACTGTCCTTTTAAAGAATGTTAGGATGGTAATCAATTTTACTTTGAATAGGTTTGTACCTTGTCTTCTCTTTCTATCAAATTTCTGGAGACTCCAATTGCTAGGGAAAAATTAGAAAGCTGCGGGGAACTGGGAGATAACAGTCAAGGAGTTCAAAGGATTTGAGGATGGAGAAACAGAAATGAGTCAGCTGAATATTGCACTCAATTCCATTGCATGGTTTGTGCTTCTGTAGCCTTATGATGAGCTGGTCTCGGTGATTAAATGTTGGATTGTAGATCTGCACATAGGCAAAGGTGATGACATTCTAGTATCATTAATAAAAAATACTCATAAGTAGACCAATGAGATTTTCAATGGCCTTTTTACTGATTTGCCTCTCTTTACTTGACTGGCCACCAGGAAATGTAATTGGGCGTTGTAATTTGGAACAGCAGATATGTGGTAGAGATAAGCTACATGGATAAATTCTGGATTTATGGAACAACTCTGCATATCACAGATAAGAATTTGTTCTTTTAAATTATTTTTAAAGGTTATGTTTTTACATAATCAAATCCTCTGTTAAGAGAATGCCATAAGCTGAATTGCAAAAGGTAGTGCAGATTTTTCATATATATTTTTAAAATGTTTTTTCACTTTGAAACTACTGAGGAAAAATTTGCATAAAATTAAATTGAAACATTTTTATTTTTGATCATTCATCATCAAATAAATATGGTAATTGATTTATTATGTTTCATTTAAAACCCATTACATTCTCAGCATTTTTCTCTAAAATTAAGAAATACAAAAGAAGTATGAGTGTTTACAATATCAATAAGGAGAGACATTTAAATAGAAAATAATTTCAGTATTGTGTTTTGATTTTGACTGGAGGAAGAAGATTGAAATCTTTTCAATTTCTTTCTCTGTCTCACTTAATCAATTTGGTTTCAGCCACCTTTCAAGATATCATGTATGGAAATTTGATTAGTACAGTAATCAAGGTAAATATTTTATGAGTAATTAATTACTCATGATTTATCTAGGTACTGCACCACAGTTTTTTTCCCTTGAACAAGCAATATTTTATTCGTCTTGAAGTTATTGTCTAGTTTTATTTTTGTTCTTTGTTTTCTATGATTGTATCACTACTTTACACCAAACTCTACCTCAGTTGTGGAAATCTTGAAACTTTTGAATAAATACCTAAAATACCTAACTTAGTAAGTAGTTTATCAACTGCTGCTTCTTGAAAAAAAATCTCTCTTGATACTTTGACCTGTTCCTGTCTTGGGTCAGTTTTTCTCTTCCCCTAACACATAGTCCTAGGATCTTCCTTCATAAGCCTATAGTTCCTGTGCCATATTTCTTATTTTTTAAATTCTGCAACTTTCTTCTTTTCAGTTTATTCTATAGTCTTAAAGGAATACATTCTCCTGTAGTTTTTTGAAAAGGTTTATAGAAGGTTTAAAATTTTGGAATTTATGCACTTCTGAAAATGCTCTTATTTTACCTTCCCAGGTATTTATGATTTTTATTGCATATAGAATTCTAGGTTGAAAATAGTGTTTCCTAAAATTTTTACAGTCATACTTTCATTATTCTTTGATTTTGGTGTTGGAATTACAAAGATCTCTGCCATGTAATTATTGAAACTTTGTATGAAAATATTATTTTTCCTCTTCTCTGGTCTCTTACTGGATTGACTGGTCCTTTTCCTCCTGTGTGTCCTAAAATTTCATAGTGGTAGCATTTGATGTAGTCCTATTTTCTTTCTTTCTTTCTTTCTTTCTTTCTTTCTTTCTTTCTTTCTTTCTTTCTTTCTTTCTTTCTCTTTCTTTCTTTCTGTCTTTTTCTGACAAGGTCTTGCTATGCAGTTCAGCCTGGCCTTGAGTTCACTTTGCAACCCAGGCTGGTCTCAAACTCATAATGATCCTCCTGCCTCAGCCTCCCAAGTGCTGGGATTACAGGCCTGTGCCACCAGGCCCGGCTGTAGTCCTAATTTCTTCCATTATGCTTAGAAACTGCAAAACCTCGAAACTTAGATCCTTCAACTCTGTTCAAAAGTATTGGATTCTTTCTTTGATGATTGTCTTCTCTCCATTTTCTCTTTGTTTTCTCTGAACTCTTGTTATTATTAAAATGTTTAAACCTTGTATTGTTTTCTTTATGTTATTATTTTTGTTTTATTTCCCATATAGTTGCCTTGTTTTCCTTTGACATTACTTTTTTGTACACTAATCAAAGTAAAGTTTCTTAATTTTCTTTGCTTAAGGCTTCTACATAAATACCTTTACACACATGTACATTTAAATGATTATCAAGAAATATAACCAATAAACATATAAATAATTTTCATCATTTAGATATTCAAAGAAATAAGAATAAATTTATGTACCATTTAATATCATGGTAATTGCTGAAGATTTCATTGAATCCTGAAGCCTGGCTTTGGTGAGGGTGGAAGAGAATCAATTTACTCACATGTACAGATGATGATATTATAAACTGGTGTAAGACTTCCGGGAAGAGTAACTTTATGATGTGTAAAAAGAGGTGTTTTTGTTTTGTTTTCTTTTGTCTTTTTGAGATGGAGTCTTGCTATGCAGGTTAGGCTGGACTTAAGCTCACTTTGTAGCCCAGGCTGGTCTGGAACTCACAACAATCCTCCTGCTCAGTTTCCTGAGTGCTGGGATTACAGGCATGTGCCACCGCACTTAGCTTTGTAAAAAGAGTTTTAATCTATTTTACTTTTAGAAATATATTTACATTGTTGGTACAAGTGCAAAACTACATGTATGTGTAAGACCTACATCGCAATATAATTTATAATTCGAATGCATTGGATATTATCTATTTAGAAATAAAATACCTATCTCATATAATAAGTTATGTGTATAAAATGATTAGGTATCATATTTAGTAATGAGTAGATATGTTTATAATATATTGTTAGTGTAAAACAATTGGAACAGCTGTATAATTTATGTATGAAAACATTCATATTATGTGCATACATATAGTACAGTCTAGAAGAAATATATGCAAATATGTTAAGAATAGTGTCAGAATTATCAGTGCAGATGACTTTTGTCCTCTGTTTTTCGCTGTATTTCATATTATTTTACAACACATGTGGATTACTTAGAAAGAAATAACATTTAGGGGGGTTGAGAAAAGGTCTTGCTATATAGTTCAGAGTGGCCTTGAACTCACTTTGTAGTTCATGCTGACCTCAAATTTCTGGCCATCCTCCTCTGTCAGACTCCCATCAGCTGAGATTACTGTGTGCACCAGCCTGCCTGAGAGAAGTTACATGTTTACAATGTATCACTCTCCATACACAAATGTGAGCTTTCTCAGGTTAGGAAGCATATGTTTTAAACCATATATTCTGTACACAGCACAGAATGGACACGGGAGTACTCAGGAAGTGTGTGTTGAAGGATGTTATCCCATTTGCTTTTTGTCTCCTATATCCACTGACATTTTCTTTACTTTGATATTAGCGTTTCTTTTTTTCCCTCATCTGTGTAAATGCTAAGGGATTGTGTGAATATACTTCATTAAACTGTTCTAGGGAAACTAGATAGTAACATTCATAAAATCTTATTTTAAATGATGTAGCAACATTTTAAATTTATTAGTAAGATTGTTCAAATGGCTTTTGATTTAAAATTGAAAAGCTGGGGCCAGGGATTTAGCTTAGTGGCATAAGCACTTGCCTTGCAAGCTTGTGGTCGTGAGTTCGATCCCTGGTACCAATTTAAAAAAAAAAAATTGAAAAGCTGTCAACCTTGAATTACAGTTTTGGGGGCCATTTGAAGATACTATTATTATCTCTTCCCTGGTGGTAGGGAGGGGAAACAACAGCTATCATATTTTGTAAGTTTATTTGTAGACAGACAGTGGAGGCAGGATAAAAGGGAGGCTTGCTGATTTTGAAAATTGTTCTGGACATTCTGTTGAGGAGTTTTGTCTCACAAGAAGTACTGGAGGAATCTTTGGGAGCAAGATTTGATAAATGGCTTTTTTAAAGGTAGGTTTATTATGTATATGTAGTGTATGCCACACAATTTATGGGATGCATGTAGAAAATGAGAAATGCTTTATGAATCTCTCTGTTATGCCTATGTGGGACCATGTTAATCTTCTTTGTATCATTCCAATTCTAGTGTTGCTAAAGTAAGCAATAAATCACTTTTATTTATTTTTCCTGCTAATTGGAATACTTGATATGGAAAGAGATGAAAAAAAATGGGGAAGGCACTCTCCTTTCTTGGCCGTCATTTCATTGGCTCAGCACCTGGGCTTCTCTTACTAAGCCTCAGGCTGCCCTGGAAATACTAGTATGAAAAGCTACTTTGCCTGTGTTTCAGTAAGGATACAGCCAGAAAAATAAGTCATGTTTGTGAAATCTCTCAGAAATCATTAAACAAATGCAGGAGTGGGAATCTGAGGGACTACAGTAGGGCTTTCAAATGGGTAGCAGACCTGAGGAAGGAAGGACTGTCTGACTGGAAGGGTTAGCTGCAGCTTTTGAAGGCATCAAGGCCACAGAAAGGGTGGGGGGAAACTAGATATTCCCTTCCTCCTGCTTTCTGATCCCAGTCTCCCTGCTAAGCAGAAAATCCTGGAAGAGTCAAGATCTAAGATCCAGAGTAGAGCAGGGCAAGGGCAAGGATGAGTACAGACTGGTAAAATACAGGCACTTCAATACATTTTGTGAAATGCAAATCATGCAGATTAGCTTAGCAGACCACCTCCACCTCAGAGATGTTTCTATACACATACTCACTCACTACCATTTCCATATATATGTGTGCATATGCTTGCCTATAGGTATATGATATCTTGCTTGTGTATATGTTCTAGCTAGGGGAAAATAGCAAGTGCTTATTTCAAGTCTGTGTGCAAAGTGAGAACACACACTCCTATTTGTATCTGGTACCTTTACACAATGCCAAAACATCTGATCACTCCCATCAATCCAGAAATGAAAATTTTCACTTACTCACTAGGTGTTTTGTACAGAAAATAGCTGACCAGTTCACTGATCTTGGTGGTGGTGGTGATGGTGGTGGTGGTGGTGGTGTGTGTGTGTGTTACTAAGGATTGAACACAGGTGTTTTACCTCTGGGTCACACCTATGCATTTTCACATAGACAAATTCTGCAATCTATCTTTTCTGTTTCAGCTTTCTGTACCCCAGTTCCTTCCCTCATGTGTATCCCATATCCTAAGGCTGCTCAAAGGGATTTGGCTCCTGGGCTTTTCTCCCTGGGTAGGAACTCCAGCTTTTCAACATTTCAATGTTTCTGTCTCCCTTCCCTTTTATCAAATCATATGCATTTTGTCATTCAGAGATCTACTTTCTGTGGCATCATCAAGGGAGGTCTGAATGCAGCTCTCATGAACATGTTTATGGATGCCATTGTGTTAATGCTTAACTTTTCATCTTTTTATATGTGGTTGTGATATCAATTGAGATTTATTTCAGGTACACTTGACAAAATTTTATCTTGTCTTGATAGATAGTGCTTGACAGTGCTTGGCATAAACAGTGAGAAATGTTCTTGGAGAAGAAGGAGGCTGGATGGATGAACTCTCACCAGAGGGCCTTGGCCTTTGGATGGACTGGGTCTGCATATGTCTCCCAGCCCTACTGGAACACTTCTGATCTCTGTGGAGAGCGATGCCATGCTAACAAAAATTTTAAGAGATGTTGGGGGTAAGGGAGAACACTACATATATTCTGGGATTTAAGAAATAGTCCTTGAGAACCTCTCCAAAGGGAAATGGAAGGACATGTGCTTCATTGTGACACAATACTTTGCATAGGTTTGGTTCCTTGAGGACTTTATTACAGATTAGGGTTATTTATAGAATAATGGTTGGACCTAGCCATGATCATCACAGGAGTGGCAGGAATGTGATTATTTGGGGACAGGTCTAGATGCTCTCTGAGACACTGGAAAAGAGTTTATGGGGATTGAGGGAGTGGAGTAGGAATCGTTGAAGGCCTGAGGGCTTGTCAAGACAAATGGATGTACAAACTAGGAATATTTAAATTATTCTTTAAATGGAATTTGTTTCAACTCACAGGTACTAATGCCTAAGGAAATTCAGATTATGGCTATTAACATGTTTGCCTTTTACAAAAGCCTTCAATTGTTTTAAGTCTAAGAAGTAGATTGATGGTAGCAATTTCAAATTACACCAATAGTAAATTGAAGGAAAAATAGTTATAGGCAATCCTTTATCACATAATTCCTCATAAATTTGCTTCTTACCTTTCTAATTTTGTTAGATTAAGATATGAGGACTTGAAATATCGCTAAGCACTTATTGACAGAGGCTTGTTTGCTGCCAGGAAAGAGAAAGACATGGCAAATCTGAACACATTTGTGAAATCAAAGTAGATTTTTACAACCTTGTAACTAGCAATATTGTGACAAAAGTTAGATTATTTAAATAATTAAGGTAAAACTTCAGTTAAATGGTGGGTTAGCTGATTGGTCTTACCTTTAATGCTTTAATGAAAATTTGCTCAGTGCCTATTATGTATCCTACATGCTGGTAGATTCAGGCTAACCTTTGGTGAACTCAGCAAATTTAAAGTGTAGTGTAGGTAAAATCACCCTTTACTTTTTTTTATTTTTAAATTTATTTTTTATTTAAAGAAAAAAAACATAAAGAGGGTAGAAATAATACAAAACAAAAACAAAAACCAATAAGAAATCACTAGTTGACAATTAGAAGTAGTTGTTCAAGTTACAAAAGTAAATCATACAAAGTAGGCATTTAAACAGTGAGACTGCAATCAGGTCTGTTCAACATGGTCATCAATCCTACACACTCAAAAATACATGCAGTTATATCCTTTAGAATACTTTCCTTTTTCTCTCTCTCTTTTTTTACAATAGCTATAATCAATTCTCATAAACTACTTAGAAGTTCTACACATGTATAAGTCTCTACATGCATACCTAGCCTTTCTGTATTAGTGGGAAAAACAAACCAAAACAAGTCAACAATACAAATTCCTAAGAAACACAAAATGAAAAGGACATATAAAACCATAATACTAGGTGATCTACAGTAGTCACCATGCTGTCTCCTGTTATTTTCAATAAAATTGTCTATACCATTAGGCCTAGTATAAATAAACTGAACAGTACATAGTACTATTAATAAAAACCAAATATTGGAGACATTATAGGACTTCAAAGGCAGTTAATAATCAAACCAGAATGCGTATCCTATTGAATCCTGCCATCCCCAGAGTAGTTGCCCCTACTCCCAGACTTGATACCCTCAAGCATACCAGATTCAAATAAAATCAGTCAAGATAAAAGAGTAATATAGCCAATCTTCTCTGCCTCATCTCTGCTATGCTATTTTTCTGTCATTGTTGTTTACTTTTCTCCTTGATTCCACTGTCTGCCCCTTTCTTTGAGGCCTTTCTGCCATTGTTCCTGGAATCCTGGTGATTTTCTTCTCTCTCTCTAGAATGTCCTTCAGTAATCTTTGTAGGGTTGGATTGGTGGTCACGAACTCCCCCAGTTCCTCTTTATCATGGAAATATCTTGTCTCTCCATTAATTTGAGAGACAGTTTTTCAGGGTACATCAATCTGGGTTGGAGGTTATTTTCTTTCAGGGTTTGGAGTATTTCACTCCAAGCTCTTCTTGATTTGATAGTTTGCATAGAGAAGTCTGCTGTGATTTTGATGAGTTCTCCTTTATAGGCAATCTGTTTCTTTTCTCTGACTGCTTTTAATATTCTACTCTTGTGGATGGATTTCTGGGATCCTGACTATTATATGTCTGGGTGTAGATCTGTTTTGGCTGTAGCTGGTTGGAGTTCTGTATGCCTCGTATATCTGAAAAACACTTCCGCTTCCTATGCTTGGGAAGTTTTCCTTAATTATCTCTGTGAATAGCGTTTTTATTTCATTTGTATTTGTCCCTGCTTCTTCGTTCACATTTTTTATTCTTAAGTTATAAATCCTCTTATTATCTTCTAGCCTTTGTATTGTTACTTTCTGGTTCCTTGTTATTTTTAAGAGGTCCTTTCTTTCACAATCATACATTGCAAATCTATCTTCAAGTTTTGAAAGTCTGTCTTTAGTTTCTGTTAAGAAGTTTTGCCAGCTTTCAATGGAGTTTTTAATTTCCTGATATTCGCTTTGGATCTGTTTCATGTATTATAGATTTTGTTTATATTCTTCATCAAAGGCTTCTGTCCTTTCTCTGGTTCCTCCATTCTTCCATTTGTATCTTCTTGAGGAGTACTCAGAATTTCTTTTATTAATCTTCTTATACCTTGCTTCACCTAAGTTAGAATTTCAGATTTAAATTTGTCAATGAGGTCACAGAAGTATTTCTTTATTTCCGATGAGGCCGTGTCTGATATTGCATGTTTGCTGCCCTAAGTCTCCTCTGTATTTACCTCTCCTGGGCTTATTTTCCCCAGGTTGGCAGTTGGAGGCTTTTTGTTGTTTCTCTGTCTTGTCATGTTTCTGGTTTCTTTCAGACAGGTGAATGGTGGAGGTCTCCAGACCTTTAGGTATTGCTTACAGTCCCTCTGTAGCTTACTGGCTAGGGCAATGCTGCCCTCTCCTGTTTGTTGTTGATCTGTGAGGGGCACACAGGGATGATGTGGGCTGGCCCCTCCCCTCTCAACTAGTGAGTGTCTTCAGTACGTTTGTGTGTGCCCTGCAGATGTCACAGGTTCGGGACAGCCTCGTCCCTGGCTATTGGGTCCTGACCAGGGGCATGGTGCAGCCCAAGCAGATCCCACCAATCCACTTTGGGCCAGGTATCGCTGACTGAAGCCACCTCAGCCATTGATTCAAGCCTGTCCTGCCCAAATCTATGTTGTCTAGCTGGTCATTTCGCTCTGGGGAATCCAGTTCCCAGCACTCACCAAAGTCTGTGCAGCTCAGCTTGCTGTCTCCACTCCCCGTTGCAGCACCTCTTCCTGCCAAAGGTCTTGAGCTCACCAACCTCTGCTCTCAGCAGGGATGTGACCTCAGCTCAGTGGTGAGTCACCTGCCTCTAAGACACACCCAGCACAGCTACTGGAGCATGCCCAGCTCCAGCCCTCCATCCACACTTCTTTTTATTATTATTATTTTTTCTTTTTTCTCAGTTTCTTCCTGGGTCATGAGAATTCCTCTCCTTTCATCTGGTTTCTCCATGGTGTCAGATTCTAGCATTTGTGTTGTTTTTCTCAGAGAGGCTCTCTAATGTGCTACCTATCAATTGGCTATCTTGGATCGGTTTCTTACCCTTTACTTTCTTTGAGATACAACTGGAAAAATGCAATAAGACTGTAATATTTGTTAACCAGAAATGATACATTCTCCCTATGGATTATATTTTACACCATCACAAAATACGTTCTTATTCTCGATTTGAATAAATGAAAATACCTCAAGTGCTTAATATATGTATATGCGTTTGAGTATCTAGCATTTATTTTCATATCCACTGGAATCTTATATGGCTAAAGAAAGATTTCAGAAAAGAAAAATTCAAATATATAGGTTTCATCTGTAGAAACAAAATCCAGTTTTTATTTAAATCCCAAATTATAGTCAGCTGCTAAGACAAAAGTAAAAGAAAAAAATGTATATACAAGGCATCAGCCATCAGATGCTTTTGTTTAAGATATAGTTTCTCTTATGACATTTTTCTAAGAAACATTTTTGTGCATAAATCAGCAGTTACCCAACTGCTGATCATATTTTCATAGCCCTTTTACAGTGATATTTTACATTTTAAACAATCTTCATTGAAAATTTTTTTGCAGCTTTTCTGTAATTTTTAGGACTGTATTTCATAAAATTCACGTGTGTATGTGTGTGTGTGTGTGTGTGTGTGTGTATTTGTTCACTGCTTACTTGGGACTCTTCCTTTCCATGTCTAACTTATGCTGTCAAGGAGCTGATATGAAATCTTTACCTCACCAAGTTATGAAGGATTTAAGCTATAATGGTCTTGTCTTTTCTAGCCTGTCTATGATTTCCTGGAGTGGGAGTGCATTAGAATGTTTACCCCTTGTAGTTACCTTGCTATGCCTAGAGTAACTGAGTGATAAATCATCTCACGCCAAGCTTATATTTTGCCCTATGGGAAGTGAACTATAGGGCAAGATGGGCCCCACCACACCAAAGGTGAGGCAGTCAAACTGACTGTTCACAAAACAGTCAGAGCTTTCCCCTATATGTGTACCAGGACTGGCAGACAGAAAGCCAGTCCTCATGAACTGCACTACAATGTCTCCAGAGCTAAAAGCATTCACTGAAAATCCTTTTACACAGACTGCTTTCCCAAGGGCAATTTTTGATTCTCATTGGGTTTGGATATAAACCTATTGTCCTCAGTGCCTAAAAATAAAAACACTCGGACTTTCATTACCATGAAAGGAACCTGGTAGACCCACCTCTGATTTGTTTTTCACATATTCCGTCTATTGAAAATAGGTTTTCTATCTATAGGAAAAGCTACTCAAATTATTTAGATTCATATATGTTTTCAATGTATTCAATGTAGAAAAAATTCTTATATGTGACTACAATTGCACAGTCACTACATATTTACTGCTGTTAATCATTCTGTCTGAGCTGAAACACATCATTCTTGATCACACTTGCCTCCTTTTAAACTGGAAAAAAATTAAAAATTATTGCGGGGTGAAAAAGAAAGCCCCACTTTAATATTCTTCTTTACTCTCCTATTTTAATGGAGAAGTAGAAGGAAAAATAATTCTTAAACCCAACTCTCCATGAACAATTCCATTTACTCCCCTTTTTCTTGTTATTCACTAAAATGCACCTATTTGTTCATTAAAGAAAATGATATTTATCTTTTTAAAAAGGACCATCTGTTTTGTTCTGTTTTTGTTTTACTCTGAAAATTACTAGGTGGAAGAATCTATTTTCTTTTTCTTAGTTGATGAATAATTCAAAGACAACTCTGTGCAAAACATGATTATTCTCTGGCTTGTGACTGCACAGAACCCAGTGTTATGTGTGCTTCAGAATGCACTGCATCAATATTTAGTTGTTATCTCTATTTCTCTTTTTTGGCTCTCGTCACTTGACAGCAGATTTTTTTGGGCTAGGCTTAATTTAGATAATAAATAGAATGCTAACTCAAGTATTTTTGTTACAAGTGTTTCCTAGCATTTGCTATAAAGAATTTTATGCAATGTTTTGTAATGCTTTATTATCTTCTTTGAGAGCTCCAAATATAGTAACAGTTAAAACAGGAGCCATTGTCTTCCAATTGAAAGATAGGAAAGTATTGTATTCATGACTAAATTGAGGTCACTCATTAGGTTAGTGGTACTGGGGAGAACCACAAGTATAATTCTTACTTTCTACAAAGCTTTGCCATCTTGACTGGGTATATTAAGGGGTAGTCCCTGGATTTTGGCTGAACTAAACTTGTTTGTTGCTTGAAGTACAATTGTGCTCTCTTGGCCTGTCAAAAAAACAGGAGTCTTTTTATAGTTTTGCCTATATGAACTTGCACATTACATTACATGTAGTAGTCCATACGTGTTTGTAATTGAATAAATAATTGAGTGAAGTGTATAAAGTACAGAAAGATGCTGAGGGTCTTACTTTGAATTACAATGCAGCATACCACCTGACCCCTTTCCCCATGCTTCTCTTATTATGCCTAGAAATAATATTTGAAATTTGAAATATGAAATAATGGAGTTAGTACTGGCTTATTATTTATAGACTTTGCCTATAGCGAAGCAAAAAGTATTTCATTTAAAATCCTTATTTCTTGATTTACTAGATTACCTTAGAAATTTAAATGGATCTCCTATTGGGTTTTGATAATCAACTAGAATTTGGCTAAAATAGAATATTGTATGATCTGGTTCTTTCTCTATGTTTGGGGTTTGTTCTAGAGAGCTGGGAATGTGTCTTCATTATGTTTTTCAGTCTCACACATTGTGAATCCTTACTGGGTGAGATCCTTCCCCTGAAAAATCTACCCTTGGAAGATACTAAGTACTTTTGAGTATTACTTTTTTCTTTTTTAAGACTCCTGGGAAACCTTTTAGTGACCCCTACTATCACATTCAAAGCCCTGCTCAGCCACTAAAAATGCCAGTGGCAATGACAGCTTATTTACAAAATGCCTTGCTCTATTCTAAGGTTTCAGTGTAGATGTATTCTCTACTCCCAGTCCCATAATTTTGGAATGTTGTAGGCAAGCACAAGATCTTTGTTTGGAAGTTTTATTTGAATAATTAGTATGTACTTGGAAGAGGGGATGCAGCCAAAGATATGATCTGTTGGGCCCCTGAGACACCATGGAAACACTCAGACATCAGTGTATTATTTCCATCATTTTCTCTACCTCTGTAATGTAAAAGACACTGCAATAAATATGATTCTCAAGGAATGGAGGACACTTACCCTCTTTCTTTCCCATCTCACTTTTCTAGTCTCTAAAAGTTTTGCAGACTCAGACCCAATTAGATGGCTGGAGGCCTAAAAGGATTCCTCATCATTTGGCAAGCTGTCATAGAATTTTTATGGTAACTAGTGTTTCTTTTGGTCTGAAACCCAGGTATGTGAAAAAGGTCAGGAGTTGAAAAGTAATGCATACTTGTCATGTGGAAAAAAATAATTGGCATGAAGTGCTGTAAAGAATGCCTGCCAGTCTGACAGTGTTGGGCCATTTTTTGGCTATTGGTTTTGGCTGCTGTTCCCAGAAAAATAATGGGCAGGTTCGTATTTCTTATAATATATCTTTATCCATTCTGTCAACTTGTAGTGTCTTAGACTCTCAAGAGACAGCCTGGAAATCTGCTGTACCATTTCTATGCGAGTATGTGAACGTACATACCATGACAAATTAATACAGATGGAATAATGAGTCTCTCTTATCCTAGAGACCAACCTGCTGGGGAAAAGCATCCACATCCTTTGAGAAATCTGTATAGCACATTTTACATAGGGATTATCATTTTGAATAAGGAGTTTTATTTTGCTCTCACAGTCATCATTAGAGAATGTACAGATTGCAGCAAAACTTAATTCTCCAAGTGGGTTGGGGTCTAACCATTGATTTTGGAAAGTACACACATTTTACTTTATAAGGAATATTACAAGCAATCTTCAGATCCTAGTTCAAGCCCATTTCAAAATCTAAGGGAAGTAAAATGCACTTCATATTTTCAACAAATAGTGATAGAAAACACAAGATATAATACTGTAAATAGGCAAAATAGAAGAACAAAGCAAAGAAAGTGTGTTTTGCTTTTTTCAAATGTGGATTTTTGCAGCTTAGTGCAGGCAGGTGAATCGGCAAATGAATCAATTCTTTCAGGTGTTTAAAGTGGTTTTGAAAACATGCAAAGTGTTGGAGACCAGCCTTTTTCTGTTAAGTCTCCAATCGTTCCAATAAAAAGCTGGTACTATTCAAAAAAAGTACAAAAAATAGCTTTGTTTTTTTCACTGTCTGTTTAATCTATTCTGTTGAGTAGTTTTCCTTTTGACTTGGGTAAAGTTTTGAGTACATTTCTGAGCTTTTAAAGTTATTCTTTACTCTGTGATAATTAATAAAAAGTGACAGAGTGGTCCTCTAGTCACTTTAAAGCTTTGAAAGTTCCTTCCAGTATGATAACAGAAACATATTGTTGTTTTTACGTTTTCTCCCATAACCCAGGCAGAGCCTATCCAAATACTGGAAGCCTGAGGTAAGTGTGTATGTCTGTGTATGAGTATATATATATATATATATATATATATATATATATATATATATGAATGTGTATGTATGTACATGGATGTCCATGGTGCATACGTGTGAAAGATAGCATCTCCTCTATCTCCTCTAATCCTCTTTTCATTCACTGTCAGTGGTTGTTGGCCTTTCCAGTACTATAACTGGGTGACAGAGGACAGCTGAGGGGTCAGCTTAGATCCCATTTATGTAATTTGGATCTAATATTATAAATGTTCAAAACTGATTTTATCATGATGGTGATTTGGGGTGATTCCTCTCCTTGCACTCTCAATTACAACTATAACTTTACAACAATAATTAATTTTTTCTTTCATGTAACTGTTTGCTTTTAATATTGCTTTGGGCACATTGTTCTTCCACATAGTCCTTTCTAAATACCTCTAGTTCTTTCCTCCCTGTGGGGCATATATCTCATCTACAGAAAACCTGATTCTTTCCTTTTGCTTTGCATTGCTCATTCAGGCCAGTCTAGCCATGGTGTCCTATGCTTCTTCTAAATTACCTGAAACTCTAGGAGACACTTAATCAAACTCTCCAAATGTCCCCTCTTACTTGAAAATCTTACATCTTTACTGGAAACCATGCTACCAATAACTCTGTCAACAGAATTCTTCTTTCATATTACTCCTGCTCAAGAGTTCTATCTTGGTTACTTTCTCTCATTGCTGAGACAAAATACCCAACCTCCAAAATTAGGGAAGGAAAGGTTTATTTAGCTCACTATCTGTGGGGGTTTTAGTCCATAATCAGCAGGCTCCAAAGCAGGGTGGCATGGTATCAGGGCAACATTTCATGTGGTGGCAGGTCCAAAGGTGACAAAAGCAAAAAGGACAAGAGGGGGAAGCATCCCTTTTTCCTTCCTTATATTGTATACTGGCTACCTACCCCTGGGCAGATACAGTTCTCACACTGCCAATCCTAGTGCTAGACATATGAACCAATCACAAATGCTAGATTCAGCAGCATTCAAAAGGCCTACCGACCATGACCACATGAAGTTTTGGGAAGACATCCAAACACAAACCATAACAATTTCTTATTCTCAGAGATCATTAATGCTGGCTGAAGCTGTTTAATGATCTTAGCAATTCTTTGCAGGGCTCTTCTTACCTCACAGTGCTTTTGAAGACTTCACCAAAGCTGGAGTAAGTAGAAAGATCTTTATTTCTTATCTTGTCAAATGTCCAATTTTACTTCAGTATATAGTCTTCTTGATCTTTATCATATAGTATTAATAATAGTGTCCTAATCAGCTATCCTTAAGGTATTTTATTTGTACAAATGATATTAGGAAAAAATGGAAATAAAGGAAGAACTTGGTTAAAAAAGACATATTCTTTTCTCTGAAACAAATCTGGTACCAACATATGCCAGTGGTAAATGCAAATAGCAAAGAAAGGCTAAAAACAGTCTGGGTTGATCTTGAAAGTAGAAAAAAAGATGTGAAAAGGAAGTTTCCTCTTGAAGGTGGACATGAGGACAGGGTGGTGCCCAAAGTGAAGGGAAGAATAAAAAGCATGAGCAGTAAGGTGTGGCACTTCCCAATTAGTCTATTATCAATCTAGAAAATACCTATATTCATAGAAAAATTATTCTTCAAATTAGTCATTGGATTCCTTTTCCTTATTTTAATACAATCTCATATTGTATTCTATTTCACTAATTTACTACATAATTAATCCACATCCAGGTGAGTGACTCTCCAGGTGAGTCATTTATTTAGCAATCCTATATGAAGCACCTATTAGGTACACGACATCATGTTTCATGTGCTGAAGGTATAATGTGTTAAGGGAATTTCAGGTGAATTCAGGACTTGATCATATGAAGGGTTATATAGGATTGTAGACCTTTGAGCATTAGAATGTTATTTAATGCGTGTTTATTATTAGTAAATGAGAAAAGTCAGAGCACTTAAGTGGCTGTAGTGTGACTTAGTTGTATACTGATAGACCTAAAGCTAGAACTCAGCTCTCAACTTCTGCTTAGAACACTATATCTCATCTCTCTTAACAATACAACACCTTGAGACAATGCTACAGTGTTTTGGATCATTTTTTCCATAAAATAATTACATCTTGGATCCAACTTTCAAAAACTAGTAAGAGCAAATTGTGGGCACTTTTCCAATTTCAAGTTTTGAAATTGGTCATGATAAGAGAATTTATACCACAAACATTATCAAAAACTACACACGATAAATCCCTTTCTCATCCAAGGAGTGCCAGCTATTAAACATTTACCAGTACACCACTGCTTATAAATAATGAATGTGGTAAGTTCATGTACCCCTTCATAAACATATGAATGTGTTTTATGGAGAAATGAGACTTAGGTATTTAAAGAGGAAATGAGGGAAGCTATTTGAGAGTGGACTTGTGGAGTCAATAGTGTTCTGGGGTAGGAAATAAATAGTCTGACTGAGACAGTGAATAAAGGACAGATTTTCTAAGTCATATGCCATCAGAAGACAGGCTGAATAAACAAAACATAAATTTAAGTAGCATTATGAGTGGTAGGACTTGATGAAATATATGGCAAAGTACAAAGTAAGGCCTTCCTAAAGGTATTAAAAATAAACAAATAATAACTGGATGTATTCTAACTACTTTGAATTTTATGTAAAGAACCAGTAGGAATAAACCCATAAAACAAATAGAATCAAACAGGCCCTGAAAAAGAACTACCATTTTCCTTCTTAAACTATCACCCCTTTCCTTGGCACAATGAAGGCAAAATCTAGCATTTTATTTTTATTTCCTTCTTTCTTCTTCCCTTTCTTTATATGTTCTTGCTGGAAAGTACCTGTAAATTTTTTTGTTCTTAGAAAGTATTCAGCCAACATTTTTCCTGTGAGTGTGGGTTAGAGTTGATTTTATAGAATCATTTTCAGCTTGATCATCTTATTTCAAAGGTAGTGAAACTCCAGAAATAAATATTTGATTATATTTCTAATGATGTCCATTCATCATTATCTAAAAGAATTCCAATCTATAAAGTGGCAACTTGGTATACTTTAGACAAAGATCAGAAATAAATTGTCTAATTGAGTTTCCCTTTTACAATGTCCTAAAGTTAACTTACTTAAAATAACCTTTTAAACATGTTTTTTTTAACATAAATATATAAGGATGACTCCAACATTTATCAATAGCTATTTTTTAAAAATAAGAACTACCTTCTTCAGAGATAATTTTATTTTAGTACATTAAATCTATAGAATTATTTAAATAATGAAAAAATCAATGAAATAAATTACCAGTAAATTGTTGTTCCCTATAAAACAAGTACTTCAATATGAAAAAATTGTAAATTCTTATAATTCTTTAGGTGTAACATTATAGTTCAAAGAAGTCCAACAGAAATTGTTGAGTATCTCTTTGGAAATGTTCCACAAGCCCCTCTAAGGATAGTGACATTGCTCATCACTAAGAAGTTCTCCATTAACATTTGCTGCCTATGTTACATGTCAGTGCCAGACTGAGAGAGGGATTTAATTGAGGTTCCCCTGAGAAAAGATGGCTAAGAACAAGGTGGGATGTGGTGCAGACCTTGGACTTTAAGTGACAATATAGTCCTGACAATTTATTCAACAGTTTTGCCTTTCTCAACACAAATGGACTGTCTGGCAGGGCATGGAGAAGGGGATTTTAGCTCATGGCCTGCTTGTCCCTGCAAGGCTGCCTGAGATGTACATGAGGAAATAGTAGGTGCTTCCTAAACATTTGTGGAAGAAGTCAGGAAACATCAGTTTTAGGGTTGTAAATTCTCTCACAATTTTAGATTGACCTCAGTTTAAACTCTGGACTTCAGCTCATAGCCACACACGTCTTTCTGAATCTCTACTGCACTGAATATTGGCACTCACCAGATTCTGTGCAGCAGGTCAGGATAATGCCATGTCAGTGAGCTAAGTTTCAAGTACCCAAAGATTTTTGAGGTCTGGAGATGCCTGAATTTTCTTCAGAAAGAAAAGATTAAGCCTGAGAGGGAGCTCTAAAATGTTCCTCTTCCACATCCCCAAGAAGTAGCTGGAAGGGCTACATGCACAGGTGTGCATGAGAAGTACTCCATGTTCTACAATGGCCAATCAGATGAATGGTAGGCCCGGGCAGGTCTAAGGGCACCATGAATTTCTGGCTCCAAGATGAGATATATTGGGCTGAGGTATATCCTACACTTTCAAAGCCCAAAGTCCAGCTTCCTTTTGGGATATCATTATTTCTATTCAATAAAATTTCTGCTTCCTCTGTGCATTTCCCTGTGCAGTTAGTAAGAATTTTGCTTCCCCTGTGCATTCTTCTCATGTAGTATTTTTACCTGAGATGTATCCTGTCACAAGTCGTGTGTGGTTCTTAGCTCTTCTGTTTTAATTTAGTCTTTGGTGTCCTAAAGCACACACCATCGGTGCCCTCATCTTCCTATCCTTTTGTTCATTTAGTGGGCTCTTCTGTCTCTCAGTGTTAGCACCTCAGTATCTGCTCTCCCTACCTTCCACCACCTCAGGAAACACAGATGCCCATGTTCTATGATCAGGAGGCTGGAACTGAGAGGAAATTCACAAACCATGAATTTATAGTCATGGCAGAGTCAATGATTTTGTATCATAATGCTAGAAATCAAGATTGTTTGTTTATCAATTCTACTTGATAATTCCTCATATGATAATAGAAATAAAATATTTTAATCAACTGGTACATCTAGCCAAAAACAAACCTCTCACCTTCAAATGTCAACATCCTAAAATATATCTATAATATTATAGTTTAAGATATTATATATCTGTAATATTATAGTTTAAAAAGCTACTAGGAAGACTTAACACCAAAGTAGAACATAGTAAGTAGAATTATCAACACTTGAATTCTAAAGGAAGACCACTGTAAAATTTATTCATTGTTTCTGGTCAGTTCCATCTCTTTTCTTCCTATTTTTTCTCACTTCCAAGTTCAAATTAAATTCAGATATCTAAACTCTAGAGAAGCCTAATAGAATAATCCTTTTTTTCTTGTTTTTCTTGAAATTTATTACAGTGTCACTTGTCTGCAAATTACTCATAGCCATAGTTTAATATAAAAAAGAAACATTAAATTTTACCATGCCCAAGTTCATCAAATTTCATCCACAACTTCCAATGTGATTTATAAATAATGGTCTGCTATAATCTTTTTAGATTAAAGGCAAATGTCTTGTAGAAATAAAACTTTAAAACTTGGACTTACTTTTCTCTTTTCTCAGTGCATAATACCAGTGATACCAACACAAAATGATTGCAAGTTGTTTCTTCTACTAATTAAAATCACATCAGAATGAATCTGAGTTTATCTCATTTATACTGGACTCAAACTTTTTCAAAGAAAAGCCATAATTGCACAACTATAGTATCATGGTTTGATCAACTGCATTTCTGAATTAGTAGGATTGATAAGTGGGATCATGTCCTCAGTTGTCTTTAGATATCCCTGAGGGTTGAAGCAGTCTAAGTGGTTCCCTACATCCCATACTCAATGGTCAGGGGTGTATAAGTGTAACCAACATTCTTTATATAACAGGGTACAAATACCTGTAGTTAACAAATTATGAACCATGTGACTTTTCAAAAACACTTTTCATTTGAACAGTTTCATCCATAAGCAACATCAAAGCCTGGCATGTAGCATTCAAGGCCTGGGCCATATACTGAACAAGGATTTCAACCTGGAGAACTAAATTTATGGTCCTTGTCCCTGGTCAGATGCTATTCCTAGCAGAATCTCATATGCAGAAGTCAATATTTTTGGATGGATGCTGTTCCTAGCAGTCAATCATTGCAATGCCTGGTCAAGGCATCTTCTAAGTCATTTCCCAGTGAGAGAGGGGCTTATGTCCTGAACCATGATACACTACATGGTCAGATTTTTGGCTTTGCTCCCATGCATCTCACTGTAGTTCAGCTTCCCACAAGAGATGGTGTCCTGTCACTCCTGAGCTGTCCAAGCTGGCAACCAAAGCATTGGCCCCTCAAGATGGTCCAACTGTCCATGCACATGTGTAGGGGGCCTTCTGCATGATATCACAAGCAATCACACTCTCCATAACTCTGCACATTGGCTTGACCTGTCTGTTCTGGTTTCAAACCAGAGTGCTTTCATACTGGACTGGACAGCAACCTCTGTCCACTGCTGTGAAATTTTGAATTGGATAATATTGACAGTTTGAATCCCTGCTGCATAGAGATTAAATTAGAATGTTCACTTTTTCAAATACTTTTTATGGAATAAGACTGACTTCTTTGTGTGATGAAAAACTAAACCAAACATGTTCAGAAAAAACTAAAATTCATAGTTAATTCTGCACTGAATTACACTTACCAATCCTTAAAATCAAATGAATGTATTAAGTATTCTTTTTAAGCCTCAAGATGGAAACCTTTTATTATTATGAGTCTTCTTTTTTCACAGATGACTTCAGTAAGGACCAATTAAATGAGTGTATGAAAAATGGAAGATAAACTTAAGGGAGAAAAAGAATCCTCAACATTGATTTGTCAAAAAAACTCCTCAAAATGCATTTAAAATCTAGGTATCTATATTCTTTCCCTCCTATCAGGAATGATTAAAACAGTTGGTAATGCTTAGTGCTGGTAATGGTATGGAAAAATAGACCCCTTCATTTATTTCCAGTGGGACTATAAATTACCTCCAAGTGATTGGAAGATTAATTTTTACAATATCTTTACAAAGCACTAAGGAATGTAATGTTTGATTCAGAAACTGTAACTCTAGGAATTTATCTTTCTAAAACCCTTATATATGTCACAAATTATAAGTCAAAGAACAGCAGTGTAGCATTGTCTACAAGAATAAAAACTGTACACTCTGTGTGCTCATTTCTGCAGCACATGTACTAAAAGTGTTATATATCCTAAATAGTTATTGATAAGTAGTGGTTGAGAAACTACATGGCATTCAAAGAGGCAAACTATGTGAATTAAATAAATAATGAAGTACTGAAGAAGAAAAGTTTCTATGATATAGTGGAAAAAGACCTTTAAAATTCTATGTATGGACAAAATTAATTTTAACTAAAAAAACCATGTGATTATATACATTCAATAAAATGTTGAAATTGATTCAAAGACCATCTATCTAGTAAAGTGTATTTTTAAAGACTATTTCTTTTATGTCACATCTCTTAGAAGATATTCATTTGGCCCTAAGAATAGAAAGTTTTACACATAGGATAAATGGGGAAGAGTTTCCTGAGAAATTAGTAAAATGGGAATTGGAAATTAATTTACTTATAATTCTTGTCCTTTCATAGGCAGTTTATAATTTTGGCCAAGTTAACAAAATTCAGTGCTTTGGTTTGTCTATCTGAAAAGTGAGCAGCTCAAAGATGAACAAAATAGAGTAACACTAAGTGCTCTGTACATAAATTTTGAGCAGTTTTTAGTTATCTCTTCATTTCTTTCTTTGGGAATTGTTTTTAAAATATATGAATCAAAAATATGAGAATCTTTAAATTATTCAGAGTATACTATTTTTACCTCATTGAAGCCACTGAATGATTTATTAAATTTCTTCTTCCTAAAAGATTGGACAAAAACAATTTTCTCCTTTTCTGTAATATATATCCTGTCACAGCTCTAATGTGCACTTCCATGAAGGGTAAGAAAATAATTCAGAACATTTTTCTTTTGTGTGTTTATCTACTCTCTCTTTCTCTCTTTTACACTTTATTTTTGCAGACCTCTATTTCCTTTGCAAAAGTGGAGACATCTTAGGCTTATATTTCCCTTGGACTTGATGATATTTAATAAAGGCCTTATAGTGTATTCTAGATCAGAAAGATGTTACTCTTTTCTTATGTTTATGAAATTTTGTTTTGATTCTTACTTTTTGATTCAATGGTGGAAAACAGAAATATGGAGGGGTGATTGGTGATTTTTAAAAAATTTACACTAGGTTTTTTTCTGCTCATTCTTTTAGTTTCTTTAAGGTAGTTTTCTTTCCCTTGTTGGCTATAAAAGTAGGTATTACCTATTTTTTTAAAACATAAATACATTACATAACATGAAACAAGATGAATATGAGAATAAGTTACAAATATTAGAAATAAATCTGCCTTTCTAATTTATTATATTTCATTTATAATGTTACATTGGAAGAAGTGCTATGACATTTGGCCAACTTGTACAAGGAATTTATTATGTGTCATTCACTATTTGCTATGCTCAGTAGAGCTTAGCTCAAGGAAAGTTTCCCCTGGGTAGGTAAGACCAGTAGTGCATATTTTTGGTTTATCACTTGATAGCACTTGGCAGCAAGTCCATAGTGCAGGTGTCTAAAAGGCTCCACACTACTTACAGGGTCAAGGTCAGATTCATTTGAATATAATTAATGATCATTAATTAATTTCATTTAATTTACCTTATCTATTCTTGATGAGTACAAAAGTAAGCTATTAAACACATGTAAACCCATAAAAGATTGAACTAAAATTAATTAGATTAACTTGTTATAAAGAATGGAAATCTACAAAAACTTTGAGCATCTAGATGAAAATTGTTCAGTAGGATATGATCTCAGCCACATAATATAATTTAAAATTTTCTGGTCACTGCATCAAAAATTAAATAAAATATTTGGTATTCATCTTAAGAATACATTTTATTTTACTCAGCATAACTTAAATATTATGTCAATATGCAATTTATTTTAGAAATTACTGGGAATCTTTTTTTAATACTTAATCTTTGAAATCTGTATTTTGTACTTATAGCACATCTCAGTTTGGCTAGTCATATTGCATCTGTTCAATAGTCATATGTGCTCAGAGCCTACTTTATTAAACAATGCAGGGCTACATTTTTAAATTTGTAGCTATATTATTTGTTCATTTTAAATCTATCTTAACAAGAAGTATAGAATGGCTACTATGTTATAATTAGTGTAGTTAATAAACGTTTAAAAGACAACCAAGTCTAAGGGCATACAGCAAACCACCACTTAATCTTAATAAAGGAAATGTAATGGATACATTGCTGATTCAATGCCAAGGCATAAGAAAAACACAAGCTGCTAGTGCCATTATGTAACAAATAAAACTGTAACCCACAAATCCAAAGGGAAAAGTAAAACTAATAAGCTTTGGTTGGAATAGGACCAATGGTGGAACCAGTTCGACCACACAAGCATTTCCTGAAGAGTCTTGGGGAGGTGGATTTAAAGGCCACACTCTGAGACTAGAGCAGAGAGGCAAAGGGCAAAACCAAGATTTCCTAAATGTCAGCTTTAATGTGTTGCCCACCTGTTAGTTTCTTAATGAAGCTTGGTGAACTGGCAAGCAGGCTGGCTGATGGGACATACAAGTAGGGCTGGATCATATTCCAGTTCATGGGGGAGATGTCTTGTATTCATACAGCATTCAGGTTTTCAAGACATTCTTATTTATATTTCCACAAATTTTAAAAGTCGGTTTTTACTAATTACATCATACAAGAAAACTAAGACCAATATATTTATTTCAATAAATGATTATTGAACAATGAATAAGCAAGGAATTATGTGGGGCTTCAAGAAATAAGGGTAAAAAACTGTGAGAACTTAGGTTTATAAAACCTCTCATTTCTAAATACTGAGCTTAACAGACGTGTCATTTGGTTTCAGGTTAATATATTCAGTCTGCTTCCAGTAAATGTCCAAATCTTGTTGCTTAACTTTTATACTGCTCAGTTCGTGGCTTTGCTTCTCTTTACTTTGCATGAGTATGATGGGGATTTTTGTCCATATGGCTGTTAATAAATGTGCCATTTCTATTGCTTCCAGAAACTTTTGAAATGTGACATAATTACTTAGTGTAGCAGCCAATTTATCCTGAAGTCATTAAAATCCCAAGAATTCAACTTCATCATTTTTATTCCCTACATTCATTATGCCCAACTATTGTTGAACTAAATTTAAAAACTTAGGCTATGTTTGGTTTGTATTAGGCTCTCGTAGCAAGTTTAGCCAAATTATACAATATTAGTTGTGTAAAAGTGCCTGGGATTTGTTGTGCCATATTTTCTATTTACTATCACAAGAATTTATCTTCTTTTGAGTTCATTGATTTAACTTACAAAATACATGAAAATCCCTCTTTTTTTACAGCAATGTTGAATTTCCCTGTGATTCTGCTGGATACAATCTGATGATTTTCTGGAACAGATTATTTTTCTTCAGCTTCTCCGGCTTTTCAAAGTTATCAAGGACCATCAGGAATCACTATACCAATTCCTGTACTAAGGAGACGTTGTTACTTAATGAAGTTTGGCTTTAAAAGGAAATCAATGAAGAGATGTCTCAAGAGTTAACAAAATTGTGGGAAGGTCATTTTGCTTGACTTTTTGTTTTTAAAGTAAGAGTCTCTTCACAAGGTTATGATAAAAAGAAGAAAAGAAAAGAAAATGTCCACTACAGAAAGGGAGACAGTTTTATCATCTATATTCCACAACCCTGATGAGAATGGTGTAAGTTTAAAAGGAGACAGAGTATTAGCTGAACCATGGGCATTTTGATATCAATATTCACAGCTGAATCAGTTTGTTTTTCATTCAAGTCCACTTGCCATCTATATCTTTATCTTAATGAATGGCATCATTGTCTAATTGTGGACCTAATTTTTAAACCTATGTCATCCAAAAATCAGGAAATTTATTATAAGACATTAAATATACTTATTGAAACTGAATTCACTAGCCTCATGTAATTTTTAACACTCTGGAGGTTCTCTTGATGGCTATAAGGTGTATAGAAGAAATAAAATAGGTAACAAGGATACAAAAGCAAAGCATAATTTTTGAATTATACTTATAAGAGAAACTGAAGCTTTAGAACATAGAAGTTACTCAGTATTTTTTCCTCAGGAAACTTAAAAAAAATTCCTAGAGAAAACAAGATGGTCAATCAGTGAGCAACAAAGTACAAAACCTCCTGGGAGAAACAATTCATATGCCAGAATAAAACACCCTGGAGAGACCCAGACAGAGGGAGATGGATCCTCTTGACACAGAAAGAAATTAAAATGTAAAAAAGCTCATCAAATACTTTGGGACTACAACTGAAACAGCTAAAAAGTACAGAACACAGTGTTTTCACAATGACCCACCAAATTTGCACCAGCTTTAATCGTGCTGGCAGGCAGAGTCACCCAAACTCTTTCCTGCCGCCACTCACAGGAAGCATAGCAGCGCTGAACGGAGAGTAGAGAGCGGAGCCAGTGGAGGGACCTTCATTGATCCATGGTCAGTGCTGGGAGTGAGACCCCCTCCACGAGAAGGGTGCGACCAGGTGGGTGACATGTTGGAATCGGGCAGGAGGAGCCTGAACTGGGAGTGACAATGACTTAGGTTGGTTGCTCCCTCCCCAGAGCAGATTCATGCGATTTGCTTGGACTGGGTTGTGCCCCTGGCCAGGACCCAGTGAGACATCCCAAATCGATTCCCTGCACCTAGCATGCACTAACTGGTTGAAGGCCCCTGAAGTTTGGCTGGCCTGGTGGGAAGGGGCAGGCATAGGCAGCCTGCTTACCTCAGTGACAAGAGCAGGCAGGAGAGGGTGGAGTTCCCTTGCCAGCATGCTTCAGAGAAAACGTGGCCAACAGGGAAGGGGGC
Source organism: Hydrochoerus hydrochaeris (assembly GCA_004027455.1). Classification (NCBI taxonomy): domain Eukaryota; kingdom Metazoa; phylum Chordata; class Mammalia; order Rodentia; family Hydrochaeridae; genus Hydrochoerus; species Hydrochoerus hydrochaeris. The sequence continues at coordinate 413,709 of PVLA01000926.1, forward strand.
TGGGACCTGCACTGTAACCTATGTGGAGGAAGCCAGGGCCATGACATGAGAGAGAGGTAGGAGGAGGCCCCCAGCTCAGAACCCTGAGAGCCTTGATTCAGGAGAAGGAAAAACAAGGGAGACTGAGGGCAGCAAACACACAACATCAGACATGGCTTCAATGGACATTAAGAGATATCTTCAGGACCTTGTAAACGACCTCAAAACTGAAATATTAAATCAGGTAAAGCAGGATATGAGTAGAGTAATAAAAGAAATGCTCTCAGGAAGCATCTCTTAGGATGATACAGATGGAAGAAGGGAGGAACACAAAAAAAGGAGAGAAACATTTGATAAAGAATATAAAGAAAATCTAGAATACATGGAGCAGATTCAAAGAGACTATCAGGAAATTAAAAATTCCATTGAAAGCTGGCAAAATGCCTTAAAAGAAACTAAGGATAAACTATCAAAACTTGAAGACAAGTTTGCAATGTGTAACAATGAAAGGAAAGATCACTTAAAAACAACAAGGAAACAGTAACAATACAAAGGCTAGAAGATGACAAGAGAATCTACAATTTAAGAATAAGAAATGTGAATGAAGAAGCAGGAATACATACAGGTGAATTACAAAGGCTATTCATGAAATAATTAAGGAAAATTTCCCAAGCATGGGAAAAGAAAATGACATTCAGTCATGTGAGGCATACAGAACTCCAGCCACCTACAACCAAAACAGATCTACACCCAGACATATAATAATCAAGATACCAGAAATTCAATATAAAAACAGATAATTAAAAGCTGTCAGAGAAAAGAAACAGATTACCTATAAAGGTAAGCCCATCAGGATCACGGCTGACTTCTCGACACAGACCATCAGATCAAGAGGAGCTTGGAGTGAAGTATTCAAAGCCCTGAAAGAAAATAACCTCCAGCCCAGATTGATGTACCCTGAAAAACTGTCACTAGAAATTAATGGAGAAACAAGATGCTTCCATGACAAAGAGGAACTGGGGGAGTTTGTGACCACCAATCCAACCTTGCAGAGAATACTGGAGGAAATTTTAGAGAGAGAAAAAAAAAATACCAGGATTTTAGGAACAGTGGCAGAAAGGCCTCAATGAGTGGGAAAGGCAGTAGAATGAAGGAGAAAACTAAACAAAGGCAGAAAATTAGTATAGCAGAAATGAGGCAGAGAAGGATGGCTAGAATCTCTAACATAGATGGCCTTGATATGCTACATTGTTAATAGTGCACCAGGATTTTAAACCCACATTACTCACACTGCTCTGCTTAGATGTGTTATATTCTGTTCCAGTCATCTACCTGTACTAGATTTGAGGGCACAGACAGCAATCCTGAAAATAACAGGATATAGTACGGTAATCATCCTTAATTTCCTATTAACTTAATCTAAAGCTCTGTAAAACCTACACTGTTTTACCATGACTGATCGTAATCAAATCTGGTTTGTTGGATCACTGTTTTGTATTGATAGATTTTATTCAAAGCTGTTATGATTGACAGTATCAAGTCTGAGAGTATAGGCAACTGCACTTAAGATGGCAAGATCCACTAGAATATCCACTCTGGTTTGATTGTTACCTGCCTTTGAAGTTTTATACTGTCTACAATGTTTTATTTTACTAATATTGTTATTTACTGCTATACTCAATTATACTGCTATATTCAATAATGCCTGATGATATAGACATTCTATTGAAGATAATAAACAACACAGTAATCATTGCAGATCACCTTGTACTGTGGTTTTATATGACTTTTTGGTTTCATGTTTTTATAGGAATTTATATTGTTTTGTCTTGCTAAATTTTGGTTTTCCCTCTAATACAGAAAGGATAGAAATACACGTAGTGATTCATGCATGCATAGCTGTTTACACTCTCACTGTTTGACTATTTACTTTGTATGCTTTAATTTTGTAACTTGGACAAATATTTCTAAGAGGATAATATGTAATTTATTAACTAGTGATTTCTTATTGTTTATCTTTTTTTTTGGAATTCTGTATTATCTCTACCCTTTACATGCTTTTGTTTCTCTTTAAATAAAATCTTTAAAAATTAAAAAAAAAAGCCAGGATCAACAAAACTACCAACAACAAATGCTGGAGAAGCTGTGGGCAAAAAGGAACTCTTCTGCACTGTTGGTGGGAGTGTAGACTGGTGCAACCACTGTGGAGATCAGTCTGGAGATTCTTCAAAAAGCTGGGATTGGAAGTCCCATATGACCCAGCTATTCCACTCCTAGGCATATTCCCAGAAGAACTGAAAACATTATACCACAGTGATATGTGTGCAGTCATGTTTATAGCAGCACAATTTGTAATAGCCAGATTTTGGAAACAACCTAAGTGCCCATCAACTGAGGAATGGATAAAAAAATTGTGGTACTTTTATAAAATGGAGTACTATTCAGCTATAAAGAATGATCACATTGAGATATTTATAAATAAATGGATGCAACTTGAGACTATACTCATAAGTGAAATAAATCAAACTCACATGTATAAATACTGTATAGTCTCCCTAGTGTAAGAAATAGTAAGAGTACATAAGATTCTATGGTAATCATGGTTCTCCATTATATTGCTTTGAAGTCTTATAATGTTTTCATTTAGTGATTGGAATGGTTTTATTCTATTTTGTTTGATTTTATTATGTGTGATGGTATGAACAGCTACTTTGAAGAAAACAAGACATTATGGCAGCCATTGATGATTTAATATCCTCTTGCTCTGAGGTCCTAACATGGTTTTGTTCTTCTAATACCATGGTTCTATCATATTGTGTCTTATTTGATTTTAATATGTATGATAGTATAAAGCAATTTTTTTTTGGAAAATGAGATATTATAGTAGCCATTGTTCATCTTCTGTTAGGTGATTCAGAATGCTTTGGAATAGTTTCATTCTCTCAATGCTCTTATTCTATTTTGTTATGTTTGATATTATAGTGTGTGAAACTATGCTCAACTATTTCAAAGAAAGATATTATGGTAGCTACTGTTGATATCCAATTGTCTTGTTGTGAAGTGCTGTGTTGCTTGCATTGTTCTGTTCTGGTCTGCTTTATTCTGTCCTCTTTTGTTTTATTCTCTGTAAAATAAAATTAAAAAAAATTCCTAAGGGTCTTAAAGGCATGATAAGCCTGGGACCCATGCATTTCACTTGTTAAAAGAAACTTCAACTCTAATGTCCCCTCTATTGTGTAAAATGGGCCTTTCACCTGTAGAAAGGCTCACCATGTTTCACCTGTAAATTGCACGCCCTGCTTTCCATAAATTTTGAGACTAGAGCCACTTAAATACATCAAGCTCAAGGCCACAATGCATCTCTTTCTGTTGAGTATCCACACTCTATTCTCTTCAAGTGCGTACTTGACAAATTTTGTCTACCAATCCTCCTTGGGCTTCTTATTGATGGATCTTTAAAAATTCTTTTTCTGTGACAGAGACCCATGAACCTACAATGTATCTCATGAGAGGGGTGAATCAAGGTTCTGCATTTCAAATTCTGCCAAAACTCCTCTTAATTCATTTCTTTCTCTTTTCTCCACCCTGATCTCCACTGACACAGTTCAAGCTGTGCTTTGAGTTAATCCATTAATCACCATACTTGCCTGCAAATCTCTCCTCTCATTCCACCTGTCTTCTCTCCCTCTTCCAACCCATTTGCTCATTGCTGCCAAAATGACCTACCTCAAATGAAAATCTGACCATAGATCATAGTACTTCTCTGTTCCCATTGATGACTTGCCCATATCCTCTTTGCGTGGTCATACAAAATCTGTGTGACATGTTTTCTGTCTACTACTTTGATTTATTCCTGAGATGGTCCCTCCTTATCACTCCAGAAATATTGATCTAGTTGCTAGATTCCAAAACAGACTGTTTTTGCCCATGTGATGCTGTTTTTCATTAGCCTTCCTGAAACACTGACCATCTTTTACCTTAGTTCACCATCTCTTCTCTGAAGACTATCCCACCTTTACTAAGCAACCTGGGGCAACTCCTTTGTTAACACAACTACCATTCTGTAGAATAGTTCTCCATTTTTTTTCCTCCCAATTACATGTTTCTAACTTCACTGGACAATACACTTTTTGAAGGTTGGAGATTTGAGCTATATTTGAATCATTGGAGAAGCTCATTATGTATTTTGAATTTTCCAAGAGAAATCTAGTGAAATAATTAACAATAGAATCTCCTCAGTACCTTTAATACTGAATTAAATGAATCAGGCCTAGTAAGATTATTGCAAGTGATAAATCCAATTTCCTATAACAAATAGATCCTATAGCTTAAAATTCACAAGTGTATCACCATTTTTTTGGTAACTGACAAAGAAAAGAATTTGTAACTGAGTGTGTACATTTTAATCTGAAAAGTGCTATCTTGTTTTACTTGAAAAAGTTTTGAGATGTAATCCATGTATCATATATTTATCCTTTTAATTTATATAATCCAGAGATTTTAGTATAACTATCACCAAAATCAACTTTTGAATATTCTTATTATAAAGAAAAGTCTTGTCACTGTTCATTGTTACACACTCTCTCTCATCTCTTGGCCTCAGGTAACACTTACATACTTTCTGCCTATTCTGGACACATTTAAAAAACACATATATCCCTCTTCTCAAACTACATTTATGTGTACTTTGGCAACATCTTTGCCTCCGCCTAGCTACCCATAGCTTTGATAGCCACTATTCTGCTCTCTGCCTCTATAAGATTAACTGATTTTGCTCCCATACTTGAGATCTTTTATTATCTCTCCGTGTCTGGCTTATTTTACTCAACACATTTATCCATAGGTACAACCTATGTTCCTGAGATTATTTGCTTCAAATATACTTACTAATATCCTAAAAATCATTAACTAATTTATTAACTCATTTATTTAACACTATTTATTGAATATGTACTATCAGTGGAGCACTATGCTAATGGTGAGTGGTATAAAGATAAAAACACAGTTTTTCCCTTGTGATGTTAAAAAATATATTGGCTTTGTTTAGGTTTACCTCAGTTAATCCTCATAACAATTCTGACAGGCAAGCAGTATCATCTTCATCTTATAAAAGAGACTTTTTCAGAACAGTATTTATTGTCTTGAGTGTCTTAAAATCCTGGTATTTTTCTAAATATAAAATGTGCAAGCAAACCAGACTTGAGATGGATGACTGAAATCTTTCTGGATAAGTTATTTCATTGAATTAGCAAACTCTCTTAGTCTCAGATTGTGTCTTTGCAAAATGGTAAGAACCTCACAGGTCTTGTGAAAGATTAGATGTGAAAATCCTTATAAAAGATTGAGTCCTTGGGAGGCCGAGGTAGGAGGATCACCCTACTGCTCTATGGAGGGGACCCTGTTTTAATCCCTCTTCTCCCAATATGTAAGTCTCATTGATTTGGAGATTTTCCTGTGGTTTATAATTGTGTTTCTTAAATTTTAATGTAAACATAAAGTTGGGTCTTACTAAAATAAAGATTCTGTGCCAACAGTTTTGTGGTGAGGTTGAGATTCTGTACACCTATTAGCAACTGGTCTGTGAGCCACACATTGCCAAGTAGGGTTTAGAACTTCTGTGTAGAATACTACTATGTCAAAGAATTTCCCCTGGCAGAATGTTTTGTTTTGGATCAAGTAACCAGGCCCTCTTAAAATTTGGCTAAAAATGAGAGCTGAATAATGAGTTAGTTCTGATACCGTTAATCTTCCTCAGCTTTCTGAGTGCAGTTAAAACATACCCAGCTATTTCCCTTTGTAACAATCTATTCCTTCTGCAAAATATTCCTGTGCTTATTGACATATATATGTGTGTGTGTGTTTTATTTTTTAATGTTTAATGCTTTGTTTCCAAAACAAAGATTTTAAGCTCCATCAGGACAGGGGCCACCTCTCACTCATTTGTTAATCTTTCATACTGTTAACCATCATTCTATTCAATCTAATACCAATGAATCATGTGAATTTTTATTTTCAGTAGGATGTAGGATATCCCTAGGACAGTACTCCATCTTTTATACAGATTTTCACATTTAATCTTTTACAAAACCTGTGAGGTTCTTACCATTTTAAAAAGACACAGACTGAAACCAAGAGAGTTTTTTAAAATCTTCTTGAGACAGGGTCTTGATAAGCAGTTTAGGCTGGAATTCAATTCACTTTGTAGCCCAAACTGGACTTGAACTCACAGCGATCCTCCTGCCTCAGCCTCTTGAATACTGGGATTACAGGTGTGTACCACCATACTAGGCTGTGAGTTTGTTAATTCAGTAAAATAACTTAACCAGTAATCCTGTGGTCCATGTTTTTTTCTTTCAGGCATGCCACACTGCTCCCTGTTACAGTGAACCCGTCAGTCTATTGTACTGTCCTCTAACAGATGAATTCATTCTACCAGTTAATTATCATTTGATCCAGAATTGAATTAGAGACTACACTTACTTTGTTTTATCCTCTTCTTACTGGTGGTAACTTCTGCATTTGGAGTCCACAAAGAGACTATCAGGAAAGAATTCTGACCTAATTACAATTATTTTCAGTCAGGCTACGTTCTGGGACCTTGGCAACTTTCATCTGGCAGTGTCGTGGTGTTGTGAAGCCTGATGAAGGGCTGGCAGCTCTGACGGGGTTGTCATCGACACTTCTATCCAAGTCAGCTGTCGAATCCTCTTCATCACTTCTGTACTTCATTTACTTCTGTTCTCTCAAACTGAAGAAGACTGATCAGGCAGTTGTCAGTTTATTCTTCTAACATAGAAGTAGTTGCTTTATAATTCATTGTGTTTACATGACTCGCAGACTGATTCGTGTCGATTTTACCTGATAGAGGAATGGCCTTGTGTCCAGGTAGACTGCAATACAGTCTACTTCCTTACTGATACCTTACCTTCCAGTTAAATACTGAAGTAGATACTTTAAATAAATTGTAGGATAAAAAAACTATTGTCTTCTTTTTCACTTTGTTTTTCTGAAGGTTCATAGACAACATATATTTGTGTGACAGAGGTGGCTAAAGCAAGGCCTCCCATGGCTCTTTGTCCAGCATCTTTCACTTCTCCAGGCCTCTTTTTTTCCTTTCCTTTTTAAAATTTTTATTTTAAAGAGGGTAAAATTAAACACAATAAAACAGAACAAAACAGAACATAAGAAAGCAGTGTAAGAGACATAATTTCAAAGCAAGACAACCAGGGATCTTCACTATCTATCATGTTGTCTCTTGTTTTCTTTCAAATAGTTGTCCATAGCTTCACATACAGAGAATTCATACAAAACAACATAGTATAAAACTGATCCAAATAGGATGATGAAGAGGTTTTAGGTCTTCAAATTCAGACAATGGGGAAGTCAACAATGGCTGTCATAGTGTATCTCATTCTCTTCAAAATAGTTGTCCATACCTTCCAGTATGTTGAAATTAAACAAAACAAAACAGATTAAAAATCACTCTGAACAAAGAATAATAGTATTGCTGGATTTCACATTATGACACTATGGAGTCAGCACTGGGTACTGTAGTGTCTCTTTTTCTTCAAAGTAGTTGTTCAAGGTGTAGGCTGCCCAGAACCTCCACCATGGGCCCGCCCTGCCTCTGGGAACTTAGCGGAAGCCTGCATCAGGGGTAAACTACCCAGAACTTCCACCGTGGGCCCACCCTCCCTCCAGGAACTTAGCCGGAGCCTGCATTGGGTAGGCTGCCAGGAAGCTCCACCGAGGGCCCGCCCTGCCACCTGAAACTCAGCACAAGCCCGCCTCAGGGGTAGGAACCTCCCCTGTGGGCCTGCCCTGCCACTGGGAACATCGAGGAGGCCCGCCCAAGACTGAAAACTGCCCTGGACTGCTACAGATGGGCCCGCCCTCCCACCTGGAACATCAGAAGATCTCAGCAGGATCCAGTTAGTGTGAGAAAATTTGGAACTTTGCTCCCAGGTGGTGAACTTTGGATTACACCAGATTGACTGTATCAATGTGGTGAGTATACCCCTAAAATAGAGGTGTACAGCGGATCAATAGGGCCAGTAGTAAAACCCACTCCAACTAACTGGAAGACTTTGGTGTGTCTGAAAAGAGTGTGTGTGATCCCCTGCTACACATAGAAAACACCAGGCAGCGTGAAAATAACAAAACGAAGAAGCAAAATGCAGTCTCAAACATACAGTTCACCAGAAGCAAGTATAGGAGACATTGAAATAGAGGACCCCAAAAGTATCACACCGGGAATCTCTGAAAAGATAGCCAGTAAAATAAAAAAGCAACTGCATCAGGCTATAGAGGAAATCAAATTAGAAGTACTCTCCCATGTAAAGATAGAAATAACAACTTTAGTAAAGGAGTTGTTGAATGCAGCTAAAGAAGAACTAGAGAAAAAAGTACACGAGCATGGGAAACTGATTGAAACTTTGAAGGAACAACATAGAAAACACACAGAATTCATGAAACAAACTCAAAGAGACATCCAAGAAACAAAAATTCTATTGAAAGCATGCAAAACCATCTAAAGGAAGCTGAGGATAGGATTTTAGACCTTGAGGACAGGATCACAGTTAGTGATCAGGAAAGGATAGAACTTTAAAAAATAACAAAGCAGCATGAAATGACAATCCAGAAGCTTCATGATGATGCCAAAAGCAACAATATAAGAATAATGGGCATTAGCAAAGATACATTAGCAGGCAAACGACATACATAAAGTATTTACAGAAATAATAGCAAAGTAGTTGTTCATTTCATCATATATTATGTAATCAGTTATCATAGACTTTATAAGTTCTACACATGCATGAGTCTCTACATGTATATCCTTTCTATATTAGAGGGAAAAAACAAAACAAAGCGAGACAAAACAAAAAAATTCCTAGAGAAATATGAAATGAAAAAGTCATATAAAACTGCAATACAAGGTGATCTATAGTGGTTACTATGATGTCTCTTGTTATCTTCAATAGAATTGTCTATATCACCAAGCATAGTATAATTGAGTATAGCAGTATATAACAGTATTAATAAAAACAAAACATTAGAGATATTATAAGACTTCAAAAGCAGGTAATAATCAAGCCAGATTGGGTATCCTAGTGAATCTTATCATTTTCAGTGTAGTTGCCTATACTCTCAGACTTGATATTATCAATCATAACAGATTCAAATAAAATCAGTCAGTACAAAACAGCAATCTAACAAACCAGATTCAAATAAGATCAGTCATAATAATACAGTGTAAGTTATACAGGGCTTCAAATTAAGTTAATAGGAAATTAAGAATGATTACCATATTATATCTTGCTATTTTCAGGATTGCTGTCTGTGGTTCAAATGTAGTATAAGTAGACAAACTGAAACAGAATATAATCCATCTAAACAGAGTGGTGAGAGTGATGTGGTCTTTAAATCCTGATACACTATTAACAATATCCTCTGCCTTCCTTTTTTAGACAATTCCTCCCCTTTCACTCTCACAGGGTGCACTGCATATTTTGGGTCCTACCAACTCCCTCAGTCTTTAGCTTGGGAGGGCAACCTGCTATTTACCTAAGTGGTTCCAAACCTTCTCACTGCTGGACTTGATCTCAAGTTGTATTCCTTTACCTACAAAAGCCTCAAGGTTTTCCTTTATTATAGCTGAGTATTTCTCTACTACACAAAAGTATCATGTCTTTCCAACGTATCTGCAGGTGCTGGTCGAGTTGTCCCTATTTCTTTCTTGTTCCCTGTCACATAGAGCATTGTTTTCTCATATTTGATTTTCTGTCCATAAACACTTTTTCAGGTTAATTATATTTCCTATACAGAGCATCTTGATGGACCCTACCTCCTGATCTACTCTGCTGTTTCTTTTTGTTAGTGTATCAAGGCTATCTATGCTAGAGATTATAGCCAACCATCACTGCTTCATTTCTGCTGTGCTATTTTTCTGCCATTGATTGTCTACTTTTTCCTTCATTCTTCTGTCTGTCCCATTCATTGAGGCCTCTTTGCCACTGTTTCTGAAATCCTAGTATTTTTTTTCCCTCTTTCTCTAGAATGTCCTTCAGTATGTTTTGTAAGGTTGGATTGGTGGTCAAAAATTCCCTCATTTCCTCTTTATCATGAAAGCATCTTGTTTTCCATTAAGTTTTAGAGACAGTTTTGCAGGGTACATCAATCTGGGTTGGAGATTATTTTCTTTCAGGGCTTGGAGTACTTTGCTCCAAACTCTTCTTAATTTAATGGTTTGTGTTGAGAAGTCTCCTGTGATTTTGATGGATTTTCCTTTATAGGTGATCTGTTTCTTTTCTTTGATGGCTTTTGATATTCTATTCTTGAGATGAATTTTTGGGATCTTGATTATTACATGTCTGGGTGTATCTCTGTTTTGGTTGTAGGTGGCTGGAGTTCTGTATGCCTCATACATCTGAATATCATTTCCTTTTTCTATGCTTGGGACATTTTCCTTAATTATTTCTGTGAATAGCCTTCTTATTTCCTTTATATTTACCCCTGCTGATTCTTCACTCATGTTTCTTATTCTTAAGTTTTAGGTCCTCTTGTTGTCTTCTAGCCTTTGTATTTTGCTGCCTATTTCATTGTTACTTTTAAGAGATCTTTCTTTTCACAATCAGTCATTGCAAACCTATCTTCAGGTTTTGTTAACATATCTCTAGTTTCTGTGAGGCAATTTTTCCAGCTTTTGATGGAGTTTTTAATTTCCTGGTAATCTCTTTGAATCTGTTTCACGTATTCTAGGTTTTCCTTATATTCTTTTTTTTTTTGTCTTTTTGAGACAGGGTCTTGCTATGCAGTTCAGGCTGAGCCTGGAGCTCACTCTGTAGCCCAGGCTGGTCTCAAACTCACAATAGTCCTCCTTCCTCAACTTCTTGAGTGCTGGGATTACAGGTGTGAGCCACCATGCCTGGCTTTGTTTATATTCTTCATAGAATGTTTCTCTCCTTTTTTTGTGTTCCTGCATTCTTCCATCTGTGTCTTCTTGGGAGGTGCTTAGCATTTCTTTTATTAATCTTCTTACATCTTGCCTTACTTGAATTAATATTTCAGTTTTGAGCTCATCTATGAGGCCACAAAAGTATCTCTTTAAGTCCACTGATGCCGTGTCTGATATTGCACATTTGCTGCTCTCAGTCTCTTTTGTATTTACCTCTCCTGGGTCAATATTCATGGGTTTTGGGGCTGGAGACATTTCCTTATTTCTTTCTCTTGTCATGTTTTTGGTTTCTTCCATACAGATGTATAGTGGATAACCCAGCTCCTTTCCTTGTTGGCTATGGTTCTTCTGAAGCATGCTGGCTAGGGTATTCTGCCCTCTCCAGTTTTCTGTTGGTCACTGAGGTGCAAGCAGGGGTGGCATATGCTGGCCTCTCCCCTCTGGGTCAGTCAACCAGTGGGGGCCTTCATGTTAGTGTGTGCTTTGCCTACAAATTGGTTTGGGACAACTCACTGGGTCCTGGCCAGAGGCATGACCCAGGCTAGGCAGATCCCACCAATCTGGGCAGGGAGCAAGCAACTAAAGTCACTGCTGTTACTAGTTCAGGCCCATCCTGCCCAATTCCAACATGTCGTCCAGTTGTTCGCCCCTTTCCTATGGGAGGGTCTTATTCCAAGCACTCACCACTGGTTAGTGCAGGTCTCCACACTGGGTCCTTTCTCTATTGGGCTCACAGACCTCTGATTTCAATGCGAGTGTGGCTCCCGCGGTGAGCTCACTGTGATCACCAGTTTGGGCAGCTCCAAGGAGACCCCCATGGCCATGAATTTGCACCACTTCAGTGGTAGCCCTGAGACTGTGTATTTGGCCAGCTCTTTTCCCTTTAGTTTCTTTGTGGGTTGAGAAGATCCATCTCCCTCTGTCTGGACCTCTGCAGGATGTTTTTATTCTGGAATCTAAGTTGTTTCTCTCAGAAGAGCTCTGTATTTTGCCACTTACTGGTCTGCCATCTTTAGATCCTCCCTTTCTTTCTTTTTTTTTTTTGTGTCAGGAATCAAACTCTTGCTCTCTTAGTAGGCAGGCACTGTGTGTCACTGAGCTACATCTATAGTTCTAGGTCTCTTTTTAGAGCACCTTTTTAGGTGGAGACAACAAGACTTCTGTGTGCTCAGTGGAAGTTTATCCATGCAAATGCATGCAGGTGACATAGGGCTTTTTGATGAATTTTATAATCTCATGACCAGCAAATTTCTGGAAAGAGCTATTGTTTTAGAAGAATAAAGTGGGAGTCAAGGGTAGTGAGTGGTTTGGAGAGTAGATTCTGAAGATAGACTGTGTCACAGGCTTCTTATATGAGTAGCCTTGGCTGATTCACTTAAACTGTTTCCAACTTCCCCTCAATATCTGGAGAATGGGCTTGATAATAGCTCTTATGTGGATGGCATTAGATAACTTAAGCAAATCACTTGGTATTTAGTAAGAACTTGATAAATGTTAGCTTTTATTATTTCATTTTTTTCCTGATTAGCCCAATGGAAAACTCCTAGAAGTGAAATTCTAGAAGGGTGCAGATACTGAACTACTAATTGGTTTGCTTAATTTTTAAACATTCTGTTAAAAAGAGGTTATTTGGAAGAAAAGATAGTATTTTGGAGCTACTATCTAATTTATGAATATATCTGGATTTTCTTTTCAGTTTTGATATCTGATATTCACATGAGTCATTGTGGTTTAACTATATTTTTCCCTCATGAGCAGTTATTTAAGAATGACCATACAGCTAACTTTATTAAATCATGAGTTTTGGAATGTTTTTAGGATTTGATGTTCTTTTTGGGGAGAGGATTTTGCATTATTTAGCTACTTTCTTTTTGAGCTCTCCATCCACAAATGGGTCTAATTACAATAAACTAGGAGTACATCAGCATGAAAAAGACTGAAATTATGATGCCATGCATAAGAAACTAGTAGTGAATCTTAATAGATTTTTAAAAATATACTTTTCATCTATATAGATTTGGAGTGACTTTGGCTACACTATGTTTGCTAGGATGCTTAGTAAATAACTACCTGAAAAAATTTGTATCTTTTCAGGGTATATGTTTTCTCTTGGACCCAAGATTACCTAGATAGCACTTAAGTCAAACTCTATTCTCTTTATGTGCATACTTAGACATTGAAGCATAGACCATTTATTCTTATGGGTCAAGACCCTGTAAAAATTAACGAGATGTGTCAGAATAGTGCCTTTGGGGATGACAAAACTGGTGGTGCTATTCCAGATGGTAGACAAGGCCATTTCTGCCAGTTGGGGGCATTGCTGGCCTAGCTCAGTTGGGAAAGAGCTTGAGCCCTTGTTATGATAAGGACAAAATCAGCACATTTTAAACCATAAAGTTGGGTTGCTGATGATACAAAATTTTGCCAAAGTATTTTTTCTTTTGTCAAAAGTATTTTAGAAGCTTTCTACATTGTTCAAAACCTCCTTCTAAGGTTTCTGTTTATTAGAACATTACTTATAAAATGTAGTTATAAAGAATGATTTATTTTACAAAAGTAGTTTTTCTTCATAGTCATATTTGTGTAGGATTCTTTGGAATCAAAGCTCATAAATCCTAGTGTTTATAGGGGCCCAGTGAAATATGCAAATCCAGTGAACTGGACTGAAGACTAGAGAGTTCAATTTACTGTCTAGAACTTGTCCTAATTTGTATGTCTATCTTTAGGTGGTATGATAAAAATAACAACTGACTTGGAGTTTAGAAATTTGAGTTTTAGCCCAAGGTTTTCTAGCTGTTGAAGTTATAATCTTAGACATCAGTATCTTTCTTAGCAAAATAGAGTGTTGAAATAATTTCTAATGTGATTTATAGCCTTAAGTGAATACCACTTATTTATAGCATTCTACTCTACAGAGTACTAAGTCACAGTGTAGTAGTAGGAAAAGTCAAATGGGACCCAAACATTGGCTGCATTCTGAACTCTTTGGTACTTACTCAGGCAGAGCGCTGAAAATCTTTCTGTTCTCTTCTCCTAATAAGGTCTTCAAAAATCATTCCCTTAGATTTACTCCCTAACCATCCTTTATCTCCATGTCAAAAACAGAATAAAAATGATAAAGAGAAGAGGCAGTTATAGTTTCCTCAAATCAAAACTATAACTATGTGTTTTTTACTTAAGAACAAGTAGGTAAAATAATAATAACTGTTGTGCTTAAAAAATGTTCTTTTCATTTTATACAGAAGAGGATTAGCAGTCATCCAAGGCATGTTGGGCTCACACTAGTCTCACAAATTTGACAAGACAGAGGCAATATTCTGCACAATAAATTGTAGCATTTGACAACTATTATCATAATCCATGCACCCATGCATACTAGTCAGGATTCTTAGTTGAAGAAAGTAGAATGTAGTTTCTGCACAAAGGGTTCATTGTATGTGAAAAAGCTCACAGAATGGTTGAGAAGGGTGAAGCAGCTCCAAGGAATGATTTTGAAAGTCTTGGCACCACCCAGGGAGTGATTCTTGACTATGAAGTTTACAACAGTGTGGTAGCAAGCTCTAGAATTTTAGCACATTCTTGTAATTTGCCATCAAGAAGTTATCTAGTCAGAGAGCTATTTCGACAACTGCCAGCTCCAGAACATGCTTTCTTGGCCATCATCCCTGTCTACAACATGGATGCTTTATATTCTCTTCAGGCTGCTCAGTGTGAATCAAAGCTGAGAATCAGAGCATTAGAATTATACAAACTAAATATTATGTGGAACACGAGCTTCAAGGGAGCATGGGAAACATAGATTTTACTGATTCAGTGTCTATTTGAAAAAAGTTAGAAAGCAGTTAGAATGGAGCTTCACTGAATCAAACTATCTTCCAGGAAATCCTGTTTCTTCACTTTCTACCTCAGAAGGATACAGGAAGCTGCACCACAATGGAGAGCCTGTGATAGGTAGGTGAGTTGCATGTCTACAGACATATCCTGTTGACCAGTATTATGAGGGATGGGTGATCCTTTTGTGGAGCTCAGGTCTGACAGCCCAGAGCATTGGACTGAATGGAAAATGTGGAAGTATTTATAGCCATGTCATGGGAAGCTGAACTGAGACTGAGTTGTAGGTACAATTGAGTTGCTGTGGCTACTGGGCAGAGAAAGACAAGTCCTTCATTCAACTGCTCCCTAAAGGAGCTAAAGCTTTTAGTACCAGCAGGATTAATAGCAGCAAAGAAGACAAGCAACCCTACTGAAGAGTTCAGGGGACACATGGAACACTGCATGCATATGAGTATTCCTTTATTCCTTAGGCCTGAAATGTTTCTTTATCTAGATATTATCTTGATGGGATCCTGAACTGGAGGTTATGAATCCAGTATACTGAAAATGTTTTCTACCTGAGGAGACTTATGCTGTATTTATAGGAAGTGTACACTGTATTTATAGGAAGTTATTGCATCAGAAGTTTATTGAGTTGAACTAAATGCTAAATTTATTGTGTTACTGAAGAGCTTTGTTAAGATCTAGGCAGTAGAAGCATTGCTTCCTCATTTTATGGCAGAGGTGTAATGACATTAGCCAGTGATTCTACTTCCTCACACTAGAAATCTGTGTATTTACTGAAGCATGCTTTACCTTGTGTGTTGCAATGAGTTTAGCCAAAGAAAAGACAAAATAAAAAGCAGAGTAACTTTTTTGTACATAGATCAAGTGTCAGCAAACTACAACCTGTGGGCTAAATCTATTTCATCATGTAAAATCTTTTGGAAACATAACCATGCTCATTCATTTACTTATTGTCTATGGCTGCTTTGCCAGATTTGAGTAGATGCAACAGAGACCAAAATTCCTACAAAACTTAAGATGTTTACTGTCTGGCCCTTTTAAGCAAAAGAAACTCTTGCCAATTCCTGTCAGAGAGAGTAAAAAAGAAGTACATGCTAGCAAAATGCATTTGATACAGGAAGAAATCAAAGGAACATAGGACAGAAAGAAAATCATGAGACGATGCTCTAGGAGAGCAGGATAAGCTTGCTAGGGCTTGGAAAAACAAGTAGGATGTCATTTTGAGAAACAGAGGCCAAATGAAAACTGTTCTAAAGGCAGAGCCCTAAGATGTCATCATGGCTTAGGTACGTTATAGTAGAGAGCCTTGGATGTAAAATGACAGGGAAGTATTTGGCAGTAGTTAGTAAGATTGAACTATGTGACTAACAGTTCTTGTGCATTGTGGAAGAGGCAATTAGTTGTCTACTAGAGTTGTTCCCACTCACAGAACATTATCAACCATTCCATCTTTGGCCATCTACACTGGAACATGCTGAGTTTGGATAAAGATGACAAAGCCACAGGTGAAAAGAGCTACAAACATAAATACTGCTTCAAAGCAAAATAAGGAACACTTATTTTGGATTTTTGTGAAAAAAAAAATAAACTTACTAGGTTTGGTTTGTTACATCAATTGATAGTTCTATAATTTCTGAAATATATATTGAGTAGAGTATTGTTAAAAAACCCAAAATAAAACAAAACTAAAATGTGCTTTAGCAGTGGGGAGTTGGTATCAAACCTGGAAAATAAAAATGCATGTCATG